>CM040243.1:65857384-65888239 GCA_022545495.1 Chrysanthemum lavandulifolium | reverse complement strand
TATGTGTTTTAGCACATACCACATAACAATAATTCTTTTAATTCGACACTTTATTCAAGACACAAAACAAACAACCATTTATTTATCTACAAACAGATAACATATATCCGATTGAAACTTTATATTAACAAGACTTAACATAAAAGTAAAGTCCATCTTTTCATTGTGTATCCAAATGTACACTCTAAACTTAATTAGGTGGACCAAATGGTTTAATATTACAAGCCAGAGTCACCATAGGGCATAGACCATAGTTTTAATACAATGTAAAAAATATAAAAGTAGTGTACATACATATATACTGTGAGATTTTCCAAACTAAAAAGAAACATCCACAGGCAATTTGTTGGATCGTAAACTTGATTTAGTCCGAGCCCATATAGTGGAAGCTTCTAGAAAGTCGTAGAATGGTATGGAAGCTTCTAGAACGACAAAGAATAATCCTAGAAAATATCCATAGATATGTCTAGAATATTGTTGCTAAATGTTATAGAAATATCTAGAACTAGGATAAGGATGATGATGTATTAGGAATAATCAAGATGATGTAGGAAGTATCTAGATCGTAGTAGAATATCCATGGAAATATCTCATCTCTAGAACATTCCATGGAGTAGTATAAATAGGTGTTGTGGTGATGCATTTGTAATGAAGCAAATCAAGCAAAGCTTAAGCAATCAATAATATTCCATACCTTTCACAAGTATTCCTCTCTTCCTAAATTTCACTTACAACCTCTTCATCAAATATAAGCCTAAAAGGCCTTCGAGTTTCTAACAAATTGGTATCAGAGATGAAGATCACGATGTCAAGCATGATGAACTTGTTCCAATATCCTCGTCTTACCAAAGACAACTATGGTAGTTGGTGCATTCGAATGAAGGCGTTACTCGGTTCACATGATGTATGGGAAATTGTAGAAAGGTGTTGAGAAAGTAGATGACGAAAGTTCCATGAATGCCGCCCAAAGGGTGGAGTTGCAAAAGGCAAGAAAGAAGGATCAAGTGTTTTACACTCATCTATCAATGTCTTGATGATGCGATGTTTGAGAAAGTTGCAAACGCAACTACTTCCAAGGAAGCGTGGGAGATCCTTCAAAATGCTTTCAAAGGAATCGACAAGGTGAAAAGGTGCGTCTTCAAACTCTTGAGGAGAGTTCAAAACTCCAATGGAGGAATCCAAACCATTTGGATTATTTCACTGTGTCTTGACCATTTCAAATGAAATGAAGAGAAATGGTGAAAGCTTGAGTGACACAAGGGTGATAGAAAAGATTCTTCGCTCTTTGCCCCAAGCTTTGATTACATTGTCGTGGCCATAGAGAGTCAAAAGACATAGACTCAATGACCATTGATCAACTCATGGGATCTTTACAAGCCCATGAAGAGAAGTTGAAGAAAAGAAGGGAAAGAACCCTTGGAGCAAGCTTTATACTCAAAGGTCTCTTTCAAAGAAAGAGAAAGAACTTTCTACATGGAAAGGAGCAAGGACGAGGACGCGGTACTTTTCGAGGTCGTGGTGGTTTCCAAGGCCGAGGACGAGGAAGAGGAAGAGAAGATGTCAACAAAGAAGATGAAAACCAATGGTCTTCATATCGAAGAGGTCGGGAGAAGCTTTCAATCTCAAAGAGGAGGTAAGCCCCAAATACAATGTTACAACCGTCGTAAATATGGTCATTATGCCAATGAGTGTACTAGCTCAAGACAAGCGGAAGAAAAAGCTAATCTTGTGGAGGTAGAAGACGGAGATGAGCTTACCTTGCTAATGGCAAGACATGACGAACAAGAAGAGAGGATAGAGCCATGGCATATAGATTCACTGCAAGTAACCATATGACGGTGAAGAAGACTTGTTCGTGGAGATGGAAGAAAGTAAAGGTAACGTCACCTTTGGAGACGAATCAAAGGCACCGGTGAAAGGAAAAGGTAAGATACTTATCCGAGCTAAAGATGGAAGTCACCAATATATTTCGAACGATACAATGTGCCCAATCTTAAAAGTAATATTTTAAGCGTTGGACAACTTTTAGAGAAAAATTACGATATTCATTTCAAGGATCGTAGTGCTACAATAAGGAATCGAAGGAAAGCTCATAGCAAAAGTGCCTATGACCAAAAACCGAATGTTCCTTCTAAACATTCAACATGATGAAGCTAAGTGCTTAAAGAGTTGTTTGAAGGATCATTCGTGGCTTTGGCACATGAGATCGGCACTTAAACTTTGGTGACTTAAAGTTATTATCCTCAAAGGAATGGTGAAAGGGTTAGATCAAATTGATCATCCCAATCAACTGTGTGAAGGATGCCTTCTTGGGAAGCATGCTAGGAGTTCGTTCGAAAGAAGCGACATCAAGAGCTAAGGAGCCTTTACATCTAATTCACACGGATTTGTGTGGTCCCATTACTCCACCCTCTTATAGTAAGAATCTCTACTTTATACTCTTTATTGATGATTTTTCAAGAAAAACTTGGGTATATTTTCTAAAAGAAAATCCCAAGCTTTTGAAACTTTTAAAACATTTAAAACTATGGTTGAAAAGAGAAAGGTTTAAAATTAAATCAATGAGATCCGATAGAGGTGGAGAATTTTATCAAAAGAATTTAACAAATTTTGTGAGGATAATGGGATCAGGAGATTTCTAACGCTCCTTACTCCCCACAACAAAATGGAGTGGTTGAGAGAAAGAATAGAACCATTCTCAATATGGTCCAAGCATGTGGAAAAGTAAGAAGATGCCAAAGGAGTTTTGGGCCGAGGCGGTTGATTGTGCAGATATCTATTGAACCGGTGTCCGTCAAAGAGTTTAGATAACAAGACTCCACAAGAAGCATGGAATGGGATGAAGCCTACCATCTCTCACCTAAGGGTATTGGAAGCATAGCATATGTCCACGTTCCCACCAAAGGCGATTGAAGCTTGATGATAGAAGTGAGAAGCATGTGTTTGTTGGGTACGACAAGCATTCGAAGGTTATAAGCTCTATAATCCAATCACAAGGAAGGTGGTAGTGAGTAGAGGCGTGGAGTTCGATGAAGAAGAGACATGGGATTGGAGCATCAAGGAAAATGAAAGGTATGACTTTCTTCCTATGACCGATGAAGAAGAGACGGGTGAATCAAGTGAAGAAGTCCAACAACCTCAAAGTCCAACTCAACCCAAGAATCACCTTCAAGTTCAAGTGAAGGAGAACCAAGACAAGAAGTTTATGGAACTCTACGAGGTAACCGACGAAACACCCTTACTTGTTTATACGTTGATTGTGAACCTTTAGTTTTGAGGAGGCTATGAAAAGCAAGAAATGGAGACAAGCCATGGACGAGGAGATAAAGTCAATAGTGAAGAATGATACGTGGGAGTTGACGACCCTTCCGAAAGGCCAAAAGGCTATTGGAGTCAGTGGGTATACAAGACCAAGAAAACGCCAAAGGCGAAGTGGAAAAGTACAAGGCAAGACTTGTGGCAAAAGGTTACAAGCAAAAGCATGGTATTGACTACGAAGAGGTATTTGCTCTGTTGCTCGCTTAGAAACTATTAGAATGATTATTGCTATTCTTTGCTCAATATAGGTGGAAGATCCACCAAATGGATGTAAAGTCCGCATTTCAATGGATTTCTTGAAGAAGAAGTTTATGTGGAGCAACCAGAGGATATGTTGCCAAAGGGCAAGAAGGTAAAGTGCTAAGGTTGAAGAAAGCCTTATATGGTCAGCAGCACCACGTGCTTGGAATACTAGAATTGACAAGTATTTCCAAGAACATGGTTTTACTAAATGTCTAAGTGAATATGCACTTTATGTGAAATTTGCAAATGAAAGAATATTGCTCAAATGCTTGTACGTGGATGATTTGATCTTTACAGAAACTCTCGAGTATGATTGATGAGCTCAAGAAATCAATGACGAAAGAGTTCGGATGATAGACATAGGAATTATGTCTTATTATCTTGGCATTGAGGTGAAGCAGACGGATGATGGAATTTTCATAAGTCAAGAAGGATATGCCAAGGAGATATTAAAGAAGTTTGGCATGGATAAGTGCAATCCCGTTGGCACCCCCATAGAACATAAGGCAAAGCCTTCTAAGCATGACGGAGGAGAAGCGGTAGACTCAACTCAATTCAAGAGTCTTGTTGGAAGTTTGCGCTATTTGACATGTACAAGACCTGACATACTCTTTGCGGTTGGTCTAATTAGTCGTTTCATGGAAGAGCCTACGACAAAGCATTTGGAGATTGCAAAGAGGATTCTCCGTTATATCAAAGGTACCGTAGACTACGAAATGTTTTATTCAACAAGTGAAGACTTCAAGTCGGTTGGATATAGCGACAAATGATCAATGGAGACAAAGACGATGGAAGAAGTACAACAGATTCATATTCTTCCTAGGTAACAATGCTTTTACATGGTCTTCAAAGAAGCAACCTATTGTTACTTTGTCTAGTTGTGAAGTGAGTACGTGTCGCAACATCATGTGTATGTCACGCATTTGGCTTAGAAGTATGCTAAAGGAGCTACACATGGAACAAGAAGATGCGATCGAGATCTATGTGGATAACAAGTCCGCCATTGACTTAGCTAAAATCCAAGATACCATGATCAAGTAAGCATATCAACACTCGTTATCACTTTATTCGAGAGTGCATTGCAAGGAAAGATGTCCAAGTGATACATACGAGGTCCGAAACCAAGTTGCGATATTCTCACCAAGCCGATCAACGAGAAAGATTTTCAAGACAACGAATGATGCTTGGAGTCGGTAAATCAAGTTTAAAGGGGTGTTGGATCGTAAACTTGATTTAGTCCGAGCCCATATAGTGGAAGCTTCTAGAAAGTCGTAGAATGGTATGGAAGCTTCTAGAACGACAAAGAATAATCCTAGAAAATATCCATAGATATGTCTAGAATATTGTTGCTAAATGTTATAGAAATATCTAGAACTAGGATAAGGATGATGATGTATTAGGAATAATCAAGATGATGTAGGAAGTATCTAGATCGTAGTAGAATATCCATGGAAATATCTCATCTCTGAACATTCCATGGAGTAGTATAAATAGGTGTTGTGGTGATGCATTTGTAATGAAGCAAATCAAGCAAAGCTTAAGCAATCAATAATATTCCATACCTTTCACAAGTATTCTCTCTTCCTAAATTTCACTTACAACCTCTTCATCAAATATAAGCCTAAAAGGCCTTCGAGTTTCTAACACAATTCACGTCTCAAGACTGATAACAAGAACTTATCAGTCACGTACTTAATAGCAATATGATTCTTTTGGAGAAACCAAGTAAACATGAATTTTAGTATGTCATAGCTTTTTACAAAGGTCAAGACACTGCAAATGATGGCAAAACCATGCCAAGTCACCCATTGTGGTAGGAAGGACATAAAATGTGGAATAGGGAGACAAGACTCCTGTAAATAGAAAGACGGTTTTGCAAACGGCATCTCTCCAATGCTTATGACGTATATCACCAGCAGAAAAGAACACGCCTAGTGATGCAACAAAATTCATAAGTAAAGTTAATAAGGAAATTGCTACCCGTATCTTGCTCTCATTGGTACGTTCAGTAAGTTGAACAATTGCTTGCACGAGTATTCCCACAACCCCTACAAAGATAGCATATACTGCAACGCCCAACAACCTAAAAAACGATCATTGATAGTCCATTCGTCATGTTTACGTTAACCAAAGAAACAAATTTAAGGAAACAAATACACATACATGCACATGCATAGGCTTATACGCGGACTTGCAGCTAATATACAGTTTCTATTTTTATATCATTTTAAGTGTGCATGTACCTACATGAGTGTTATTAGTAGTGTAAGAACTACTAGTACTCTAATGCAAAAATCAAGCAGACATGTAAATTTCATGCATCATCAATTTCCATCAGAAACGGTGAGTGAAGCATACGAGCTAGTCACTAGTGTGTGCGTTTGTGGCAGGTGTGAGTAGCAGTGGATTACACAACAATAAAGATAAGGAAAAGCTATACTAATTGTTACCTGCGATTGCCGAGATTAGTATCCATGAACGCAGTCGCTCTTAAGCTTTCCAGTTTTTTCTTCCTTAAATTTGCTTGTGAAGTTGCATATGTTTTTCCTTTATTTATAAGCCTCAATCGAATAGCATTAAGTATAGGATACCACCGGCATGTCAAATGAAGAAAAACGACATCTAAATAAAATAACTTATTTGACTCTCCACCTGCATCCAATTTTCCAGGTAGCCCACCATTAGCATGCTTTTTCCAATAATATATGCAAGTTTCAAATGTTGTCCTTAAACTATCACTGAAAAATAATTGAAATGGTTAACTTTTTACTTAGTTATATCTCTACAAAAATTAAGACAATGCATATGTGCCAAGATCAAACATGAACTTGAAAATGGAGAAAATGAATAAGAGCTTTGATGTGTAATAGTAGACACAAATAATATTAAGCATGTTTTTAGGCTGACCAGTCAACATTCAAATAAATTCAAGGACTATTTTTGTGACCTATCTTCATAAAGGGGGTGATATGTAAAAGTGGAACATCTCGATGTCTAAACAGTATACCCAGCCGGTCAGCCAACCTTTTATCCAACGTCCAAGTAAAAGGATTGAGCTTTCGAGTGGCCTTTTTGGCTTTTTATATGTTGACTTTGAATCCAAGTTGGGCCGACTCATGATCTGGGTTTTTCTACATTTACGTATAAACTTTTGAAAAAAGGAGATGACAGTCTCATTTACTGGTTAGTAATACATCCTTTTATATTATTTTGTTTATTCATAGTTAGTTTAATTAAGTGAAATAATCATTTTATATATTTTTAAATGATAGAGAAAAAGATAAGAAAACATGGTAATCAATATTCAATAAAGTTGATCGTAATATTTTCATTATCGATATATAGAGTACAATTTTCAGGATTAAAACAGTAATTAATTATCTACTAGTGGCAAGATTGTCTTTGCGGTCTACATGTAATTAAAAAACATTCTCAGAAAAATTGAAGAAAATTCCAAACAGTCTAAGAAAAAATGTAAAAAATATCCCTTATGTTAACACTGTGACTATGAAAACAGAGTTAAAGTTAACTCACTTAACTAAAATTATCCTTATCAGAACATTTACAAAAATAATCGTTGTCATTATATCACTGTACAAAAATCCGTCTCTAAGTCCAAGATTTAATCATAGTCTTCTTTCTTTTTTCTTTTTTTTTTCTTTTTTTTTTTTTAATTTTATATAAATACTTTTAACTTTGAGTTCGAATTTAATCATACTCATTTTTTACGTTTTATATAAATACTTTTTAACATTGCATATTTGTGGTTGCTTAGTTTTTAGTATAACTAAATTAGCAAGTTATTTTTTTTTTTGAAAGTAAATTTTAAGTATTTTCCGAACAATTAATATCTATTTGTATATAATTAAAACGCTATATACGTAAAATACTAAAACCGATTTTAAGTATTTTCCAAATAATTAATATCTATTTGTATATAATTAAAACACTATATACGTAAAATACTAAAACCGATTTTAGTGACATCTTAATATCTTAGAATAACGTAATTTTTTTCATGTAATACTCCGCGCCTCGTAGTGAAGCATAGGTAAGATCGTCCCCATTACATATATTTTGGGTTATTCCATGGTGATTGGCTCTTTTGGGGTTCTGCAGTTATGGCAGTTGATTACTCTTGGGTCACTACGGCTGTTTGTTCTCAGGTCATGGTGTTTGTGATGTGATGTCGTGGTGGTTTGTTTTGTTCTTGGGTCCTGGAGGTCATGTTTAGAGTCGTAGGTTCACAATATCGTCTAATGACTAGTTGGAAATGTTTGTGGTGGGCATTGTTTGTGGTTACAGTTGGCGGTGATGGAGGTGGTGGTAAATGTTGTAGGACATTACTAGTATGAAGGTTTACGTGGTTTTGGGTCTTTGGGTTAAAGGTGTTTAAGCACACGTGGTAAATTTTATTACACCAAAAACATTTAAGTACTTAGGATGTGAGTAATCCCACCTATCATAAACGAAACGCACAAAACTAAACCTATCATAAACCAAACTTATAAACCTACTATGACGACTACTAACGACAAGATTACATTAGACTCACATCTATAATAACCCTATCGTTTAACTTGACCTCAAGAGTGATATCGCATGCATTAGAGAATTCCAACAATTTCTCGCTTAGTCCAAAAGTATCATTCTCGTAACCATCATAAATTTCATAAATATTGTTTAGGGTGATTTTAGAGGAGATTCTGTGAATATAATGAAGGCAATGAAAGCGAGGTTTAATTTCTTGTCATTACTATGATTAATAATAGTGTTACTTGAGTTACGTTTGATTTTGGTTTTTTGGTTTCTCACCGTTTATGCGTTTAAGTGTTATACGAAACATACGTTACGTTGATATCTTCTATTTTGTGAATCCTACTTTTGACTGCCACCACTATTTCCATAAAGGATGAAACCTTTTCTACCTAGCCTCTGACCTATATATACAAAATAAATTCACAGGTACTATTGTTTTTTGCCACCTTCAATGACACAGTGAAGGCTTTCGTATCCAAATATGTGAAAGATCTCTTTAAACAAGAATACAACCAAGTGTTTGTAAAGAAGGAAGAGCTGTCTTTGGAATCTATCAAGCAGTACAAAGTGAATGTCTTGATGAGCTTTCAAAGATTATGATTATTAGGGACAATATATTGGAGATAGCAATGAAGGTTGGGCAGAAGATTATATTTGCCCGCACAAAAAATAGTGCTAGTATGCTGCATAATGCACTTGTGCAAGGTGAATATGGCTACTCGATATCAACAACCCATGGTGAGATTACGCAAGAAAACAGAGATAAGATAGTTAAAGTATTCAAAAACGGGTTAACTACAATTCTAATATCAACCGATATTATTGCTTGTGGGTTTGAATAGTCCGAGGTTTGCATTCTTACTTTCCTCTTCTTAGGTGGTGTTTAGTTGTCTGTTGTGAGGTTTATATTGTGTTTTCTTCTTATTTTGGGGCTATAAAATTAAGAAGAACTTACATAATCTGGTTTTGCTCACAATAAAAGCCACCCGATATTAAAAGCCCATTCCAACCTTTATAACTAACAATTAACCAAATGATCATAACAATTAACCAAATGCATACCCATAGTGATTAACAATTAACCAAATGCTAACTTTATAATTGGTTCTTATTTGATAATGTTGACCTCGCTTTATCAAAGTTAATTTGGTAGTAAATTATGATCTACCGATGATATATAATTCTTCTTGAACTGACAATGACATATACTTGCACCGCATTGGTAGAGCAGGACGGTTTGGCCGCAAGGGTAATGTGTTTAATTGATTATTTTCATCCATATTATTGAGCCATTATTACACTTGGAATTTTTTCAATATTTTGGGGCACATTAATTGGAGTCGTATTTGTTGGATGCCACTCTAGATAGATCTTTACTGCCTGTTAAGGGTGGTGAATAGCCTATGTAATCACAAGCTAAACACAAGAGAGACTCTTGCTTTAAACAGCTAATGTCTACGCGGAATATAGACACAACTAATAAGAAGAACAAGACTAATAAAACTAAAGATCCTTCTATGGATTTTTATTAATGAATAATGAGAATTATGTTTTGTGTTTCAATGTGTTACAATTCTCTATGCCGTGGGTTTATTTATATTGATGAAACCCTAATCGGCATTAACAAAAATGTGTAAGAATGATATGCATATCTCTTCCTAATTTAGCTCATGCATATCCTCAACTCTAACAAACTAAATCGTATTCTGGAATAACTATTTGACGATACCAGGACTAACTATGCTACCAGTAGGAACTACCAGTAGTAACTATAATAATAACCTTACCAGCAGGAACTATATACCTGCCAGTAGGAACTACTACTCTACCAGTAGGAACTACATACCTACTAATATTACAAGTTTAACTAAGTATTACAAATATTCCTAACAGTATTTAACTTGATATGTGGTGAAGACAGCATGATTATGGAGAAGATTGAGAAACACTTTAAACACAATGTTACCGAGGTAAAAATTTCTTGTCCACATTACAATTGTTTAGTGTATACTAGCTTTTGTTGTTCAATGGCCTTCGACCAAATCTTCTTCTGGATTGTTGGTGCGTTTGGAACAGAAACTTGGGACAGAAAGTTTGTAACAAAAATAAAATTAAACAAACTCAGAAACTGATAAACAAGTGATTGTTGATTGAAACTGAATAAGGATTCGAGTATGAAACATAGATTTATTATGAATTGAACATGTATTGGATTGATTATTTTGATTACAAATTTCGACCTATATATACTAAAGAATTGGTGCCTTCATGACCGATAGAATAAAGGGATACACCGATTCACTAAAAGTAAAAGTCATGACCCTTCTAAAACGGTTTATAATGTTATCTAATGACCCAACCCAAACTAATTGGGTTTACAGATTCTAAAATAAATACATAATATATAAACTAAGTACCTCGACTTTGCGTCTTTAACATTATTGGTCCAATATTCACCCCCTAATAGTATAGACCGCAATCGAGTTTTCTTTACTAGACTTCACAGCAATGTGGGTTCATCGTCAGTTTCATAAATGAGATGTGTTGTTTCCTCCTTGTCTTTCTTCTTCCATTTGGTGCATTCGTGTGCAAAATGACCTAAGTCACAACATTCATAGCATCTCATTTCTTTCTTGTTTTGTTCTCCTCGACTTGTACCTTTGATACGCGTACAACGCGCGTTCGGGGTCAAAGGAAACTTCCTTTTCTTCGAGCAAGTTTTTCAACCACCCAGGCAATGAACCTAATCGTTGAAGTATAGTATTAGGGTAAGCCTCGAGATTGATATCGATTTCTAGGGGAATAGGAATGCTAGTGAGAAATTACTACGGTAAGGTTGGGGTTGAGGAAGATTATTTTTTTATCTTTTTATGTTTTTTTTAGAAAATAAAAGGTACGATCTCGGGGTATTGGATTTGGGGTGTGGTACTTCTACCGATTACTCTACTTATCTAATTATCTAATCTAAGAGGTAGTCTATGTCTATTGATGTGTGCTCGTATGATGATTAAAATGTGTCTACCTAGATACTATTACTCCTAGTTATCTTTTATTGATGGTTGAATTGTCACGTCCTTATTCTTAACGCGTTGTGTTTTCTAAGGTCGTAGGGTATGCTTTTCTCCCTAACTCTTTGAGAATACCTTAAGGTTATTGTCAACAAAATCTCTAGTATTCATAAACTAACTCTAAGGTTATCTTTGGATTTTTAGCCTACAATTACTCTAGGTGATCATAAACTAAGGTTCACAAAGATTACTCAAGCATTAAAAACACAACGATGGCCTATTGCAATCCTAAGCCAATTATAATTAAGATAAGAGACAACCAATCAATATTCAATAACTAGGTTTCATAGATCTAAGCAAACACACAAGTAAATTAGCCGGGCATGGTGAACATGCAAGCATACACACATACAATCGAAGACATAATGAAATCAATGAAGTAAATAACTTATCTTGATGTAAAATAGGTATGAGAACCCTAAGATAACGCCCAAACCGGACAAAAGTCGTTTTAGGTTTTTACTCCACAAATCTACCTCCCTAAAAGTTTGAAAATTCAATTCTATATATAGAGTTACAACCGCGACGACGTCACTTTTAATTGTGACGCCATCGATCGCCGCCATTAGGGTTTCGTCTTGGCTAAGTCAACTTTGGGACGGCGTCACGTTGTGGTTGTGACGACGTCGACTTCAACTTCTAACGTCGTTGAATCGGATCTAGGCCGCCCGAGGAAAAGGTCTTCGTGACGCCCTACTCTTCAAAGCCCGCCGTCGGTACAAAATAGCAATTTCACCCCGAGTCACAAATATATGGATGCCGCTTTTTGTTTCGGCGCCGTCGGGTGCACTTCAGCAGACTTGAGTGTCTTAATATTGACTTTAGCCATTTTCTTCACATATCCACTCCTTCTCGTCCAAATAAGCATCATTCTAGCATTTTGCCTTCAAGAGACCTAAAAATGAAAAGGAACGAAATTAAGCAAAGAATGGATATAAAATGGGTGATTAAGGGCTTAAATGACCCTTAAAAGTGTACGTTTTAAATCCTTATCAAATATCCCTACACTTGGTATTTGCTTGTCCTCAAGCAAATGTGCTTTTGGCCAATCAATTTATAAGTTAGGGGGCATGAAGCATTGGTTTAGAACAATTCACAACAAATTTAAGCCCCGCAAAAGTTATAACAAGCACGGAAATTATATACTAGCACCTCACAAGCGGTGTTTAGATACTCTCATCTCTCGGTGTATATGAAATATATCAAATGGAAATGGAAGATAAACACTCATTAACCGGTCATAGTACATAGATTATCATAGGCTTGAGACTAGATCAAACCTCCACCGCTTTGGCGTAAGTACCTAGGAAGAACTATCTAAGAGGTCTTTCAAAGGGTTGTCTACATAAGCCTAGCCTTGATACTAACTTAAAAGCCATATTAAGCTAACTATTACATATGAATCACTAACACTTGAAATATAGTTTAGGAGTGATTCCAACAATCTCCCTAAGTGTTATTGATGAATGATATAGTGATAAGCGATGTAGGTCTTGATGTAATAGTAGCTTTGGCGTCTCGACATTCTTCTTTCTTGTGAGAAGAAGTGCCTTGATTTGAACAATCTCCCGGTGTAGGGATCTTGTAACTTTTGAAGTGTTCGCATTGGCGTCTTTTGATTTCTTTGTTCTTTAGTTCTTTGTTCTTTGTGATGATAGTGATAGTATGTTGTTGTTATGCGCATCGGGGTTGCTTCGTTGCTCAAAGTGTCTCTACGTCTTTCTCCAACATGCTCACACGCTCTTTAACGTTGGATTCTGATCTTGATGAAGTTCTCTTAGTCTTTAAACTTTGTAGATTCTTTGACTTGACGAAGAATTATTCGACTTTGTGTTGCATTTTGAGAGAACTTGCATTAGTGATGATGTTGGTATGAGCATGTGAAGAATCTGCACGATCGATCTGCTCGAGCTTCCATAAGAAGAAAACATACACACGGTTAGTAATAAGCGGATTAAAGCACTTATAAGTTTGAATTTCGAGGTGTTATGACATAGTGTGAAAACACATCTCTAATTCTCACAAAGGCCGTTCTGAACTGGAGTCCCACAGTGAGATAACACGATGTCAAGTACACCTCTGATTCGGATGAGTCGAGGTACACCGAAGCATCACCACGATGTAGACCGTTTGAGACACACTAAGCGTAATCCACGGGAGTTACCGAAGTGACACGTTGTCGTAATGTTTGATGTTGACCACAGCGGAGTTTCCATTCAATCACCGAGGATCACATATGTGAACCTCTCATAAATGTTCTCGACAGTTGCTAAGATCATGAAGGACACGATAATATATCACTTGCGTTCTTATTGTTGAGCGACAAGCGATGGTGTCAAGTGTACCTAAGAGATCTTTGATGAATCTCGTGGCTCTAGACTCTAGACTCAATAGTGCACTTTGGTTTTCTGGCGGAGACTAGGAGAGAGTCTCCTTCTTCAATACCAGCTGATTGATTTCAAACGGTCAGGTTTATTACACAAGTCAACCACTTGTGAATGGTCAACCGTAATAAACGTCCAACAGTCTAAAACCAATGCAATTAAGTCCAGAGGAGTTTAGTGTTTCCCCGGGTCGTTAAGTCCCAACGAGGTGTGAAAACTGTAATACAACGAATCTGTGATCGAGTGAAGATTGAACAGGAAAAAGGGTGATGATTGATTAAACTAAGGAAATAAAATCTAATAAAGACTTTGAAGTCATTTTAATTCTATTTTTAAAATCGATTAACGATTAAAATCTAAAGCGTGCGTTTAAATAAAATTACGAACGTCGAAATAAAAAGTGAAAATAAAGAAGTAAAATACCTACGGATATGGAAAATACAATCCTAAGAAATAATTAAGCGATGCTAAATTACATCCTAGGGTGTTAAAATGCAAAAGCGAAAAACAGGAACTCACCGAGCCCCAAAGTGAAAAAGATGAAATTTAAGTCCTATGAGTGCAAAACTAATTTTCCTACATTCTAAACGACTAAAAATAATTTTAGGAAAAAGTCGGTTTTTTTTTTTTTTTTTTTTTACTTTTATTTTATTTATTACGAATTAAAACTAAATTAAACTAATTAATTAATAAAAAGATTAAACATTTTAGAAAACCTAAGAAATTTACCACAATACTTTGAATTAAACTTGTTTTAATAAAAATAAAAAAGCGGTAATAGCTTTGAAATAAGCTTAAAAAGACATAAGACTAATAAGCTTAAAAGCTTAAACCGCTAGTTGTGTTTACATATTTAACTAAGGAAAACTTTAGCAAAGGATTACTCTAGCACGAGTTGGTTATGTAGTGTGCGTGTGGGTTTCGAGACTAGGCAAGAGGTCGTGGGTTCAAGTCCCTTCCCACCCTTTCTCACTTATTATTTTCTCTTTTGATTTTCCTTTACCAAACTAACTCGAACTACTTATTATTTTCTCTTTTGATTTTCCTTTTACCAAACTAACTCGTAACTAAAATAAGCGATGCATAAAAACTTACTCGTGAAAAGCTACAATAAGTGGAAAGAAATAAAAAAAAGCAATGACTAAAATAAGAGCTAAGAAATTTGTTTGGTTGAAGGTTGCTAAGAAATTTGTTTGGTTGAAGATTACTAAAGAAATTTGTTTGGACAGAACCAAAATGGGTGAATTCAAAGGCAAATTTCTAAGCTACAAGGCACCTAATTAAACTAAAAAAACTAATTTGTTACACCTAATAAGCTACAAGGAATCTTAAAACTAGTTAAATGGAGATAAATGCTAGAACTAATCCTAATAAGCTCTAATTTAACAAGTTAATTCCTACGCTAGAGCTATCCTAATGACACTAAAGCAAACCTAATAATCAATAAGAAACACGAATAAGCTACCTACTCCTAAAAGAAAGCTTAGAAGAAGAACTAGCTCTGTATTGCAGCTCACTGCTTCAATGATGCATGCTCAAACAAAGAACACAGGTGACTTGTTGGGGCTTATTTTTAGGCGAAAAGTTAACTTCGGGACCTAGTCATGCTACTGAAACAAAGTTGCGCAAGCATAGTTATGTAAGAAAAAGCAAGAAATGGCAGAGCTGTGATGAAGTCATAAAAGCAGTCCCATGGGGAACTTTAGACACAAAAATAAGCTTACAAATCAACTCCACATCCTGAAATAATCTATCACAGCCAACATTCATATACCCAAGAACTTAAAAAGACAAACTTGATAAGCTTCTAAGCTTAATTGAGCTTATGAGGGGCAGAAGAAAAGGGCTTATGGACTGCTTGACAGATAAAACATGGTGCAAGATACTTACTTTGAAGACAAAATTAAAGCTAACTAAAGCTAGAACTACCTAATACTATAAAAATTTAACAATATAAGTCTCTAAAACTTCTGGAAATAAGCAATGAGTAAACTTACCTGAACCGCCTAAATACTAATGCAGCTACCCACACAGGACAGAACAAGCATTATGTAGTCCTATTTAATCTAACAAAATACTCACTAGAGGGGATCTGAAGATGAGACATGAAAAATCCATAATGCAAGCAACCTAGAGAAACTAATACAAAGCAAATAAAACTACAATCTAAACTCACATATCAGCTAAGACCATTACTGAAGAGACAGATTTGGAAAATTATACGAAATCACAACACTTAACTTGAAAGCCAAAAACTTGAATTGAGAATGCTTAAAAAAATCAGTTACCTAAATTAAATTACTTAATTCAAACAACTAAAACTAACCTTAAGCGTAAATTTAAGCTCAAACCAAACACTCCCGTAGGGAAAGAAAGAGATTTTGAAACAGGAAAGGTTAAGGAACTTAGAAAACCGATTTTGTCAATAACTAAAACTTCAAAGTAACTCAAAAACAACTTAAGAACAAAGTGAGCAGATTCAAGAACAATAATAAAAACTGAAATTGATTTATTATAACTAAAAACTTGAGTACAAAAGAGAGTTGAATACAGAAATTAAACTTAAAAATTTAACAATAATTAAAAACTAAACATTACTCAGAAACTACTCTACTACTCTTCTCCATCTCTGCTTCTTTTTCTCTTAAATAATCACCCCAATAGCTTCATGTCTCTCCTCTGCTTCAATCCCATCCCTTGAATAACTTTGAATCAATCCCAATCGTGCACTTGTAAATTTGGCGCCAAAAGTCCTAAAGTTAACGTGAGGCGGTTCTGCTGCAATTATTGCTTCTTGTTCACATGTAGAGGTGGAGGGGACAAGGTGGGAAAGGTTGGTGATGAGCTGGTGTGTGGAGGACAGGTGTGGTGGTGAAACCAGGATGTGGAGGTGGTTTTGGTTTTGCGGTGTATGTGAGGAAGAGGATGGTTTTGGGTGGGTTTGGTGGGTTGGTTTGTTTGTTGGGTTTATTTATTTAAGGTCTAGTTGGTTTGTAGTTTATCACAAGGACCATTTTGTAATTTTCTAAAAAATGAAGGGTTGAAACTGTAAATTCCCAAAAGTTATCAAAAGGGTTAATATTGCAAATGATGAATAGCACAAGGGTAATATTTATTAATTTTCCATTTTAAATAACCCAGGGACCATTTTTGACAGTTTTCAAAGTTGAGGGACCAAAGTTGTAAATATGCAATTTTAACTTCAAAGGACTATTTCTTACAACTTGTGAATCCCCAAGGACCTTTAATGATATTTTACAAGTTTTGAATTACGGGGACTAGTTTTGCCAATTTATGAAAGTTTAGGGACTAAAGCGTAAATTATGTAAACTTTGTTGTTTTTCATCAGTTTTCAATCCTTTTGCACTTGAGTCACATAAAAACACATTTCAATGATATTTGTAACATTTATATGGTCATTTGTGTGTTTTAGGACATTTATGTGGGGTTAAACAATATAAAATATATGTGTATTTAAACACATATCAAATCTCCCACACTAAAATATTGCTAGTCCCTAGCAATCTTTTATGAAAAATTAATGGATTTGAATCTCTTTACCAAAAGCCATTACTTCTGGAGTAGCCAATTGTTTCAGTTCAAATAAGAACCTTGGTACAATGATAACCAAATGATTTTGAGCAAATCACCGACTTTCAACGGTTTTGATTTGTCTTTACGAGCCGTTGCTACGGACTAGCCAACTCTTAGATAAAATATCTTTGGTGAGTCGATTACCAATTATGGTTTTCCAACCGCCTTTACAACAAGCCATAAACTTTGCGGGCTAGCCAACTCTTCACTAAATAAAGATATGGTGAAGTGAACACCATACAATTTTGGGCAAATTGCAAGCCGTCAACGGATTTGAGATATCTTTACCAAGAGCCGTTTGCTCTGGATTAGCCAATCGTTTTGTTTATTAGACATGGTGGGTGATTACCATTTGTTGTGTTTAGTACATAGTACTTCCACTAAAAAATTTTAATTTGGCCATTTTGGGGAAAAAGGGACTAAAAGGGTACATTTATGATCAAATTAGCGAAATTTCCCCACACTTAGAAATGAATATTTTCCTCAATATTCAAAGTCCCGCTACTATTATGCCGAATCCTTGAACATAAAAAGATAACATTACTAGCTAAGTGTAGAAACACAACAATTATTCTCTTTTTAATATTTACAATTTTCATTCATTTTTAGATCTATATACAACATGTGGGCATCTCCCCACACTAAGGTGGTACACATGGGTGAAAACCCATGTTTAACTATGTTTTTGATTACCGAGTCGCTAGCTTAACTCGACCCGAATTAATTTGTTCATGGGGAAGTAAGTGGAAGAGACAATCTCCATCGGACTTTCTTTCAAGATGTTTGTATAAACATTGAAGTACGCGAAAGTTCCACACCGATGAGGTATACATAGAACCGGCTCAAAAATGATAAATGAAAATGCCGGGATCAAAAATAGTGTCTTCATTCCCGAAGGAGTGAAGAACAGGAGAATTCACCGTATAGGTGAAGAAAAGAAAGAAAGTCATAATAAACATCATGACTAACTCATCATCATTAGAAGGAGAATTCATGATTTCTGGATCATGAATCTCATCATTTAAGCTCATTTGATCCAGACATATCCCGGGTGTGTCTAGATCAAAGTAGAAGTTATCATACTCTGGTGGAGATATGATATGAGTGAGTTCAAAGGAGAACTCTTCGTAAAGAGAATCATTCACGTAATGTAAATCTGTGAACTCTTGTTCCACTGTAGACTCATCACTATCCTCAATCTGAGTATCAAAGAGTGGATTCTCAGAAATTAAAGTGAATTCAGAGTCGAATTCAAATAGAGGATTAGTGAGAGTAGTTTTGAACTCTTCAGGAACAAAGTGATCAACATTCTCTATGAATTTGTTAGGGGAGAAGTGAGTGAGCGATCATTATAAAGGAGACTTTCAATTTCTCCTAGGTCGGCTTCGAAATCAAAGATATCATCATCACTTTTGATGAAAGTGGATTGATGTGAGCGAGTTCATCGGTGAACTCCTCAAGAAGAGGATCGAGGCGTGGGAGTGATGTCTCAACATACTCAATGTTTCCATAGGAAGCACAATCGTCGCTAAGATCGGAGAAAGTCTCAAAATGATCTTTTGAACACTCAAGAGGGAAGGATATCACACATATGATCGAAGTTCCAGTGACTCTCTCGGGATTGGGACAAGGTTCTCAACACTAGACTTTATGAATTCGTCCGATTCCTTTTCGTGAACAAGTGTCAAGATGCTCGTCCCCATGTTCGGAGAGTGAGTGGGAATTTCGGTGTGATAACAACATCTTGAGGAGTTGAGAAGGACTAGCATACATATGTTTTATACTTTCCATTTGTTCTTACGCTAGTAATTCCATCATAGTCTTTTCTCCACGATTTTCATGGAAGAAATTTCAAGCGATGAACTTGATGAACACAGCACAAAATTGACGAATATCAAGGGTAACTTCATCATCATCGTCATCGGGAATGAAAGCGGAATCGAGAGCTAGATTTGGCTGCTTTTTCTTTTGCAATTGATTCCCTAATAGATTTTTCAAAGGCAATTTGGGAATTTAATTTAGACCCGCTCTTGACTAACAATTCTTCCATGGATTTCTCATTTGGATTATCTTGGGAATGTTTACATTCCTTCAAATCTTTCACTAAATCCAAAAGATCAAGGAGAAGATTTTGAGGAAGTGGCTCAGTGAGGTGGTGCCGATTCACTTGGTCTTGTAGAGGTTGGTCATGATCTGAAGAGTCGTAATTGTTACAAGGAAATGGATTCCTTGTTTGACAATCGAGCTAAAGTGAGGACCTCCACAATACTCACAACGATAAAAGCGATGTGGCTGTGAGTTATATGTATGGTAGTCATAATTGTTATCGGGAACCGCTCATAGACAAGCGTGTTTCCGATTGACAATCGAGCTGAGTGTGAACCACCACGGTACTACAACAAGAAGAATCTTGAGTCTCGCGGTGTGGTAGGCGATGGAATAAATCGGTTGTGTTATGGTAGGAATAGGGATCACGGTTATAGGCGGACCCGTTTCTGATTCCACCATGCTACAAGCGGGGCAATTGCCACCATTATAAGGACCACCACACCATTGACAACCAAGAGGGTGAGGATGAGACATAGAAAGAATCAAAGGTTCTGAGAGGGGTTGGGATGAAGAATCAAAAATGTGAGAGGGTAAAGATGGATATTTTGGATTTTGGATAATATTTTGTAAAAATAAGAAAGAAAATCTTTTGGGTTTTGTGTTTGTTGAAAACTTGAATAAGAAAAATGTTTTTGGTAATCGATCCGTCAAGCGAATTAACTTCACGATAATTTTGGTTTTATATGAAAACAAGGAAATATGGACAAAGATGGTAAATATACAATGGGTGTATATTCAACAATCACCGATTCTTCAAATTCGTGAGAACGCAAAGACACCTCCCGGCGTGGCGCCAAAATTTTGATTGATTCCAAGCGGTCGGGTTTATTACACAAGTCAACCACTTGTGAATGGTCAACCGTAATAAACGTCCAACAGTCTAAAACCAATGCAATTAAGTCCAGAGGAGTTTAGTGTTTCCCCGGGTCGTTAAGTCCCAACGAGGTGTGAAAACTGTAATACAACGAATCTGTGATCGAGTGAAGATTGAATAGGAAAAAGGGTGATGATTGATTAAACTAAGGAAATAAAATCTAATAAAGACTTTGAAGTCATTTTAATTCTATTTTTAAAATCGATTAACGATTAAAATCTAAAACGTACGTTTAAATAAAATTACGTAACGTACGAAATAAAAAGTGAAAATAAAGAAGTAAAATACCTACGGATATGGAAAATACAATCCTAAGAAATAATTAAACGATGCTAAATTACATCCTAGGGTGTTAAAATGCAAAAGCTGAAAAACCGGAACTCACCGAGGCAAGAAAGTGAAAAAGATGAAATTTAAGTCCTATGAGTGCAAAACTAATTTTCCTACATTCTAAGCGACTAAAAATAATTTTAGGAAAAATTTGGGTTTTTTTTTTTTTTTTTTTTCGACTTTTATTTTATTTATTACGAATTAAAAACTAAATTAAACTAATTAATTAATAAAAAAGATTAAACATTTTTAGAAAAACCTAAGAAATTTACCACAATACTTTGAATTAAACTTGTTTTAATAAAAATAAAAAAAACTGGTAATAGCTTTCGAAATAAGCTTAAAAAAAAGACATAAGACTAATAAGCTTAAAAAGCTTAAACTGCTAGTTGTGTTTACATATTTAACTAAGGAAAACTTTAGCAAAGGATTACTCTAGCACAGTTGGTTATGTAGTGTGCGTGTGGGTTTCTGAGACTAGGCAAGAGGTCGTGGGTTCAAGTCCCACTTCCCACCCTTTCTCACTTATTATTTTTCTCTTTTGATTTTCCTTTTACCAAACTAACTCAGAACTAAAAATAAGCAGTGCATAAACAACTTACTAGTGAAAAGCTACAATAAGTTGGAAAGAAATTAAAAAAAAAAGCAATGAAGCTAAAATAAGAGCTAAGAAACATTTGGTTGAAGGTTGCTAAAGAACATTTGGTTGAAGGTTACTAAGGGGGCATTTGGATGAGAACCAAAATGGGTGAATTCAAAAGCGAATTTCTAAGCTACAAGGCACCTAATTAAACTAAAAAAACTAATTTGTTACACCTAATAAGCTACAGGGAATCTTAAAACTAGTTAAATGGAGATAAATGCTAGAACTAATCCTAATAAGCTCTAATTTAACAAGTTAATTCCTACGCTAGGCTATCCTAACAGCACTAAAGCAAACCTAATAATCAATAAGAAACCTGAATAAGCTACCTACTCCTAAAAAGAAAGCTTAGAAGAAGAACTGCATGTATTGCGCAGCTCATCCGCTCATCGATGCATGCTCAAGCAACAACTGGAGTGACTTGTTGGGGCTTATTTTTTAGCTGAAAAGTTAACTTCAGGACCTAGTCAAGCTACAGAAACAAAGTTGCGCAAGCATAGTTATGTAAGAAAAACAGTTAGGGGCCAACAGGAGCTGTGATGAAGTCATAAAACAGTCCCATGGGGGAACTTTAGACACAAAAATAAGCTTACAAATCAACTCCACATCCTGAAATAATCTATCACAGCCAACATTCATATACCCAAGAACTTAAAAAGACAAACTTGATAAGCTTCTAAGCTTAATTGAGCTTATGAGGGGCAGAAGAAAAGGGCTTATGGACTGCTTGACAGATAAAACATGGTGCAAGATACTTACTTTGAAGACAAAATTAAAGCTAACTAAAGCTAGAACTACCTAATACTATAAAAATTTAACACTATAAGTCTCTACAACTTCTGGAAATAAGCAATGAGTAAACTTACCTGAACCGCCTAAATACTAATGCGACTACCCACGAATGAACAAGCATTATGTAGTCCTATTTAATCTAACAAAATACTCACTGTAGGATCGAAGATGAGACATGAAAATCCATAATGCAAGCAACCTAGAGAAACTAATACAAAGCAAATAAAACTACAATCTAAACTTACATATCATTAAGACCATTCTTGAAGAGACATATTTGGAAAATTATCTGAAATCACAACACTTAACTTGAAAGCCAAAACTTGAATTGAGAATGCTTAAAAAAATCAGTTACCTAAATTAAATTACTTAATTCAAACAACTAAAACTAACCTTAGCAGTAAATTTAAGCTCAAACCAAACACTCCCGTAGGGGTAAGAAAGAGATTTTTGAAACAGGAAAGGTTAAGGAACTTAGAAAACCGATTTTGTCAATAACTAAAACTTCAAAGTAACTCAAAACAACTTAAGAACAAAGTGAGCAGATTCAAGAACAATAGTAAAAGCGAAATTGATTTATTATAACTAAAACTTGAGTACAAAGAGAGTTGAATCTGAAATTAAACTTAAAAATTTATGATAATTAAAAACTAAACATTACTAGAAACTACTCTACTACTCTTCTCCATCTACTTCTTTTCTCTTAAATAATCACCCCAATAGCTTCATGTCTCTCCTCTGCTTCAATCCCATCCCTTGAATAACTTTGAATCAATCCCAATCGTGCACTTGTAAATTTGGCGCCAAAAGTCCTAAAGTTAACGTGAGGCGATTCTGCTGCAATTATTGCTTCTTGTTCACATGTAGAGGTGGAGGGGACAAGGTGGGAAAGGTTGGTGATGAGCTGGTGTGTGGAGGACAGGTGTGGTGGTGAAACCAGGGATGTGGAGGGTGGTTTTGGTTTTGCAGTGTATGTGAGGAAGAGGATGGTTTTGGGTGGGTTTGACTGGGTTGGTTTGTTTGTTGGGTTTTATTTATTTAAGGTCTAGTTGGTTTGTAGTTTATCACAAGGACCATTTTGTAATTTTCTGAAAAATGAAGGGTTGAAACTGTAAATTCCCAAAAGTTATCAAAAGGGTTAATATTGCAAATGATGAATAGCACAAGGGTAATATTTATTAATTTTCCATTTTAAATAACCCGAGGACCATTTTGTGATTTTCAAAGTTAAGGGACCAAAGTTGTAAATATGCAATTTTAACTTCAAAGGACTATTTCTTACAACTTGTGAATCCCAAGGACCTTTAATGATATTTACAAGTTTTGAATTACCGGGGACTAGTTTTGCCAATTTATGAAAGTTTAGGATGACGTAAATTATGTAAACTTTGTTGTTTTCATCGTTTTCAATCCTTTTGCACTTGAGTCACATAAAACACATTTCAATGATATTTGTAACATTTATATGGTCATTTGTGTGTTTTTGGACATTTATGTGGGGTTAAACAATATAAAATATATGTGTATTTAAACACATATCACCAGCAATCTCTAAGAGAAAGCCGATAGTTTACGTATGGTTCCCTGTGAGAATGAAACAAGCTTCTATTGGGAGAAACTTCATTGGCTAAGAAGGTTTAGTGCATGCGTCACTGGGTCCATGACGACTTTAATCTTGATACCGGTGTCACTAAGTGACAACCAAGAGTATATGAATTGAACCGATTATCCGCCATAAGTTGAATAATCTAGAGGGCTATTTCTTTTCACCTTTTTCTTTGCTTTTATTTTTAATTCTTCAACTCCTTCTTTCTCCGATTCTCATTTCTCTTTTTATAATCATACCTAAGGACTTCTAAGTACTAACTATTTGTGATGTCCTTGGGTAGATCCCTCCGACTCTGGCGGATCATAGAACAGTTATTCTAACCTTAGTCACCTTATAACTCCATGACTAACCTATGTTGCCATAAAACCATTTTCTTGAAAATCTCTCAAAGTGGTTATGATTGAAAAACATTTTGTACCACTATAAGAGTTTGATCATTTGCGAAATACTCCCCTCACACGTGCTTAAGTGTTTTGTGAAATTTGCACGGTGAGAGAAGAGCTTGCACTTTGAATTGATCGACTCAAGATAGACAATTCCCCGAGGACACGGTTATGTTGCATAGTTAAAGAGTTACATTGTCGACTTTTAGGTGACAACTAGCTCTAATAACTACCTTGAAGGTGTGAACAGGACCTCGAAGGTTGTCAAACCCGTCAAAGTTCATGTCTATCAAGAGCTTCTCGAATAGGTACAATCACTAGTACAAAAGCAGGTTTGGTCACGCATGGTCGAAATGGAGCGGCCACACATTCGCATACTTGTGTGGTGAAGGTACGAAAATTGACAACATTTACTAATTAGTCGCACATGAAAATTTTGATTGTGTGACCATTAGAAACAGTCGCCACACAATTGAACATTGTATGGCTAAAGGTATCTGTGATTTTGTTTTGAGATCATTTAGCCACATATGAATTTGGAAGCGTGACAAATACAAGTAACCTTGATCGTTAGTCACATGAAGTAATTTTTGTGTGTCTAAATCATAGAGTCAAGTTTTGTCACACATTATTTAAGGGTGATTGATATGTTTTGCCAACTCTTTAGCCACATCTGAAATTGGAACAAATATATGTCACACACTTGAACACTGTGACCAAAAGCCATATATGGTCACACTAAATGTTTTGTCACACATTCGTTTAGTGTAGCCAAAATCCAGTACATATGTTCACGTAAGTTAATATGTGTGTTTAAATTTTAGTTTGTGTTAGCTTGGCAAAAGCTAATCTATAAAGTCACATTTGCTACTAACACCGTGACCAAATGCCATATATGGTCACGCTAAACGTTTTGTCACACATATTATTTAAGTGTAGCCAAAATCCGATTACATATGGTCACGTAACTTAATATGTGGCCATTGGATGATCAATAGTCACTCAAAATACACGCTTTGTCACTTTAAACACCATATGGTCACACTTATTAACACTTTTAGCCACTTTATGGTTAATTGTATGTGACTAAATACCCAAAACAAACATGCTTTGTGTGACTAAATGTTAGAAAAGGCCACACAAACATAAAATTCATGTGGCCATTGGATGATCAATAGTCACACAAAATACACCTTTCTTCACTTGAAACACCATATGGTCACACTTATTAACACTTTTAGCCACTTTATGATTAATTGTATGTGACTAAATACCCAAAACAAACATTCTTTGTGTGACTAAATGTTAGAAAAGGCCACACAAACATAAATTTAATGTGGCCATTGGATGATCAATAGTCACATAAAACACATTTCTTCACTTGAAACACCATATGGTCACACTTATTAACACTTTTGGCCACTTTATGATTAATTGTATGTGACTAAAACCCAAAACAAACATTATTTGTGTGACTAAATGTTAGAAAAGGCCACACAAACATAAATTTGATGTGGCCATTGGATGATCAATAGTCGCACAAAAATACGTTTCTTCACTTTAAACACCATATGGTCAAGTTTGTTGCATTTATTGTCTTTGTTAATGAAAATGTGGGTTTGTAGGTGATGGCTTTATAGTCAAATTGATATGCACACAAACACACACATTAACACTTGTGCAACACCACAATATACTAAACTTGGATAAATCCAAACTAATTATATATGAAGAACTCTTTAACGACAGTACTTGATTGTTAATGCGGAATCTTAACAACAAGCAAGAAGAACACAAATACTATTTCACTAATAAACTTCTTTAATTAATATTTCTATTAGGTCTAAGTACAAGTTCATTTCACTATACTTTAGGGTTCCTTTATACACTTAGGAAAACCTAGTATACAAAGCGTGTAGAAGGATATAGATATCTCTTCCTAAGATATCTCTACGCGTACATATGCCTTCCCTAAACTCTAATAAACTATTCTATTTTTCATAAAGCAGAACTAACTACAAATACTACCGGACTTAAGCTGTTATCTGCCCGATATTGTTGTTGAGCTTTTGATTCAATTAACCTCAGCGATAGCATGCATCATCCTTTCTTTCACCTACTTGCCTTCTTCTCAAGCATAGCCCCAAGAATCTTGTTTGGAAGTGGATACTCCATACAGTAAGCATATAAAGAATTTCGGTTTCTAATTCCAACGATTGCACCGACAAGTGTGGAAATATCTCCATCGATCACTTGTTCTTGACAGCCACTTCACATTTCATCATCGACATCGGTGTCTCAAACATGGTCTTCAAGTCACCCCAAAGGACTCTTTCATATTCCTCTTGGTCTCTCGTCACCATGCTTCTCCATCATCGGTGGTACATGGTCTTCAAATCATCCACGGACAAATCACTCAATAAACCGGAAAGTTCACATATATAGTATACGTGTGATTTTCCCTTACTATCGTAAACTACCTTTTTCCCATTTTGATGATCTGAACCTTTGCAATCTTAGCGGGAAGTGCTAAACACAGCAGAATGGAGCCCATGGTAAACTCTTACATTGACGGTTCATCAACCTTATCCTTCATGTACTCTTCCACTTCTTCTTAACATTTGTCTTATCCTTTTCACTCCTTTCTTTCCGATGGATTTCTTCCTTGTCATATTCAAAGCGGTTGCTTAACCTTAGCTTCCTCCTCTTTCTTTCTGAGTTTTGGCTTATCACCAAGTTTTTCAAACCAATGACCTTTTCGATCTCTGCAATCTTACGCTTCTTAGCATCCTTTGGTTGAAGATTGAAACCCTTCCTTTAGCGTTGAAGCTTCCAACTCGAATCCATTGGAATAAATGTTTTATTTTGGTACACTACTTTTCAAATTACGCTTTTAGATCATCATTCTTCAATTTCCTTGCGGCTCAACTTCCGGGTAGGATTCCCTTGACTTTGGCGTAGTGGATCATATAATCCTTTGCTCGGCTTTGGTCGAGTGCATTCATCCTTTCTCTTTGTCTACGCTATCCGAAGCCTTCTTCGCATTAATTACCTCAACCATTTTACTTGCATACTCTTCTCCGCCAATATCGGGAAGGATATCTCTGTTTACTAATACTACGGCCTTATAGTATCCCATTCTTCATCGATGTAGAATTTGGCGATTCCTCAATTTGACTTTCCTTTTCATTTGTTCTTTAGTTAATTGTGGTTCCTCCTGCGGACTTTTGGCAATCAGCTCATCATCCCTTGTTAGTTACGCGTTTAGCTTCTTGACCGCATCCTCCGCTTGAATCCTAGCAATCTCGGCTAAGCTAGCTTCTCTTACGTGAGTTGCTTTTGGTATTCATTTGGCTCGGAAGATTCTTGCACTATTCCTTTGCCTTCCCTGTGCACAAACTCCTCACGGTACTACGGATCACTACCGAGATTAATATGTTCGATGCTTGTATTAACCCGACAACAAAGCCGATATTAAAATCTTCATCAAAAGCGATTTAATTTCGGCACCACGGACTTATCTTTAGTAAAGTTACGAGACTTATCCACTCCACTAGAACTTGCGACTTCTTTATCCAGGCTCTTCTTAAAGGTTTCTTGTGGTGAAATTCTTAACCAAGATTTCATTTGCTTCAATCCTTGAGGACTAATTTGAGTTTCTCGGAGGATTCCTCACCTTACAGTCCGTAATGTCTATCCCGTCATTTGAATTTCCCTCAATTTCTTAACTTTTTTGCGAGTAGTCCCCGGTGACTTCTTGGTCTTCTTCAATTTTTATCCAACTCATCAACCCTTGAAACCAATTGTGGAACCGGTTGAAGTAGATCTTCCATAGATAAGGAGGCGGGTTCTGCTTTGTAGTAGTGGGTGTTGGAGGTTGTGGTTGAGGAATCATGGTGCTTCTTCCTCATGGGTGAAGGTGAAGGTGGTGGGGGTGTTGGTGTCTCTGTTCAAACTCTTTTTTCTCGGTTCGGATGTAGGTTGAGCTGAGCTTCGATGTATGATGAGGAGATGGAGCAGATGTAGATGTACCTTGAGGTCGTGTAGGAGAAGGCAACATAGCGAGACAAAAGTGGCTTGTGTGCCCTTCAAAACCCCTTTTCATATTACCAAATATCTTTTTAGTGAAAGGAGAGTAATGTAAGGATGTTTGCTTCTTTGTTTCAACATTTAAGATCATTTGCAAAAATCTTGGGTACATCAAAACTTTTTCTTATTCTTGGAATTAGCAACCATGGCATCAAAATCATTTTGAAAAATTGAATAGTGCGCGGTGGAGAGCGGACCAATGCGAAGCAATATTGCTTCAAATTGATCCCATCCACCACTTTTAAAGCTCATACAATGTAAAATATGATGCACAAGGAAGCGCCATTGTGGCGTAAAATGACTCTTCAAAAGTGAATGTTCCATCGGTTGGATATCAATATTTTCCAATCACGAAAGAGGTCATTATTTGGCAACATTGAAATCTACGAGGCATCGACCAATTGAAGCTTGCTTACGATTGATTCCTCGGTGATTGAATCTCTAACGTATCAATAGTTGCATTTAACTCTAGTGTCCCATCGCAATAGTTCTAGCGGTAGCGAGTATGCCGAGCTGTTTGACTAGGGAATCATATATAGTTGGATTATGAGTAAGGGCATACGATATGACTACCCTTTAGAAAGTCCACTATCTGCTCAAAGCACGTGCTTTTGAGCTTTTGAAAATCCCACTTGATTGTACTTGTCTACAAACTTTAATTGTGCCATCTTTTATGTTAATTGAAGTACTTGTAGTGCGAGGGCAATTAGGGTTTAGTCTTTGGTAAGGAGACTTAATCGAAATAAAAGAATTAAACTTTTATAGATTAGGATAAAGTAATTAAAGGATAAATATGAATTCTAAAATAAAAATTATCCATATAAATACTTGACCACCTAAAATTAGAGTAACGATACTATTTAAGCAGTAAAAACCGTTTTTAATTTTTGCACTACGGATTAAAGAATGGTCAAACAGACTTAACAATGACATCACCAAAATTAACTCCGTACCATAGCACATCAACTAGCTTGACTTCCATACATCTCAATCATGAGAATTATTGCTTTTCAACATATCCTTAAACAAAAAATATACCTATGATTTAACTAATATTAAGTCTTGTATTATAAACATAAATCCTTAAAAAGTACAAAAATCGAATGTCTATATGCTTTAAAATAGTGAAATATGATAAAGGTAGAGTGTGACAACTTGACCATAACATGGTTCACTTGGATTTTAAATATAACAACACCTCCACGGTCGGTTCGATAGTAGTCGGTTCGTGATTCGTTACCCAAGTCACGTCGATCCCACGTGGCAATATGTTATCATTGTCTTTGGTGAATGGCGATACTAAATTCCTCATCGAACCGTCATACTTATCTTTGTAATTCTTGGGAGGTGTCTTAAACACAATAGACAATTTTATCTACGGTCTTTCACTTAAAACACTTGTCGTGCTTGTGCGGCTAATATGAACGGATCAACCTTGTGGCCTAAACTATTCGGTCAACCAATGTATACCCAAGAGTAGTATCGCGTTTCCACACCACGACTTTGTGATTAACCCGGTCACATTTGAAAGAGGAATTTGCATGTAACGGTAATCTAGTTCCCATATCTCATGTAAAACCCCATAATAATATGCTTTTCTTGTGGTTGCAACTTAACAGATATGTGCATATCTAATGCCTCAACACTAACCCTCTTTGTTACGGTAAACTTTGCCTTCATGATCTTTCGTGCGAAAAGTATACCCATTGATGTGATATGCATCGTATTTTACTACGGTGGTAGCGTGGTCGTAGGATATCCACCTACTGAGTTTCGATACACTTTCTTTGTCGATTTCTAACTCTCTCTCAACTTTGAATTTCATTACAAATATATATTAGCTCAAAGAATAAGTACACCAATTTCGGATCAAAATGAGCCGAGAAATAAGGTTTAGAAAAGGGTATGTTGAGTAACATAAGATTAATTACTTCTTTACGTAACCACTTGGCAAAAGATTTCTTTGTGCTCATTCTCCGAAATGCTATTCGTTTACAGGTTTTACGCTTTCAAAACTTGCTTGTGTCTTTGAAACAATGTGTTTGATTATTATATTTGATACATCATTTTCGGTAACAAAATAGACATGTGTTAGTAAGACTTACTCGATATACGGTACAATTTCATACGTATTATTTATTACATACAAATGTGCTTTACGAAAGAGTTCATGACGTCACTTGATTTGCCGGCCGACAATGGCTTTCCTTCCTCATCTTCATCTATTTCATGTTTATCGGTGGGATACCAACGTTTTCATGGATTTATGATATTAGCTAAAAACTCTATTGTTTCTTCCGCAATAGTCTCTCGACAATGTATCCTTACGGTCTATTTACATTTCCGCATGTCCTTTAATAACCTTCATACATCTTTCGAATGGATACATCCACAAAGCATATGGGACCGCATAAATTTACCTCCTTAGTTAGGTGCAGTCAAATGTATCATAATATCAAAGAATGATGGAGGAAAGAACTTCTCGAGTAAGCGCGGTGTCATTACCGATTACGCTTGCATATTATCTAGTTCTTGCAATATTATTTCTTTGCAACATATTGATTTAAAGAAAAAGCAAAACGATAATAGCATATCGTGTGGGTGGGTGCATGATTGAGCGTATTGCAATGGCGAAACTCTTGCATTAGCATGTGATAGTCATGCGATTTTAGGCAATAAGCTTCCTATCCTTTAGGCTCACCAAACAAGAGAAATTTGAACAATAGCCTTGTGGTACCACGATGTTGTGTAAAGTTTCACAAAAATATCTTTTTAAGCATTCGTTAATGTGTAACTTTCTTTGGAGGTAGTGTTGTTTTGTCTTGTTCTTGCATAGCAAACAACCCTTGTTTACCCCAACTCGGCCCGGATCAATCGAGC
>CM040243.1:65500260-65857284 GCA_022545495.1 Chrysanthemum lavandulifolium | reverse complement strand
AAAATACCACGGGGTGAACTTGCATTCCAAGAAAGAATGTGAGTTCACCCATCATGTTTATTCAAAATGTTTTGTCATTAATTTTGCAAAAGCATTTGAGTATTTTAAGTGTGTTGACCCAAAATGATGTCATCCATAAATTTGAACAATTAAGATGTGAGCCCGTGATATTGTATGAAGAGTGTAGGATCGACCGAACCTTTGGTGAATTTATTAGCAATGAGGAAGGATGATAACTTATCGTACCACGCATGGGAGCTTGTTTGAGACCATCTGAGCTTTGTTCGGTTTGTAGACATGGTTCGGGAACTCGGGATCAACGAATCCTTAAGGTGGTGACATAAACCGTTTCTTCGGTTGCCCATTGAGCGGTTTTGACTAGGGATGGCAAAGCACCGAAACCGCCGGGAAAACGAAACCGAACCGGTTGGGTCGGGTTGGTCTTGGTTAAGCGGGTTTGGATACGGGTTTGGGTATTGATAAATTTTTTTAGCCGGAGTGCAGGTTCGGGTTGGTGCGGGTTCGAGATAATACCAGCTCGATTACCGTGCCGTATCCGTATCGTATCCGTTTACAGAATCTATACCGCTTTATTGATATTATAATTAACTAAAATATATATACATTAAATATAATTTCTTTCATTATATTTTATATAAGTATCTCTATTACATAACACATTTTATTTTGTACATGAATAATTCAAAAGCTTTAAATCAATTGATACGATATTCATTTTCTTTAACTTTAAAAAAAATTGAATATGTTAGGGTGTTTTTCTTTGTTTTGTCGGTTGATTTTAGTGACTTAATCTTTATACCGTCATTTTTCCCATATAATATTCAATTGGGGATGCCATTTTGTTCATAAAATATTCAATTGGGGATAACCGAAACCCGCGGGGAAACCCGAAAAACCGATGGATAATATTACACGGGTATCCGGCGGGTAATGGGGCGGGTACGGGTTCGGATATTATAAACGGGTGCGGGTACGGGTACACTAAAACCCCCCAAATCCGACCCGTTGCCATCCCTAGTTTTGGCGTCCATCGAAAGACCGTTATATTCATATGAGCGCGAGCGAAAGATCGAAACGACCTCAAGGCGAGCAGCGGGGCGAATGATTCTTCAAAGTCAATACCCTCTTCCATCTATAACCCTTAGCCACGAGACATGACTTGTTTCTTATTCGTTCCTTGACATCCAATTTGTTTTCCAAATCCATTTGAGACCAATGGCGTAGACCCTGTTGGTCTTTCAGCGATTCCCATATTTCAAGGCGTTTGAATTGGTTGAGTTCTTCTTGCATGGATTCAATCCGGTTGTCTTTTGTCATTGTGTCATTAATGTTTTAGGTTGATTGGCGAAAAATGAGTGCATAAATGCAATGTTCACCATCTGTATGAAGGCGTTGTCTTATTCTGTTGGTTGATTCGGGTTACCAATAATATTCTCAAGAGGATGGTCTTTTGTCCAACGATGTGTAGAGGTTGATGTTGGTATACATTGTGCGATTTTGAGGATTCAAATGGTTTGTAGATGATTCCATGACATCGGGTGCTGCGATTTCATTAGCAAGCGGGTTAAAGAAGCATTTGGATCAAAATCTGCGGTGGGGTACTTCATTAAGAACATCAATGTTGGTTGACGTCGTTGAGGCAGTTTGTTCAACTTTGTTGTAGAGTCAGTGGTGGTACTTCTTCACGATAGTTGTTGTAGCAGTGTATCGGTATAAAGTATGATCGGTTGAGCGACGGGAAGCAGGGATACACTTGAACACGTTCATCAATGTCATCACTAAGCAGTAGACAAAGAGCTTTCCATTTGTTGGCGAGTAGTTGGGGCTTGGTTCGGTGATGATGGGGTGTGAGGAAGTTTAAGCGGTTGTGACCGGGTTCCAATTGTTATGTCGAAGCCATTTACATTAGTTCATCGAAATTTGCATGAATCGTTTCCATAACTTTGTTTTGTCTGACGATTCGGATCAAAACCCTTAAATTTTCACAATATCCTATAAAGACTCAATGTCGACTTTGGCTTTGAGCTTTCAAAGTCATCACGATCATTATTTAGGTAGCAAGGGATCCAAATACATGAAAGTGTTTGAGATTCGGTTTATGGTTGTGGATAAGCTCAAAGGTGTTTTGTTGTGGCATTTGTAATCATTGAGCGATTTTGAGTATAGCATGCGGTTGATCTGACACATCCACAAGTAATCTGGAAGTTTAGCATTGATTAACATTGTTCTTGCGGCTTCCACTAACGTACGATTTAGTCTTTCAACAACTCCGTTTTGTTACGGTGTCGTGCAATAGATGTCGATGCTCAATTCCACTTTCTCATAAAATTCTCGAAGAGTTTGGTTCTAAATTCGGTTCCTTTATGCATTACGGTTTGGCGGACGATGTTCGAGCGAACTTGAATTTTCGTGAGAAAGGTGATGATCGTCTGTGGAGCTTGATCTTTACTTGAAGAAAGTAGACCCAAGTCCATCGTGAGTAGTCATCGACAATTACCAAGATGTAGCATTTGCCATTAATTGTTTGCAGCGCATCGGACCACACAAATCCATGTGAAGAAGATGAAGCACATCTTTGAGGTGTGTTCCACCTTTGAAGGAAAATGAGGCGAGTGCTTTTCCCTTGTTCTGGGTGAGCAAGGTGATCTTTAGAATCTGGAATCTCGGGAGACCTTCAACAAGTTTGTGTCGAGCAAAGGTTGGTGATGGTTTGAAAGTTTAAATGTGAGAGGCAGCGATTGCCATAGCGGGATTTTGTTGATGTTGCCTTTGAAAGTGAGCGGATGGGAGAATGAAGCAACCATGTCTTGCATTGAGATTGTGTACATACTAAATTGCGAGCCGGACATTAGATCGTTTCCTTGTAGATCACAGAATGAAACAAGTTTTCTCCCGAAAAGCAACTTCCAAATCTCCATCACGAGATTGACCGGTGAAAAAGATTATGAGGGTCCTTCCGCATAATAAACCACCGCTAATTTCGATATTGCCATTGATATAATCTCCGTAGCCCATGATAGGCTGCGAGTGATCATTCAATCGGCGGTGCCAATGAACTTTGCAATAAAGTTTGATATGATTTAAGATTACTGTCGTATGTCGGGAACATCCGCTATCAATAATCCAAAGGATGATCTGTATCACTGCATTACACGAGGGCGACACGGATGGAATAGAAGTAGATGTGGAACCAAAGTGTTAGAGGGTTCGAGCGATTATAGTAAATTACACACATCAATGATTTTAGGCATCCATTTAAATCCTAGTGTATTATGTAACCATTTACGCCATCTCCAACTAGTCTTAGCTTTAGTCTTAGTGAATGCACTAGGTGATACGACATTCCTTGGAGGTGATCTTGGAACTACAGGGGACATCAATGCGTTTCTTAGAATCTAAAGCGGGCGGTTTACCAAGCCTGAGACTTAGAAGCATTAGTGGGCCTAGAGGTATTCGATTCTTAGGATTCCTTAAGCGAGACAAGATAGCTTTAGCAACACATTTTCATGAAAGCGAAAGCATACTTTTACGACAAATAACACAAGAAGCATCGGTGAATATTAAAAGTACTTAAAGGTTTAGCATTCGTTACAACACTTTTCCATTACATTTGTCGAGACTTAATATCTAAAGTGGGTGCAACTTGGTCTTATTCAAAGTCCTAGGGTGTTCTTCTACTTGACATTCTTTATTGATCTTTTCTTGGGTCGTAACTTCCTATTCTTCCTTGTATTGCTCTAGAATTTGTGAAGTGCGAGGCGTTTGGAAAAGAGGCAACTATTCTTGTTTGATGAGAGGAAGCACATTAGTATCTTGTGTTTTGTCGGTAGGCAATCTGGGTTCGCGTTTGCTAAGTGTTACATGTGCAATTTTCTTAATGATGCTAGGCTAAACTTGTTCATACTTTCCTAACATTTCCATTAACTTAATGATAGTGTGCACAAATCTTGATTTTGAGCGAAGATTTCGAGAAAAATTCATGACTTCTTTAGTGTGTACAAGATAATGATCAAGTTCGTTTGATGCTTCATTACAGTCTGTTTGAGTAAATCAAATATGACACCATATTCTTTTTTAACTTTTGCAAGTTCTTGTTCATATTTTGAGATTTGACATTTCAAAGACACGTTTTGATCATCCAGTTGCTCAATTTTAGGATTAAACATTTTTGATTTCAACTGGTGGATTTTGTTTTGCAAAGCAAGTTCACAATTTTGACAATCTTTTGACACCATTGAAGGCGACGTTTTGAATTTGAAAGTCCGTTTAACGATCGTTCATTTCGACTTTTAAAGACTCGATCGATGCACATTATCAATATTCTCAAGAATATCAACGAATCGGCGAGATATGATCGAGATGCATATACAGCAGTTGTAATAAAACAAGATTATTGATATCGGCCGAGATAACATCTTCGAAGTCGATCAACATCTTTTCTCAACCATTTTTTCGTTTAGTATTTGAAATCGATGTTTCTATTTTCTCGGCATTTTCATGAGACCAAGTTCCTTGTGAAATCCCTTTCCCAATATAGTGCACAAGTTTTAAATTTTTGACATGGGGTAAAATTCTTTTCGAAGAATATCACTTTGTTCTCGCGCCATTGGCGATTGAAAATGTTCAACTTTTATTTGAATGAAATTCAATCTAACGTTCAAAATTTTGAGGTCGGATAAGAAAGTGTCAAAATATTTTATAACACGGCAACTTTCGGCTTTTGTTTTAACTTCACTAAATGAAGGTAAGGACCATTTATTTGTGCACCATTGTGTTTGGGACTAACTTGAGCGGTGTGATAACAAAGGTTTGTTAGAAGTATCTTGTTGTGTGACAAAGTTCTTGCTTTTGAATAGTTAAATGGTTTGTTATAAATGACATTTTCCATTTTTGACCGACTCTCGTCATCGCATCTAATTCCTCCATGCGATTATATTCAACAGCGGTCATAATTGAATCATCAATTCTATATTACGCCTTTGTAAACTTGAGTTTGGTTTGAATACTCTGTTTGAAAACTTAGGTTTGTAATCGACAAGTATTGGTCCATATCCACTTGGATTTGGTTTAAAAGTAAACTTTTGAATAGTTGTGATTGACTCACCATGTTTATAAACAACATTTGAAACTCTTTGATTTTGTGTTGTAAGTCGACAATTTCTTCAAGATAGTTATCTATTCATTTAGTGGAATCTTTGTTTGTACTCGATTCGTTTTTGACAAGTTAACAACTCGGCCTTGGTTTTTAGTTTCCAAAGTAAGGCGTTAATTTGTTGTTTATGTTCATGTTTGATTGTTCTATTTGAGACAACAAAGCATTCTTGAGGCGGCTAGATCACGTATCTGTCATTCTAATGATTTTTCGTTTTGATGAGATTTAGTAAGCGACTTCAAAACCATGTTCACGTTTTCTTGAGTTTTATAAGCGTTGATTTGTCTAATTAAGCATTCATTATCCTAATTAATAGTGCATTTTTAGCTTTTAATTGATTGCAAATTATCAAGCGAGATTCTTGGTCTTTAATTAAGGTTAGGGCTCAATTTCTCTATTAGACAAAGTTCATCTTGTTCAACGTGAATCTCAACATGATCATTATTTAGATCCTCAAATATAACCACGAGTCAACTTGATTATCAATATTAACCATAAGGTTATCTTGATGCGTCAAATATAACTACGGGATCTATTTGATAATCATCGGAATGAGATGTGGATGGCTCATGTTGAACACTACGATCCTTGTTGGATGGAGAAATTGGCGGAGATATCGGATCGAGGAATGAGTGTATTTTGATCAGGTACACGAGACAAGGCGTCGGTGTCATACTGGGCTGTGTCACTCATGTGTAGAGCTTGCATTTGTGCCATCAACATCATTTCTTTGAATTAACTGCAAGTCCTCCATATCATCATCGAATCTGCATTTGCCATAAAGCTACATTCCTTGTTGGTAAGAGTTCCACCGGTTGCATCCTTGAGCCAAACAACGCCTCTTTGTGATAAACTTTGCCTCTTGTTCTCGGCTTAGGACATGCATTAGCGGATGACCCTTCTCATTGCGGTTATAACAACGAAGACCATTAACCTCATTACGAGCATTCCCTGTTCAACCACTGAAGCCCTTTGTTGTTGCGGAGCACCATATTATTCCTTCCATAGCATTAAACCCTGACCATCTCCCATCGGCGACCATAACCACAATTACGAACTTCAGCGCGTCCATTGTTCACAACAGCACGATTCCTTGTGTTTGATGATAGTGAATGTGATTGTTGGTTGTTTGTATACGGCCAAAGGCTTTAGCAATCATAACAAATCCTTGTTGCAATTCATCGAAAGCGTGGAGTCCTCATCGACTTCAACTTTGTAAGTGCTTGAGCATTGTTGTTGTTGTATGGAACCAATTGAGTTTGTTGAGGTTGTTCTTTGTGACGGATCATATGGTGTGATGGTTGTAGTTGCTTGAGGAGGCGGGTGGAGGGCTGTTTGAGGAGGAAGATTAGTTTGAGCCCAAAGCAAGTTGTTGATTGTCGGAAGTAGTGTGAAGTCGGAGTCCACGAATAGTCCTTTCTTTGTCAACTTCTTTTGGTGAGGCTTGAGATAGTCGTACAACAATCCGTATGTAGCATGATGAAGATTCTTAGCTTGCGGAGAAAATGACATACTTCTCCATTCAGGACCAAGACTACTTAGGAACTTAGTGTTGTGACAATTAGTGGCATGATGATGTTGTGTTTGTCCAAATCATTAATGATGTACAGCGATGATGATATGACTCTAATGTCTCTCTGGTTCAATCATGAAGTGTTCATAAGCCAAGTAGATTTTGGATTCCATGTCTTCACGATTGAGTGTTGTGCCTTCCATTAGAAGATGAATATGTTCCCACATTGCTTTAGCGATCTTTTGAGCATCAACACTTGAAGGATTGGTTTGGTAATCCTAAAAGGATGTATTGCATTGCTAGTTCATCGGCTTCAAAGTGTAGAAGTTCATCGGCGGTGAGGTGCGAGATAGGTGCAATGTTGGTGGCAACATCTCTTGGTGGATTGGCATACGGATGCTGCGGGTGTGACAACGGTGAGCATCGAAATAGACCTTCCATAATGACCTTCTTTAAAACTTTCCATGTGGCTTCTTTAGATTTCAAAACCTAAAGAACCTTATCACCCATTGATCATAATTTCCGGGAGTGAGCATTGGAGGTCTATCAAGTGAGCCAGCTTCATGAATTGATTGTTGGCTACTTAAGGCTTCACACATCTTGCCAAACCATGTTGGTTCCTTCATAGTATTCCTGGATGGATGTTGATTGTAGAAGTTTGTGTAAGGTTGTACTTGAAGACTAGGTGGTGGTTGAACCATTTGTGGTGGAATTGCTCCTAGTTGTGGAGTGTGTTGTTGATTAAATTGTTGTTGATAAATTTGTTGTTGTTGATTAAATTGTTGATGTTGTGGACTTAGTTGTTGTTGTTGTTGTTGATTATAAGTGTAAGGAAAATAGTTAGAGTATGGTGGTTGTGACATGTTGAAAACTTGTGTTGTTAAATGGATCTTTGTAGTTGAATGAAGCGTTGTTGATGAAGTATCCTTAGGCGTAGAAACCAATTGTAGGCAAAGAAACATTAGCGTAAAACACCAAACTTCTGCGTAAAAATGATATTCTGGCGTGGGATTAGCTTCTGGCGTGAAATGAGAAAACACTAAAGTTATGCGCCCGAAAGTTAAGCGTAGAAAACTTAGGCGTAGGATTAAATTATCGTAAAGGCGAGCTTAGGCGTAAGAATAATCTTATGCGTAATGAGTTCTACGCATAAGTTCGAAACTTATCGTAAGATTAGGGTTTGCCCAAAGATCTTTTACACTATCACGGTGCAAAAGATATCCAAAGTCGAAGTGTTTTAAACTTATCAAGCAAGAAAACTTGAGTAAACTCCTGGCGAAGATCGATCAAGGATGAGTTCAGCGTAAGAATAGGGTTTTCTTGTCGTGAAAGCAACAAAATTGATTTTCTTCCCAAAGATGTTTCTAAACAAGATTTTGTAATAAACGACTTCAATATCACTAAAATAACACAAAAATGTGAAACTTGAGGATCCAAAACAACTTACGGCGTAAGATGAACACCGTATAAAACCAAGCTTAAAACAACGATCCACACGTAAAGTTTGAAACTTTTGCTAAAAGCAGATATTTTAACACCTTAAAGCGTTGAAAGTACAAGAATCTTGGATTGAAAAGTGTAAAAAGACTTTTCTGCGTAAACCACAAAACTTCAAAAACAAAATATGTTCACCCAACTATTTGGCGAATGATACCTTTGTTAGGTCATCATATTAGTAACAACATCAATATAAGAAATAGAGAAGAGATCGGATGAACAATCACACAAACACATACGTATGAATAAATGAAATGTTATGCGTAGGAGTGAAATGTGTAACAGACAACCAACCCTCAGTGAGGGTTATACAAAATATTTATAGGAGGAACTAGGGCAACACTCCAAGTTCCACCCTTTTACTATTGGGCTTGGCCTGGGCTTATGGGCTTTCTACATTAGCCTAGCCTTGATTACTAACAAAAGCCATATTAAGCTAACTATACATATGAATCACTAACACTTGAAATAAAGTTTAGGAGTGATTCCAGCAGTTATAACGTTAGGCTTACGGTTGGAAACAACGGGTTTTAGTTGGATAGGCGATTTAGTGGTGGCAAGTCAAAATCTTTATGTTACAAGCATGAGAAGAATGGCGTTGCTAAGCCAGACTCGACACTCTAAACTCTAGATAACTTTGAAACAAACAAACATAAATATAAAGATAGATGTAGGATGGTAGCAGTATGTTTTTTTCAACACTTTTTTTCATACACTTTTACTCTACCATCCTCTACGATAACATCAAAATATAAGAGATTTATAGGCACATCCCTACACTTGAGTTTTCATTATTTCTAACACTAATTTGACCCGAATTGAAAAGATCAAAACACTTGAAGTACATTATTACGTAGGTAAATGGAATTTGAATTTAACGTTCTTTCCCGTCACTCCATAAAATTTAACTTTACCCATGAGTCCCAATCGTCCCAAAACTGTATACAAAGGATATGACTCGACTTAGCAACTTATGCAAGTAACTAGATAATTGAACTAAGGGTTTAGTATGATAACTATAATGCACTAAAAGTGAGTGTATACAAGGTAGGCTAAGGCAATTTGGGTGTACATTTGAGGTAGATTGTAAACAATGCTCTTTCTTGATATTCCGGGCAAAACATCACGAGAACCGCGAAAGGATAGGCTCGGGGGGTTAACTAGGGGTATCGTGCACTAAAGACCCACTCCTACAACGCATGGGTGTGGGGAATTACTCAACCGATGTGGAAGAAGTAATTATAATACGGGTATCAAACAAGGGTTATCCTAATGCCTCTTATCATTTAGTTATTCCTAACTACACAAGTGTAGTCTCACTAGCGATCTCAAGATGCATCACAAAAAAAGTTCTAGAATCTATTATACTATCGGTACACTCTCGAAGCATTAAAGGTGAATGCTTTAATTCCTACAAATGTAGAGGTGAACCTCACATTTTTGGGGTGGAATATGAGTGGTAAAGGGTTTTTGTACTAGTCATATAACTTCCTATCCATGAGGCAGCTTTATTAAGACTAAAGACCTACTCCTACATGTCATGAAAAATTTAAATTTGGTGCTAAAAGTACCTAACCGATATTTCTCATGGTTTATTACACAAATGAAATTGGACATGACAAATAGTCAAGGATAAGCATAGTTTCAAAATTCCGTTTATTCTCCTCCCTACACTTAAAGCGAACATTGTCTCAATGTTCCCCAAAATATCAAAGTTATGATAGCGGAAGGTAATTAAAGAGAAAAAACTAGTACACCTGATTAGCTCGGTAGGATCCGTGTGAAGTAGTGGTTAAATTCTTCTCCAAGAAGAATGTATCGTGAAAACTCCTTCAATCTTATGTTTCTTCTTCTTGATAAATAAAACACACACTTTAAGAAAATAAAGCGAAACCTTGGCGTAAAATCGTTGGTTTATATGACTCTACTAAACTAGGATATAATGCTTGTGGAATGGATGTTTGTAGATTTTACGGAAAATTAAGACACGAGAAATTCAAAAATTTATAAGTAGCATAAAAGCGAGAAAAGTAAGATAAGTTGTTTACGCTCCTCACGCCCGTCGAGTTATCACACGAAGCTGATGCTGCTGCAATTTTACGGAAAAATTACGGAAAATTACACCTTTAAAATCTAGAAAAATTCACCGCAAAACATCCGTTATGACTCGATACAAGCATTTGACTCTAACAAACACACATATATATATCTTTTCAATAATCGTAATTCTCATGTTCACGTTCTTTTGAAAGCGTGTGTAATCTTCCTACACTTATCCTTTTGTAAAATACCTTTATATGTAATTAAGGCGATGTTAAAGACAAAATAAAGCATTTTCACAAATTCAAACATGAGAATAAACAATCAATGAAAAGATATATGACACACAAACAAGCAAACAATTAAGCATGGGTTGCCTCCCACGAAGCGCTTTTCTTTATTTATTAGTCTTGTAGCTAGACTCGAAGTCGTGCCCCCATTACCGTTCTTTTTTTCTTTCACCAAGCCTTCATCAAAAGGTTGTAGACGTTGTATGCTTACCGTGAACTCCTTCCCAACGTCGTCTATTATGATAACGGTTTTATTTTTTAGATTAATTTCTTTCACCGTATAAGGTCCAAACCATCTTGGCTTATTTCTTACTCTTAATGCTTTTATTCTCGATTTATACAAAAGCACCTTTTCTCCATTCAAAAATTACTTAGGGTTCTTTTGAGTTTGTGGTATTGACGTAGGATTATTTCCTAACTTTCTATCACGTTTCCACAATGTCGCATGTAGCCCTTGAACCATGAATTCTCTAAGCCTTCTTTCCCATTCGTTAATTTTCTTCTTAACCGTATTGTTAGGGACCTGCGGATTCTCATCAGTTATCTTCTCCATTATCTTTAAAGGATATCTTGGAACAATAGGTATCCTAGCGTATCCTTTGCCACTTTTGAGTATCATGATACCCTCACCGCATTTGATGGTTGCCTTGGTAGTGGCCAAAAGGTATTCCAAGAATGAGTGGCATATTTCTATCTTCCTCGATGTCTATGATCACGAAGTCCACGGATAGACAATATTGGCCACCTCAATTAGGACATCCTCCGCTATTCCTACGGGATGAACATATGTGTGATTGCTAAGGAAAGTCTAAGATTGGTCTTGGTTGGATCCTCCTTAGTCAATTTACTATAGGCGATAAGCGGCATTATGTTTCGTCGGATCCACGATCGGCTAAGGCACTTATATTATCGATGTCGCCTATGCTACATGGTATTACGAAATTCCCGTGGTTTCTCGTTTTTAGTCACTTGGTTTTTAGAATCAATTAGTAAATAGGTCCCATAGCCATGGTGTCATATTCTTCTTGTTATTTCTCCTTGAGGGCTTTCCTAAGAACCTCATTGTACCTAAAGTTGTTCACTTGGTTAACAATTATTTTCTTATTAATCTAGTGCTTAGGTAGTATTCAATGGTCTCGGGTTCATCATTGGTTTGACCTCCTCCTTTTCTTACTATCCTTGCTTTTCTCGATCTCCTTCTTCTCAACTACTCCATCTTCATGGATACAATGGAAATGGCGTTAACAAACAAAGTGGGGGAGGTGATCGCCGCTTCTCACTAGCACCTTCTGTGAACCTTCTTCTTAGTATACTCTTTCACCAAGTTCATCATCTCCGTCATTTTTCCTACATTTCCTCCTTTTGCCTATAAACCTCTTCTTCAAATTTTGCTAATCTTTCGTATGGGCTGCCATGTACTCTCTCATTTGTTCCTTAAAGCTTGGTGAGAGTGGTATTGGAGAAGTAGAGCAGGCGCCGTTGAATTGAGATTACGCTCACGGCTTGGTGATTGAGAGAAAGGTGTTGGGTGGTTGGCGGAGTTAGCGGAATTAACCGTTGCTCGAGGATTGGTTGGAGCTCTCTTTTGCCTCTCGATTAGATAATCGATCCTTCTCTCAAGAGCACTCATTTGCTCTTAAGTGATGTTGGAAGGCTCATGAGGAATTGATATGGCATTAACCACTTTAACGGGGTTTCATGGGATTCACTCAATTTAAGTAGCTTTGATCGGCAAGCTCTTCTATAATATCCCATGATTCTTACTGCGTTGAGGTTGCTAAGCCTTCCACCGTGGCTCGATCAATGGATCGCTTTGGTGATGAAATTGGTATGGTCATAGAAGATTTAGACTTAAAGCCAAGATCAATGCCATGATGAGGGACTCTATCGACAAGTCCTTGAATCGGGTCCATGCCTCGTAGAGGACTCGCCTTGAAGTTGTTGGAGCGTCAAGATGTCCTTCTAAGCTTAGTAGTTCTCACGGTGGGAAAAATTGGGCAATGAAGCGAGTAGTGATATCATCCTAACGAGATGGGCTGGTGGGAAGTTGCTCAAGCCAATTACTAGCTTGGTCCGTAGAAAATTGGAAGAGGCATGACGTGTGGTCTCGAGTAGTAGCATCAAGGTCGATGGAATCGGCGATTTTAAGAAATCTTTAAGATCTTGATTAGGATCTTTGGAGCAGTCCATGGAATGCATATCCGTTTTGCACCAACGGATGGTGTCGGATCACGGGGCCATAGTTTGAACTTGATTGGGAGCTCGATGGTGTTCTATAGCCTAGGTGGTGTTGGAATCACTCCTAAGCGATATTTCAAGTATTTATATTTCATATGTAATAGGTAGCTTTATTATGGCCTTTATGTTTGTTTAAGGTCAAGCTTATGTAGAAGGCCCATAAGCAGTCCAAGCCCAATAAGGAATAGGGAAGGAGAGGTGTTGCCTAGCTCCTTGCCTATATAAACTCTTGTAAACCCTCATTTGAGGGTTGGTTGTTCAAGTTTTCTTTTCACACATACACTCGCCTAACCGTCCCTTAGTATATATGTGTGTGTGTGTGTGATACTTGTTCATCCGCCTTATCTCTTCTCTTATAAGCTTGTGTTGTAAAACTAGTGACCTAACGATGGTATCAATCGCCAAATAGTTGGGTGTACTCGTTTGTTTTGAAGTTTTGGTTTTGGATCTTCTGGCGTAGAGATAACGCATTCTTTGGTTATCTTAAAAACTCGTTTTTACACTTTTTAATCCAAGATTCTTGTACTTTCAATGTTTTGAGGTGTTAAAATACTTGTTTTGGCAAAAGTTTCAAACTTCTGGCGTGGATTCGTTTTAAGCTTGTTTTGTTCGTGGGTGTCGTTCTACGCGTAACCCGTTTAGCGATTTTGGTACATCAAAATTCACACTTTTGTGTTCTTTTGGTACTATTGAAGCTATTCCATAACAAAAAGCGGTTTAGAAACACATTTGGGCGAGAATCAAAGTTACGAGTAATCCTCGCGTATCAAAACCCTAAAATTACAGCGTAAGATTGTTCCTTGGTTTGATCTTCAATTTTACGGTTTATTCCGTGTTTTCTTACTTGGATAAGTGCGAAAATCGTCGACTTTGGATATCTTTTGCCTTTGTGAAGTGTAAAAGATCATTTGAGCAAAAACCTAAAATTACGCATAAGCATAAGCTTACGCGTAGAAATTCCTACGCATAAGATTCACTTTACGCGTAAACTACGGTCTCGCATAAGGTAATCCTCGCCTCGTTTCTCGCCTAACTTTTGTCTCGCTTAACTTTAGTGTTTTCCCTACTTACGCGTAGCTAAAACCTCACGCGTAACTCCTCATTATTCTGCGTAACTTTTGGTGTTTTACGCATAAGTGCTACTTGGTTCTTGTCTTTTCTCGCCTAAGGATACTTCATCAACAAAGGTTCATTCGACTACAAAGATCCATCTTTACCACACAAGTTTATCATCATGTCTCAACCACCATACTCTAACTATTTCCTCACACTTATAATCATCAACAACAACAACAATTAACTCCACAACATCAACAATGGAATCAACAACAAGCTATTTATCAACAACAATTTAATCGACAACATACTCCACAACTTGGTGCAATTCCACAACCACAAATGGTTCAACCACAACCAAGCCTTCAAGTTCAACCCTACACAACCGATTTCAATCAACATCCATCACGGACCACTATGAAGGAACCCACTTGGTTTGCTAAGATGTGTGAAGCTTTAAGCGACCAACAATCAATTCATGAAGTGGATCACTTGATAGACCTCCAATGCTCACTCCGAAACTACGATCAATGGGTGATAAGGTTCTTTAGGTTACGTGATCTAAAGAAGCCACATGGAAAGTTCTTAAAGAAGGTTATCTTGGAAGGTCCATTTGAGATGCCTCTTGTCATTGTGCAGGAGATCCAGCTTCTTTCCACCACGAGATGAACAAACCAACATTGCTCTTTTTGTTGCGATTTAAATCCTCTGAACTTCTACACTATGAAGGCGATGAACTTGCAATGGAATACATCCTCTTAGGATTACCAAACCCAATTCTTCGTAGTGTTGATGCTCAAAAGCGCACAAAAATGTGGGATCATATTAGTCTTCTTATGGAAGGATCATACTCAATCGGGAGGATTTGGAATCCAAAATTTACTTGGCTTATGAACACTTCATGATTGAACACGGAGAGACACTAGAGTCCTATCATCATCGATTTTCGGATATCATCAATGATTTGGATAAACACAACATCATCATGCCAAGAATTGCGATGAATACTAAGTTCTGAGTAGTCTTGGTCGAGAATGGGAGAAGTATGTCATTTTTCTCCGTCAAGCGAAGAATATGCATCATTCTACTTATGGATTGTTGTACGATTACTTGAAGCCTCATGAAAAGGAAGTTGATCGGGAAAGGATTCTCCGTGCTCAAATTGCTAAGCAGTCACAACGGGACAATCAACAACTTGCCTTGTATGCTCAGCGAATTATCCTCTCGACCGACAACTCAACCAGCGCTTCAAACACACCTTCACAACAACCACAACCTCAACAAAATCAATTGGTTCCATACGACAACAATGCTCAAGCATATGTCGGTGAAGCGGCGAGAAAGCGATCCGTTCGAAGCATTGCAACAAGGATTTGTGATGATTGCTAATGCTTTTGGCGTTACACCAACAAATCCAACAATCGTATTCGTTCCTCATCTAACACACGGACTCAAGTTGTTGTGAACAATGGGCGTGTTGAAGTTGAAAATCGTGATTATGGTGCGTCGGATGGGCGGTGGTCAAGGGTTTAATCTTGTGGGTAGGAATAACAACGAGCTCAAGTGGTGGAGCAGAAATGCTCGAGAATCGGTTAAATGGTCTTAGATGCTACAAGCGCAATGAGAAGGACACACAGGCTAATGCATGCCCAAAGCCAAGGACTAGGGGCGGTGCTTATTTCAAAGAGGCCTTACTTTTGGCTCTTAAGGATGAAGTGGTGGATCTCTCACGGACAAAACGAGCTTTATGGCGGATCTGAGACTCGGATGATGATATGGAGGACTTGCGGCTAATCATTTGTTATGTTGATGGCTAATATGCATGAGTGCACATGGTAATCTGAGCCCAGATGTATGACAATGATGGCTTGTCTCAGTGCCGAACAAACCATCATCATATCGAACTAATATCTCCGCCAATATCTGAATCCGCGCGGATCGGTTATTCAAAATGAGTCTTCTACATCTTCTTGATGATTTTCAAGTTAACCACAGTAGTTACATTTGGCGATCAAGATGACCTTATGGTTTCCTTTGATAATCAAATTGACTCCGTGGTCGTGCCGAGGATCTAAAGAATGATCATGTTGAGACTCGCGTTGAACAAGATGATCTGTTGCCTCATCCGGATTTTGCTCGGTTAATTCAAGACCATAAAATCAAAATGGAGGAATGTTATGCATTAAATCAATCCTTAAAAAGTAAAAATGCCTTTGTTAACCAAGGATTTTGAATGTTTACAAATGCAACTCAACTTTTCAAAACTCAAGAAAACCGTGAAAAAGGTTTTGAAGCCGCTTTGCAAAATCTCATCAAAGCGAAAAATATTTAGAGACGGATCGTGATCTAGCCGCCTCGAAGAATGCTTTGTTGTCGAATTAGAACAAGCGAAACATGAACATAAAAAGCAAATTAACGCTCTCACCTTGGAAAATCAAAAAGCTAAAATTTGAGTTGTTAAATTGTCAAAAGCAGTTCTCCGCATACAAAAAGCATTCAACGAATCGGGTAGATGACCTTCTTGAAGAAATTCTCGGTTTGCAAAACAAACTTAAAGAGTTTAAAGCATTGTTTACAAACATGGTGAATCGATATGACTATTGAAAAGTTTACCTTAAAACCCAATCAAATGGATATGGAAAAATCTAGGCGATTACAAACCAAAGCTTTCACTAAAACATTCAAACCAACTCACGAAGTTTCGGTCACGAATACAAAATTGATAATCTTGTCATGAGTGTTGTTGAATATCATCGTCAAGAGGAATTAGATCACGAGAAGGCGAGTCGATCAAAATTAAAAATGTTGTTTACAACAAACCTTTTAATTATAAAAGCGGTCACTTCGTCACACCAGCGGATTCTTCTAACACACCAGGGTTATCATCAAAACACACAGTCTTCTAATGTTAATCCCAAAGCAGAATTTGCACAAACTTATGGTCCTTTACCTTCCATTAGTGAAGTAAACTCAAAACACGAAAATCGAAAAATCCTTGATATTTTGACATTTTCATGGTGACCTCAAAATTTTACAACATGAGATAGAATATCGATCACGAAATCAAAGTTGAACATTTTCAATCGCCTCTGGCGCGAGAACAAAGAGACATTTTTGGAAAAATCTTTTACCTAATGTTAAAAACTTGAAAAGTTGTGCAATTGCACAGGAAAAGGATTTTCATAAGGAACTTGGGGTAATGAAAAGCGTTTTCGAGAAAGCGAAACATCTATTACTAACACAAAGCATAAAAAAAACTATTGAGAAAAGATGTTGATCGACTCTTGGAAGATGTTATCGTCTTGATATCCATAATGTTGTGTTATTCTATTCCTTGCCATTTGCATCGATCATATCTCTGCGATATTGTTGAAGCTGTTATTCTTGTTGAGAACACCGATAATGTGCTTGGATCGAGTCTTTAAAAGCGAAAATAAGCGATTACACGGAAATTTACAATGCAAAGCGTCGTCTTCATTGGTGTGAAAAGATATTCACAACCATCAACTTAGTTTTCAAAGAAAATCGCTCAATTGAGTGCAAAATCTTGATCCTAAAATTGAGCAGCTGGATGATCAAAGCGTGTCTTTGAAAAGTCAAATCTCAAAATATGAACAAGAACTTTTAAAAGTTAAGCAGAATATGGTGTCATATTTGATTTACTCAAAAGACTCGAGATGAAGCATCTAATGAACTTGATCACTATCTTGCTCACACTAGAAGTCATGAATTTTCTTTGGTAATATTAGTTACGAAAATCAAGATCGATTCACACCATCTCTAAGTTACGGAAATGTTAGGAAAGTATGAACAACTCCGCCTCTTGTGATTAAGAGATTAGCACCGTCACACTTAGTAATCGTGAACCTAGAATTCCCACTTGCCAAATCACAAGTTGCTAATGTGTTTCCCTCTCTTGAAGCAGAATAGTTGCATCTTTTCCAAGCGTCCGCACTTCACGACCTAGGAGCACTCAATCGAAGAATAGGAAGTTGCGACCTAAGAAAAGATCAATAAGGAATGCTAAAGTAGAAGAACACCCTAGGACTCGAATAAAACTCATGTTGCTTCCACTATAGATGTTGCGTCGGCAAATGTAATAGAAATAGTGATGTAACGAATGCTAAACCGTTAAGTACCTTTGATATTGATCGATGCACCTTGTGATATTTGTCGAAAGAGTATGAATTCGATTGTCATGACAAATGTGTTGCTAAAGCTATAATCTCTAGATTACGGAATCCTAAGAATCGGAATACCTCTAGGCCCACTAATCATTCTAAGTGCGTGCTTGGTAAACCACCTTCTTTAGATTCTAAGGCAACCATTGCTATCACGGTAGCTACCGCTTCACCTCCTAAGAATGTAGTACCACCTAGTGCTTTCACTAAGACTAAAGCAAAGAGTAATTCTGGATGGCGAAATGGATATATAACACACTAGGATTTAAGTGGATGCCTAAAATTCTCAATGTGTGTATGTCTAATATACACCTTGGAACCCTCTAACATTTGGGTTCCACATCTACTTCTATTCCATCGTGTAAATGCATGTGTAATGCGGGTGATCTGAGATCATTCTGGATTGTTGATAGCGGATGTTCCCGACACATGACGAGCAACCTTAAGCTGTTATCAAACTTTATTGCAAAGTTCATTGGCCTTTGTCGAGTTCGGGAGCGATCACTTGCGACCATCATGGGCTCGGAGATTATGTTAATGGGAACATCGAAATCGGCGGGGTTTACTATGTGGAAGGCCTCGGTCACAATCTGTTTCGATGGGTCAATTTTGTGATGGAGATTTGGAGGTTGCTTTCGGGGAGAAAACTTGTTTCATTCGTGATCTACATGGAAATGACCTTATGTCGGCTCGCGTAATTCTAGTCTCTACACTATCTCTATGCAAGACATGGTTGCTTCCTCTCCCATTTGCTTACTTTCAAAGGCAACATCTACAAAATCACGGCTATGGCACGTCGTCTCTCACATCTAAACTTTCAAACCATCACCAACCTTGCTCGACACAAACTAGTTGAAGGACTCCCGATTCCGGTATTCAAAGATCACCTTTGCTCGACTGTGAACAAGGGAAAAGCACTCGTGCTCATTTTCCTTCAAAGGTGGAACACGACTCTCGACATGTGCTTCATCTTCTTCACATGGATTTGTGGCCCGATCGTGTGCAAGCGATCAATGGCAAGCGCTACATCTTAGTAATTGTTGATGACTACTCACGATGGACTTGGGTCTACTTTCTTCGTAGCAAAGACCAAGCTCCACAAATGATCATCACCTTTCTCACAAAAATCTGAGTTCGACTCCATGAACACCGTCGAATAATCGAGCGGACAAAGGCTGAATTTGTTAACAAAACCCTTCGTGAATTTTATGAGAAAGTGGAATTGACATCAAACATCTATTGCGTACACACACGAACAAAGCGGAGTTGTTGAAAGAGCGAAACCGAGCGTTAGTGGGCTGCAGAACAATGTTAATCAATGCTAAACTTCCAGATTACTTATGGGCGAAGTGTATCTCTGCATGCTATACTCAAAACCGTTCTATGATCACAAAGCATACAACAAAACACCTTTCGAGCTTGTCCGCAACTATAAACCGAACCTCAAACACTTTCATGTATTTGGATCCCTTTGCTATCCGAATAATGATCGTGATGATTTTGGAAAGCTCAAAGCCAAAGGCGATATTGGAGTCTTTATTGGATCTTGTGACAATTCTAAAGGTTTCGAATGCGGAATCGTCGAACTAAGGAGGTAATGGAAGCGATTCATGCTCATTTCGATGAACTCACGGAAATGGCTTACGAGTATAACGACTTAGAACCGGTCACAACCGTTTAAACTTCCTCAACCCCATCATCGGTGAAGAAAGCCCTCATTAACTCGTCAACAAATGGAAAGGTTATTTGCTCCTACATTACGTGGCGATATTGATGAGCGTGCTCTGGTGTATCCATTGTTTCATTGCACAACGATAATATTCCTATACGATACACTGCTACAACAACTCTTGTTGAAGATGCACCTACACAATTGACTCCAACACAGCAGTTGAACATACCGCCTCCAACAATGATGAACCGGTGATGATATTACGAATGAAGTACCCCGCTGCGATTTTGATCCAAATCGTTCTTGACCCGTTTGCCAATGAGGCTGCGCACGGATGTCGCGGAATCTTCAACAAACCATTTGAATCCTCGAATCGCACAATGTATACCAACATCAACCCTCTACACATAGATGGACAAAAGACCATCCTCGGCTAACATTATTGGCAACCCGAATCAACCGATCGTTCGAGACAACGTCTTCACTCGGATGGTGAACATTGCATTTATGCACTCGCATTGTCTGCCAATCGAACCTAAAAACATTAAAGATGCAATGACAAAGACAATGGATTGAATCCATGCGGGAAGAACTCAACCAATTCAAGCGTCTTGAAGTATGGGAGCGGTTGAAAGACCAGCGAGTCTCGTCATTGGTCTAAAATGGATTGGAAAAACAAATTGGATCTTTGAAGGAATGTCATCCGAAACAAGTCACGGCTAGTTGCTAAGGGTTATCGTCGGGAAGAAGGAATAGACTTTGAAGAATCTTTTGCTCGGTTGCTCGTCTTGAGGTTTTTCGGATATTTCTCGCGTTCGCGGCTCATATGAACATGACGGTCTATCGGATGGATGTCAAAGCGGCGTTTCTCAATGGGCAACTTAAAAGCGGTCTATGTCGACCAACGGATGGATTCGTTGATCACGAGTTCCCGAACCATGTCTACAAAGCGAACAAAGCTCTTTATGGTCTCAAACAAGCCCCTCGGGCATGAGTGCGATAAGCTATCATCTTTCCTCATTGCCAATAATTTCACCAAAGGCTCGGTTGACCCAACTCTTTTATACAATATCACGGGCACATATCTTAATTGTTCAAATTCGTGGATGACATCATTTTGGGTCTACACATAAAAAGTTTTCAATCGCTTTTGCAAAACTAATGAAGAAAAATTTTGAAATGTCCATGATGGGTGAACTTACGTTCTTTCTAGGATTGCAAGTTCATCAATCACCCGTGGTATTTTCTTGAGTCGATCAAATATGCCCTTGAATTGTTAAACAAATTTGGAATGAAAACACATGATACTTATGCCACACCAATGACTCATACCAAGAAGTTAGATCTTTGATTTACATGGGAAATTAGTTGACCCTACCAAATACAGAAGTATTATTGGGTCCTCATGTATCTAACGACTAGCGGACTGATATTGTCTTTGCCGTTTATCTATGCTCCGTTATCGATCGCGACCAAGCTGAAACCCACCTCTACGAGGCTAAAGAATCCTCCGATACATCAAGGGAACCATTAACTTGGGGATCGGTATCAGAAGGATTACGGTTTTGAACTAATCGCTTTTGAGAATGACCACGCGGGATGCTTAGACTCGAGGAAAAGTACTTGAGGCTCTACAATTTCTCGGTGATAAGCGGTGTCTTGGCAATCAAAGCGAGGATTGTACATCGTTGTCATCAACGAGCGAATATGTAGCCATGTCGCGTGTTGTGCTCAAGTCATTTGGATGAGAACACAACTCAAAGACTATGGTTACGTGTTTGAGAATCCGATGTCTTTGCGACAATCGGTGCCATTGCAATCTCGTGCAACTCGATTCGACACTTTCGAAATCAAAGCACATCGATCTCGCTATCATTTCATCAAGGACCACGTGGAGCAGTGCAGTTGAATTATACTTTGTGGTCTTGAATACCAATTGGCGGATCGCTCACCAAAGCCTTGCCTCCGCTAGGTTTAATGAGTTGGTCCACGAATTGGTATGAGGTGTTGACTCAAGAGGAATTGGATGACCTCTTAAAAGCAGTCTTAAAACACATCAAACACCAAAACATCTTTTGTAAATAAATTTTCAAAAACAAAATACAAAAATATAAAATCCGATAAAACAACAAAAATATTCTCTAATCTATCTTTCTTTCAACATGGCAAGTACATTTCTTCCGTCAACACTTTAATCTTTCAAAATTCGGTATTTTCGATCAAGTGTTGAGGGAAAAAATAATCTATTAAGCTTGTTTCAAAACATCGTGTACTTGCATGTTATCACATCTCGGTTGATTACATTACTAATGGTGGTACATTTTACGGTTCAAAGACACTCCTCGGACTTAAATTAATAACCTTTCATTATTTTCTCAAGTCGGGGGGAGTGTCGTCATGTTTCTTTCTAAAATCGTTGTTTGATAACCAAAGCGGAAGTTAAATGGCTTTGGATGAAAAAGGAAAAGGTAGAGGGACCAATCTTGCCAAAAGTTTAAAGTTAACTTTAATAAAACACCTCTCACCTAATTCTTTCACTCACATTTATTACTAAACCTAAACTCATCTCGCCTAAGATTCATTCAAGAAATCCGTTGTTACGATCATCAAATTGTAAGTGTTTTAATGATCTAAACATGGTTTTAAGCTAAGGGTTTTAATATCACGCAAATCCAACGGCTAAAAAGTGTGTTCAGGCGTGATTATGTGTTCTCGCATAAGCGTATGAACACATAATCATTAATGTGTGTTTTTGGTTATATGGTTTGTGTCAAAGCGTTTCTTATACATCATGAATACCATCTTAACCATCAAAACCCACCCGAAACACGTTTTAATGATTTTTGAAAATTAGGGTTTATGAGTTGATTTGGGTTTTCAAAATGTGATGTGTTTTGGTCAATAAGGTTGTTGGGTTATGGTTATAAGGTGTTGAATTGATCATTTCCATAGTTGGTAACCACTCGAAACACAAATTGGTTGACAATTTGAAACTAGGGTTTAAAGTTCACAACTTTTGGGCATTTTGATTCACAACAATTTTGATGTTATAACTTGGCCTAAAGACTCTACCAACACTCTTGAACTACGAATTAAAATGGTGCATATCCTATGGCTAAAAGTGATCGCGTAAATCTCAACCCTTAGGGTTTTGACCTCTGCGTATGACTTTCTCTGTAACCTTTAAAGAATGATTCATGCCATGTATTGTTGTTAAAATGAATATGTGTGCTAATATTGATGATTTGATAAATTTATTTCGAGTTGCTACGCTTAGAATTCGAGAATCAAGGTCATTTGATTATCTCGCATAAGGATTACCCTACGGCGTAGTCATGTTACAGCGTAAGAATAATCCTCGCATAACGACTACGCGTGGGTTCTACAATGGACTACGGCGTATCACAGTGAAGGATATGCGTGTGATGACCTCTGCGCATAAGGTCAACTCTTACGGTAGCCTTACGGCGTAAGGTTAATATATGCCTACGCATAAGCTCTCGCATAAGGTCTCCTTTTCCTCGCGTAACATTTCTTACGCGTAAGTTAGGATTCTGGCGTAAGTCTCGCTAAGCATATATCATACACATCTCTCGCATAACTTTGCCAAAACTACGCAACCTGGATTGACCTTCATGATGAATTGTTACTTGTACAAACTTGTAAATAAACTAATCATATCATCACGAATCCTAAAATGTCACTAATAAACTTAAATCATTTGATATGTTGTGAACAATAAGTGATAAAATAAACTTTAAAACTTAAAGTTAACTAACTCATGAAACATTTCACGACATTATTGAGCTATTGAACATACAAGTGACTTAGGACTCGTAACAATCATTATCACTATACATTCAATAACTAGACAATAAGACCTTACATTGACTAACATTATGTCTTCGATATGTTGGTTCTTTTGGCTAATGTTATTTGAGATCACGACATGGTGAACAAATGAATGTGGATGCACACGAAGTTCTCTCCATTCTTGATATCTATCCTCATGGCTATCCAATGAAGATAGGAAAGAATAACCTCCGTGTTGACTTTGACACCCTCACTTGCTCACGAATCTTCATGTCTTATTGCTATTGATATTACGAGGACTCATCCGTGTCGAACATGCTTACACACTCTGCAAGCTGTTCACGAGATCTACATCCAGCAGTTACGGAACACTATGGAAAGGGTCAAAGGACAAGCTAGTGGGGTGACTACGAATCACAAACAAGTCACCATTACACTGCGGACTTAAGAACATTCTCCTAATTCACGAAGTCGATCCAACCAAACTATATGCCTCACTGTTTGAAGAGCTCACTCTCCAATTCTTAATCGATATCGGTTATGGCGAGGCTACGGGAGTAATCAACAAGCACTCTCGTAGAGCTTAAGAGTATTCCTCGACCACGGAGAACTCTCTACATGATCATCACCAAGTCATTTACGGTCGTGGCGTGACTATGAGCACCCTAAGCTCATGGAGCGCAAATATTACGGGCATTGGTCAACAAGAAACACATCGCTATCGAAGCTCGATTTGGGATGACATGATGTCATTTCTCAACAAACTTGGCTCAAAGATTCCCTACATCGGATATACCAAATTGTTGATCCGAGAGCACTTGGACTTCATCGACATTCCCAGAGGCTCAATGACCCGACAATCACGACATGTTGGCGGAACCTATTCTCCTTTAGAATCAAGGAAGCGTCTACAAAGAAACAAGGTCTTTGTCTTTGCAGATTTCCTTCTAGCGAAGATGTCGAGCTCGAATCGTACCAAAGGTATCTGGAAGCGGTCGAGACAAGGCAAAGTTGGTCATCTCGACGAAAAATCTTACGGAACACTGTAAGGAGAACCGAGAAAAGGAAGTCTTGGAAGTGTCACAAGTACGAGATAGTCAAAGGAATGTTCCAAAGAAGAAACCTATTCAAAGAAACCCGCTAAGAAGAAAGTTCCTTCTCGGAAGCCACTCCGATCCTTTCACTTGAACCACAAAAGGCAACTCGGGGCGAGGACTGCGAGGCTCTTGACACGAGATGAAGAGATCTCATACTACGAAGCGCAAGGATGAAAATCCTCGGTACCAAAACCTCCAGTCCTCAAACTATTAAAGGAAAGACTCACACACTTGTACCTCGGGATGAAAGCTACGAAGATGAAGAAGAGCAATTGGATCAAGCATACGGGAAGAAGTTTCACAAAGTCGAGACACCTTCAAAAGGCCAAAGAATTTGCTAAAGATCAAATGGGTGGCCGGAGGTTCAAGTGGTCTTGCCTCTAAACCATCTCGATGCGGTTAATCAACCCGATAAGGGATGCTGGTGCCACCACTCTTGCAACAACAACAACGACTGTGGAGGACACTATTGTGTATGATTTTGAAAGCAGAGGCGAGAAAGAAAAGTCTAAGGATGGCGAGGATGATTATACAAAGTTTCTTCTAGGCAGTCCAACACACTCAAAGGAAAACCTCGAAACTCCTAAGGACATGAAGTCTCCTCATGTCTCCTCATCATCGGTTCTTCGTCTCATTCATCACAACCACCATCAACAAAGTCAACGGATCATCATCCAATCGGTGAAGAAACCACCTAAATCTTGGATTTCTCAAACTCATAAAAGATTGTGAAAATTTGTCAAACAAGTTAGAAAGAAGGACATGCTCCACGAGAAAAATAATTGGTATCTTGAACAAATTCGGTGCTTACATGATGAGAATGACAAGATGGAAAAGATAGGAAAGCTATTCGAAATTCATGAAGAGTCATCGTCGGGAGGCCGAATGAAATGATTGAAGGTTACACTCAAAAGTACCTTGGGATATCGTTCCTAAAGTCCAAAAGGCTGGAGAAGTCGACAAGAGATCAAACCCACAAGTTTCTTCTCGACCTTTGTCCCGGTGTGACTAAGAAATATTTTCGGACAACTCACTTTAACATCGTCGCATTGGTTAAACATACAATGGCCAAAAAGGCGATCTCTCGAATACGGTTAATCGCTAAACTAGTGATGCAAATGTCAAAGCGATGCGGGCGTTTACTTGGATGAAGCTAAATTTTTGAAGGTCTACTTGCTTTTCAACTCGGTTCATCATGCAAGGTCGGCCGATCAACCCAAGCGCCAGAGATGGCGATGATAAGGATAAGGACTCTGCACCTAAGCGTCGAAGCGATCGGTCAATCTACATCTATGCCGCCTCCTCCCACGGACTTCTTCTCAACATAAGTCTCCTCCACCTTCGGTCTTCTCTTGATAAACCTCGGGACGATTCGAGTTACCACCCACGACTCATAAAGCGGTGATTACTTTGAGTATACGGGTGGTGGCGATGAAGAGGTCCTTGAGCCCGACAACAACCCACCTCACCCAAACAAGTGCGAAACCGGTATCATCATCAAAGCCTTCCAAAAGAAGAAGCGGGCGACTCGGCCGGAGTCGTATCATGGCTAGATGACGATAAAACCGAAGAGTTTGAATGGTTCTCCACACTTGTCAATCAAACTCCTACCGATGAAGGCCAAGAATTGGTAGATGGTTCAACATTGGAGCATGCAAAGCTGTTGCAAGAAAAGTTCCATGTGAAGAAAATGGCGAAATCGAATTGAGCGAATCAAGAATGAAGCTTTTCAACTATGGAAAACGACTCGAAAGCGCCCTCGGTCGAATATCATCTTGAGAACATCGCTCGAGCTATGTCTAACAACATGGATTGGCTCAATCCGGAAGCAAACATTGACTTCACACAAAGGGACAACCCTCCATACTACACCGATTGGACCAAACCTCTACCAACCATTGGCCAAGCGGACGAACCAAGGATTCCCTTCGATATTTCTTCAACAAAGACACGGAATTTCTTCTCCATGGTGGCGATGGTTCGAAAAATACACTACATCATTGACTCTTCCATTCCAGTGACCATTTACTCTAGCGCATAGCTATCGAGGCGTCAACTCACTTGTTTTCGACAGCGTGCAAGCATCGACCAAGATGCATTGTATGGGATTCATCATTGGCACGAGCGCGAAGAATCTACTACTGCTGCTGGTTCAAAGTCTCAACATGAGTGTATAGCTCGAAGGACATCGTGGCCATCAAACACATTGATCTCAAGTCTAAGTGGGACTACACATTCTTAAAGAATATCATAGTCAAGCGACAAGATGAGCAGGACTATGGATTCTCGAAGGCGACTTTGAGAACTTGTCCTCAGCGACATCGAAGACATGTATCTTGCCAAAGTGCGGTCGTATGAGACAATTCTCGTTGAAGTTCAACGTGAATTTATCAAGTCGGTTCTCATCTTCATTAGGCGCATCGTGATCAAAGAGCGTGTCGAAGATATCCGGATGGTTGTTGAATCATATCGAAGCGTGTAAACTTCACTCCACCACGACTTGATCTTCCGACATCAACCGGCTTAAACAACTCACGCTCATCGGCAAACCTTTGGCGTTGTTTACGCGGTGAACTTGAAGAAGCGCTTAATGGCGTGTAGTGAGCTCCACAAATTCGGGATCATACCTTGAAGATGGTTAGGGATGGATTGGCGTCAGATTGAAGGATATCGCATGAAAGTTGGGAATCCTAAGCTGGAATTCTCGGGAAAGGAGGGATGTGAGGCGTATCATCACCATGATTGATGAGCGGTTGTTCGAAGGATCGATTCGAGACGATTGGAAAGCTATGTTGGTGGTCGACTCGGATTAACATCATCGGCTTTCAGCATACATGCGCACTCACAGGAACATCAACGCACTTCTGGTACCCTTGAATTGTTTCCTTCATATGATTTTGGATGTATGATTATATATGTGAATGGCTTGTGCACACATAACGATGTACAACCCGTAATTGTCAAGAAAGGACCACGTAGTGCGCCTCGGTGCCACAATCCTTATAAAAGGGCGAAAGCTTCTTATTTTGAGTAAAACCTATCAAACCTTTCATTTTCAAGGTTTTGCTCAAAAGACAAGTACTTCCCATATGATTTTAAAACCTCAACCGTTTATATCACTAGTTGAGGGGTATTTGAATTAAAACTTTGTTCACAAATTGTTCACGATGGTCACTCTTCCCATGAAACTCAAAATGGTCATATTTATTCTCAAGCGTTCAAAAATAACATTTTATATGCCATTTTGAGGGAGAAAATTTGTGTGATAAGAAATATGTTGTACAAAATGCAAATGAATCATGTACCTCGGACTTAACCAACGAATTGGCGGTACTAAAGCTGTTAGTAACTCGAAAAGACTTGTCACAGACGGGTAATAATTTCAAGCTAGTTAGCTAGTGATGTAAGCGTGTCTCATGAAAGGACTTGTCCAAGTAGAAAGTACCATTCGAGAAACTCTTGATAGACATGAACTCGGCGGGTTTGACAACCTTCCAAGGTTTGTCTACACCTTCAAGGTAGTTATTAGAGCTAGTTGTCACCTAAAGGCGACAATGTAACTCTTTAACTATTCAACGTAACCGTGTCTCGCGGAGATTGTCTATCTTTAGTGGATCAATTCAAAAGTCGCTCTTTCCTCATTGTGCATTTAACCATTAAAACTATTAAGCACATGTGGAGGGTATTTATGCAAAACTTATCTCTCACGATGGTTCAAACATGTTTTCATTAACAAACCCTTTGAGAGATATTTTCACATCTGATGGTTTTAATGGCAAACATAGGTTAGTCATGGGTTATAAGGTGACTAAGGTTAGGAATAACCGTCCTATGATCCTTGAGCCGGAGGATCTACCCAGGACACTACCATTAGTTAGTGTTAGAAGTCCTTAGGAATGATTATAAAAGGAGAAAATGAGAATCGGAGAAAGAAGGAGTTGAAGAATCAAAAGAAATGTAAAGTAAAGGGTGAAAAGAAATAGCCCTCAGTTATTCAACTTAGAGGCGACACAGGGTTCAATTCATATACTCTTGGTTGTCACTTAGTGACACCGGTATTGAAGATTAAAAGTCGTCATGGACCCGATGGCGCATGCACTAAACCTTCTTAGCCACTCAAGTTTCTCTCAGCGAAGCTTGTTTCATTCTCACGGGAACCCTACATAAACTATTGGCTTTCTCTTAGAGATCGTTGGTATTGAAGAGGAGACCCTCTCCTAGTCTCCGCTCGGGAAAACCAAAATGCACTATTGAGTCTAGAGCCACGAGATTCATCAAAAGATCTCTTAGGAACACTTGACATTTAATCACTTGATGATCAACAAATAAGATCATCGGTGGTTCATATCGAGTCCTTCACGGATCTTAGCAATCATCGAGAACATTTATGAGAGGTTCACATCATGATCCTCGGTGATTGAATGGAAACTCTGCCGGGTCAACATCAACGACCCACGGCGGCGGTCGCCGGTAACTCCCGTGGATTACGGCGGTGTGTCTCAAGCGGTCTGATCGTGAGGTGATGCTTGGTGTACCTCGGCTCATCTGAGCTGTAGATGTACTTGGTACATCGCGTTATCTCACTTGTGGGACTCCGGTTCGAGAGCGGCCTTTGTAAAATTAGAGTTGTGTTTTCACACTATCTTTGTTAACACTCTCGAAGTTCAAACTTGTAAGTCTGGAAACCGCTTATTACTAACCGTTTGAAATGTTTTCTTCTTATGGAAGCTCGGGGCGGGATGATCGTCTTGATTCTTCTCATGCTCACGCCAACATCATCACTAATGGAAGTTCTATTCAAAAGCAACACAACCGTCGAATGATTCTTCATCAAACCAAAGAATCTACAAAGTCAAAGACTTAAAGAACTTCATCGATATTGATTTCCAACGTCAAAGGCGTGTGAGCATGTTGAAGAATGACGTGGAACCTTTGGAGCGTGAAGCGGACTGAAAGCGGTGATCGGAACAACAACATACTATCACTTTCACCACAAGAACAATGATCAAAGAACAAAGTTAAAGATGGCGTCAAGCATAAGCGTTCAAAGATAACTATCTCTCTACCTGGGAGATTGTTGAATCAAGACAATTCCTCTCACAAGAAGAAGAATGTCGGAAGGCGTCACGACTACTATTACATCAACGCCTTCACCGTTTACATTCATATATACTTGAGGGAGATTGTTGGAATCACTCTAAGCATATTTCAAGTATTTATATTTCATATGTAATAGGTAGCTTTATTATGGCCTTTATGTTTGTTTAAGGTCAAGCTTATGTAGAAGGCCCATAAGCTTGATCCAAGCCCAATAAGGAATAGGGAAGGAGAGGAGTGTTGCCTAGCTCCTTGCCTATATAAACTCTTGTAAACCCTCATTTGAGGGTTGGTTGTTCAAGTTTTCTTTTCTTTCACATACACTCTACGCTAACCGTTCCTTTAGTATATATGTGTGTGTGCTTGATACTTGTTCATCCGCCTTATCTCTTCTCTTATAAGCTTGTGTTGTAAAACTAGTGACCTAACACTTCGATAGCTTGAGTGTCTTGATATTGACTTTAGCCATTTTCTTCACATATCCACTCCTTTTCGTCCAAATAAGCATCATTCCAGCATTTTGCCTTCAAGAGACCTAAAAAGTCAAAAGGAACGAAATTAAGCAGTAACGGATATAAAAGTGGGCGATTAAGGGCTTAAATGACCCCTTAAAAGTGTATGTTTTAAATCCTTATCAACCTTGTTGAAAACTTGTTCCACGTCCTTTTTCTCCTTCACTAAAGTTTTTTCCTCGACCATTACCATGATTTTGATTACTTGATCTTGCCATTAGAAGTTGTTTTGATAATTTTCTTCTGCTTCATCTTGACTTTTGATGCGTTCTTCAAAAGTTATTATTCTTCCCATTTCTTCTTCAAATGACATTTTATCAATCTCGGAATATTGCTCGATAGATGCCACGATCGGTAGAAACTCCTTTGGAACAGAGTTTAGTAACTTTCTGACGAGTGTTTTGTCTTTAAGAGTTGAACCAATACATTTAAATTTTCCTCTTATGCTTCCCAATTATCTGGCAAAGCCACTTACGGTTTCATTGTTTTTCATTTTCAAAGTCTCCAGTTCGCTCCTTAAAGTTTGTAGTCGTGCTTTCTGAACTCGGTCCTCTCCTATATATCATACCTTAATTGATTCCCATACTTCCTTCGCTTTCGAGTATTGTGCAACTTGCATTAGAATATCTTCTTTGTGAGGATCATTGCTTTTGTTGTATTCATCTTTCTTTCATCTACGACTTCTGTAGCTTCAAGTGTTTCCCACAGACCATAAGCTTTTAAGATTGTTTCCATCATAATTGTCCATGTGGTGTAGTTTGATTCATTCATTTTTGGACATGGAAGTGCTGTATTTTGCTCACGAGTTGGTGTAGATGATTCTCCTATCTCCATTCTTGTTGCTTTCTTACTTACGTTGTTTCTTGCTTACTTGCTTGCGTTCTTGCTTGCTTTCTTACTTGCGTACTTTCTTACTTGCTTTGAAACACCGAGGTTTCTCTTATTGGTCGAAACACTGAGGTTTCTCTTACTGGTCGAAACACCGAAGTTTCTCTCACTAGTTGAAACACTGAGGTTTCTCTCTTACTTTAAAAAACAATAGTATTTTTCTTAATTGCTTACTTTGCCACAGTAAGGTTTCGTTTAAATACTAGGTTTTTTTCTTACATACTATGTGAACCACAAGGGTTTGGTTTTCTTACTTTTTCTTACTTACTTTTAAATAGTTTAAATTTTTTAAAAGATTAAACTAATTCAAACTAATAAACTTGAAAGTCAAACAATGGGAATTGGGAATGAGAAACTTGTGTCGCTTAAAAAACGTACCAAAACGTTCCCTTTTTCTTAGTTTCAATTCGATCGTCGCCTCTGTTTTTTTCCTTCAATCGTTTCTTACTGTTGGTATTCAATCCGATCAAGCCTTCCTTTAATTGATGAATAGTAGTCGCCGCTTTTCTTCTTACGGTTGATTCCCGGAATCGATCTTGCTCTGATGCCACTGTTATTCAATGGCATTCGACCAAATCTTCTTCTGGATTGTTGGTGCGTTTGGAACAGAAACTTGGGACGAGAAAGTTTGTAACAAAATAAAAGTAAACAAACTCAAAAATGCGATAAACAAGAGATTGTCGATAGAAGCGAATAAGGATTCGGTATGAAACAGATATTTACTATGAATTGAACATGTATTGGATTGATTATTTTGATTACGATCTTGACCTATATATACCAAAGAATCGGTGCCTTCATGCCTGATAGAACAAAAGGATACACCGATTCACTAAAAGTAAAAGTCACAACCCTTCTAAAACGGTTGACACCGTTATCTAATGACCCAACCCAAACTAATTAGGTTTACAGATTCTAAAATAAATACATAATATATAAACTAAGTACCTCGACTTTGCGTCTTTAACATTATTGGTCCAACAACATTGTAGATCTAGGAAAGGTTTTTATCATAGAACCTAATGATGTATTGGGTCAAAACTTTTTTTAATCCTGATGGAAGTCTACTTAGGGGTTGTTTACTTATTAAGTGGTTTATAAGTATGTGGGTCCACCTCTAGTTCTACCACTTGTTGGGGAGGATTGCATATTTGGTGTCTTGTCCATATAGAGGAAATAAGAGAAGTGACTAGGCCTCACTTGTTAAAAAAAACATTATTAAATTTATTTGGCCCCACCTTTCTTACCACTCAATGATGCAACAGAAAAAAAAACGACCCGTTAATTTGTTTCTTTTGTCTGCAATTCGTAGGTGTACCCGTGGACAGACAATGAACAGTTTGAGGACGCCTTGAAGAAAGCTGGTTTGATTTGAAGTTTTCATATCGGTATTTATGTAAATGCTTGACATCCCTGTATCGAAAACATGGTGGTTGAATGACTATGACTATTACTGCAAGTTATAAATATTAACCATTTTTTATGGTCTTAAATGTTGGTTTGCTGTTTAATTTTGGGTCGTGGATTGAACTAACATATATAGTTATAAGCAAATTAAAATTGAGGATTTTTATATTTGACCATGTCAAATTTTACGGATCGACGATGATATGTTTGTTACTAAGGAACCATAAGATGTTGAGTATCAAATCGCATATTTATACGTAATTAGAAATAGATATGCCTTGTGTACATGGATGCGAGACCATATCAATTAAGCACGTTCATCTTTTCATGGTGTATACGATATACATTCCGTGAGATTTTCCAAACTACATGGAAACATCCACGCAACTCACATCTAAACTTAGGTAGGTGGACCAAATGGTTTAATATTACAAGCGAGTCACCATAGACCATATACAATGTAAAAATATAAAAGTAGTATACATCTTGTGAGATTTTCCAAACTACACGGAAACATCCACTGGCAACTCACATCCCGAAGGCGATAACGAGAACTTATCGATGCGTTTAATAGCAATATGATTCTTTTGGAAAAACCAAGTAAACATGAATTTTAGCATGTCATAGATTTTACAAAGGTCAAGACATTGCAAATGATGGCAAAACCATGCCAAGTCACCCATTGTGGTAGGAGGACATAAAATGCGAGAATAGGAGACAAGACTCCTATAAATAGAAAGACGGTTTTACAAGCGGCGTCTCTCCAATGCTTATGATGTATATCACTAGTCGAAAAGAACATGCCTAGTGATGCAACAAAATTCATAATTAACGTTATTAAGGAAATTGCTACCGTATCTTGTTTTCAATGGTAAGTTCGATAAGTTGAACAATTGCTTGCACGAGTATTCCACAATCCTACAAAGATAGCATATCTTGCAGCGTGACAACCTAAAAGGATCATGTGTAGTCCATTCGTCATGTTTACATTAACCAAGAAACAAATTTAACGAAACAAATACGCGTACATACACATGCATAAACATACATGGACTTGTAGCTAATATCGGTTTCTATGTTATATCATTTTGAGTGTGCATGTACCTACATGATTGTTTTGGTAGTGTTAATACTACTAGTACCTTGAAAATCAAGCGAGACAAGTATATTTCATGCATCATCGATTTCCATCGAAGCGTTGAGTGATGCATACAGTCATAGTGCGTGCATTTGTGGCAGGTGTGAGTAGCAGTAGATTACACAAGGAAAAAGATGAGGAAAAGTAAAGAGAACATAGCAGTCTCTACAAACTACAATGCAGTCCCAAACACTCCTACATGCGGCCTGACTCAAGTTCGAGCATATGCGGTGCAACTCCTCCAAAGATGAAGCTTCTTCTTAACAAGTGTTTAGTTCATTGTAATAGTATGTAGCATAGCTAATAGTGTTAGCTTAATCTTGTAACAGTTAGCTTAATTCAGTTTCATGTAGCAGACTATAAATAGTTTGTACAGTACTCATTCTTCTTTTAATGAAATACAATTTACTTTTTCATTCTCTCTACACTACCCTCTGTTTCTCAACATGGTATCAAAGACAAACAGGTCACTCTAACAAACTCCGGTCATCGTAACTACTTTTAACCACCATAACAACCGTTGACCACCACCACAACAAACTTTGACCACCACAAACCACCATACAAACCACCACAAATCCGCTACTATCATCTAAATTCATCAAATTTTACCAGAAATTCATCATAACATCACTCTAATCATCACTCACACAACAGCTTTCACCAAATTACACAAAATCATTCAAATTCATTCATAACAGTTTTTCTCGCCAAAACTTCCACCATAACTGATTCTTGTTTCCAGATCAATTAAACACCATGGTTACTGCTACTACCAGTAACAACTCATCAGAATCCAATCAAAACACAACAAACAATGATGATATCAAATCAGTCCATCATCCTCTTTATTTTCACCAAAATGATCATCCGGGACTTGTTCTTATCTCGAAGCTCACCGGATCGAAAACTACAGTTCTTGGAAGAGATCCATGATGATTGCACTAAATGCAAGAAACAAGCTCAAGCTCATCAATGGAGAATTCCAAGAACCCTCAATCAATTCATCCATCGATCATTATGGAGAGAGCAAATGATATGGTCATTTCTTGGATCTTGAATACGCTTCGAACAAATTGGTAACAATCTGAGTTTTGTAAATTCAGCAAATGCTTTGTGGAAAGAACTAAATGAACACTACTCACAACTTGATGGACATAGAATCTATCAGGTATCAAATGACATTACAAACTTGAAACAAGGAAATACTACTATTGAGCTTTACTATCACAAATTAAAGGGGTTGTGGGATGAATTGGATGCATTGGAAGCACCATATGCATGTGTTTGTCCTTGTGATTGTGAAAATGGAAGGATTAAGGTGAAAGGGATCAAAGGAAAAGATTGATGCAATTTCTGATCGGGTTGGATGAAAGTTACACAAATGTGAGGGGTCAAATTCTTCTAATTCAGCCATTACCACAAGTGTCCAAAGCTTATAGCATGTTAAGACAAGAAGAAATTCAAAGAGATGTCCCAAAACCAACCATCACCATTCCAACAGCCTTACACACCACTACCAATCATAGATCACAACACACTGCTACCACCAGGAACAATTCAACTAACCACAACACATCCTACAAGAGGAGTCCCTTCAGGAAAGGAGTTTATTGCACTAATTGCAACAAAGAAGGTCATTATGGGGGAGAATGCTACAAAATTGTTAGTTATCCACCAGGACATCCTCTTCACAACAAATACACTCCTCCAAATCAAAGAAACAACTCAGGGTCAAAAGTAAATGCAGTTAACACCATGCCTGGTCTGGAAAATACCAATGACATACCACCAAATCTATCTGATACTCCTACCTCATCATCTACTACTGCTACTGATCCATTTGTGTATTCAAGGATGGATCAACTCCAAAACCAGCTGAATCAAGTCCTTCTTATGCTTCAGAACAATCCAAAGGAATTCACTGCTGGTACTCTCCCACACATGGCAGGTAGATTCTCTTTTATAGCTTCATTTTCACATGGTTTTTTAGATATTTGGATTATGGACGGTGAGACTCTTGACCATATATGCATATCTCTTGATAAAATGCATGACATTCACACTCTTAAACATCCAACACTTGTCACTTTACCTAATGGACACCAAATCACAGTTGATCTGATGGGATCGCTTAAACTAACACCAACCCTTACACTCACAGATGTCCTTTATATCCCCACATTCACATATAACCTCATTTCCATTAGCAGACTCACAGCAACCACACACTCATCAATCACTTTCACTCACAAACAGTGCATTTTTCAGGGCCATGATGGCTCTATGACTCAAGGATCCTTACATGGTGGTCTCTACACTCTCAACTCTTCACCAACTGCTACTACTTCAACCATCCTTTCCACCATTGGTTCACCTCAACTATGGCATGCTAGACTTGGACACCCATCCTATCAAGTTCTTCAGAAGATCAAGACCTTATCTCCTTTTGTAAAAAGTAACTCAGAAACCACTTGTACCATTTGTCCATTAGCAAAACAACATGTTTTACCTTTTCCTTCTAGTACTTCTCATGCTACAACTTTGTTTGAACTTGTTCACTTAGATGTTTGGGGACCATACAAACAGTCTACAATCAATAAATGTAAATATTTCCTCACAATTGTTGATGATTTTTCAAGAGCAACATGGACATACTTGCTACCATCTAAACAACATGTTTTCACCACATTTCAATCCTTCTTTATTTATGTTACCACACAATTCAATACATCCATCAAAAGGATAAGATCTGACAATGGGACAAAATTTCTAAATGAATCTATGAACACCTTTCTTCAATCAAAAGGCATCATCCACCAAACATCCTGTCCATACACCCCACAACAAAATGCAAGGGTAGAGAGAAAACATAAACAACTCCTAGAAATGGCAAGAGCTTTATACTTCCAAGCACACTTTCCTCTGCACCTATGGGGCTATTGCATTCTCACCTCCACATATCTCATCAACAGACTACCTTCTAGAGTTATTGACAATAAAAGTCCTTATGAAGTCCTTTACAACAAACCACCATCACTTGATCATCTCAGAACCATTGGATGCAAAGCAAATGCTTACATTCTCACCACAGACAAATTTGCTCCCAAATCCACACCAACTGTTTTACTTGGCTATCCACAAAATCAGAAAGGCTACCTCTTATATGATTTACAAACTCACAAAATCATCACCACCAGGAATGTCACATTTGATGAACACATCTTTCCTTTCCAATCCACCACTGACACCTCCACCCAACCAGACCCATACAACTCACCACTTCAATATACTTCTAATCCACCAACATCTACACCTACACCTGCATCTTTTCCTACATCAAGCACTTCTTCTCCTATAATCTCACCTGAACACCTATCAACCACTCACACAGAAACTCACACACCCTCAATTACTGATTCACCAACACAGTCAACACAACAATCACCATCACCTACTACTGTATCAACACAACCAACACCAACTCTTACACCATCTACTGAACCATCACTACACTCAACCTCACCTTCTATTTCTTCCACTGCAGTACCTATACCACCACCTCCACTGAGACAATCCACAAGATCCAAAACCATTTCTAAAACTCTCACAGGCTTTCAATATCAACTACCAAAATCTTTCTTACACAATGTCACAACAAAACATCACCATTCCAATTACCTAAATTATAGAAACTTATCATCAAAAACATTGCATTTCATTTATAATGTTACCACCACCCATGAGCCCCACTCCTATTTCCAAGCATCTAAACATCCTAAGTGGAAGGAGGCTATGCAAAGGGAAATTACAGCTCTTGAACAAAACAAGACATGGATTTACACCACCTTACCTCAGGGCAAAGTAGCCATTGGAAGCAAATGGGTCTACAAGATCAAGCTCAAGGCTGATGGTACTGTTGAAAGATATAAGGCCAGATTAGTGGCCAAAGGGTATACTCAAAAGGAAGGAATTGATTTCAAAGAAACATTTGCCCCTGTAGCCAAGATGGTAACAGTCAGAACCTTGCTTGCAGTTGCAGTTCAACAAGGTTGCTACATAGAGCAACTTGACATTAACAATGCCTTCTTACATGGTGATTTACATGAGGATGTCTACATGACAGTTCCACAGGGCTACAATCACAATCTTCCACCCAACACAGTCTGCAAACTAACAAAGTCCTTATATGGTTTGAAGCAAGCTAATAGACAATGGTTTGAGAAGCTGACAACTTGTCTACTTCAACTTGGATTCAAACAAAGCTATGCTGACAACTCTCTTTTCACCATCATGCATCAAGGCAGCCTTACTTCACTACTTGTCTATGTAGATGACATCCTCTTAGTTGGCAAAGACTCTATTTTTCTTAAAACCATCAAACAATACTTACACAAAAAGTTCAGTATAAAGGACCTAGGTGCTTTGCATTACTACCTTGGCATTGAATTCTTAAGAAACTCTTCTGGTCTTGTAATGACACAAAGGAAATATGCTCTTGAGCTCCTAGAATGTGCAGATGTCCTTGACAGTAAACCTATAGCCACCCCCATGGATCCTATTCTCAAACTTAATGAAACAGATGGCTATCTCCTTCCAGATCCTTCTTCATACAGAACTCTAGTGGGAAAACTTATTTATCTAACTATCACAAGACCAGACTTGTCCTTTGTTGCTCAAGCTCTAAGTCAATATTCACATAGTCCAAGATCTTCTGACTATGCTTCACTTATAAGGGTCTTAAGATACATCAAACTCTGTCCAGGCCAAGGACTATTTTTCCCCACCAAGAATCCTCTTCAACTAACTACCTACTGTGACAGTGATTGGGCAAGCTGTGCCACAACAAGGAGATCAGTTACTGGATATGTTGTTTTTCTTGGCCATAGTCTGATCTCTTTTCAGTCCAAGAAACAAACTGTTGTTTCTAGAAGCTCAACAGAGTCGAGTCTGAGCTTTGGCGAGATAGTACTTGTGAAATTTCTTGGCTCAAATGTCTTCTTCGGATCTACATGTTTCAGCCCACTCCATCTCTAGTAATGTGTGACAATGCATCTACTATAGCCTTGGCCAACAATCCTATTCATCATGCTAGAACCAAACATATTGAAATAGATTGTCATTTTGTTAGAGACAAAATCAAACAAGGCCAAATCAAACCCTGTTTTGTTCCTTCAAGATTTCAATTGGCAGACATTCTCACTGTTAGGAATTAGAAATTCCAGGTATTAAAGAGTCGGTCACCTCAAGTATATGTAATCGTTAGAAAGCTCGTAGTCGTAGTTAGTTTAAGTTAAGTAGCATTTAGTTAAGTAACACCGTGGAGGACGGACGGGTCTTTACCCACCGTATGCACGATCCATGCCCGTTGTGTGGCGATTTATGTAAGACTATAAATACTCTCTACCTTCCAAGGTAGAGTTGGAGCTCATAATAATATCTTTCACTTTCTCTCACTAAGTTCCCTAAACCTCTAACTTTCTCTCTAGAATTCCATTTATACGCCACTTTGTGTTATGGTTTGATGTGTATGTGAAATCTTATATCTAACAATTGGTATCAAGAGCCATGGTTTGATCATATCTTGCACATCTTTGGATTTCTAGTGGTTTTAGGTGGTTTTGAGTTTGAAAAGTTTAGTGGTTTTGCATCATTTGGTTGATTTCTTGTGTTAAAGTTTGGATTTTGTTAGTACTTTTATGTTTAGAATCATCACAAGTGTGTAGGTTTTCATTTGGTAAGCTTAAATCATCTTGGTTGGGTTGTTTTGGATTGAAAAGTGATGTTTATGTGGTTTTTCTTGCTAGCGACTTAACTCACGGATTACTTTCTTCGTAGCGACTTGCTTTACAAATTTCTAGCGAGTTCTTGTTTTAGACCTAGCGATTTCTGATACAAGTAGTGGACTCTCCACAATGACTTGGTGGTAGCGACTTGGTGCAGAGCGAGTTGCTCTTTAGCGACTTGTATCTTTAGCGACTTGAGTAGCAATTGTCGCCAAAATTTTGCTAGCGACTTGAGGCTTAGCGAGTTACTACTTAGAGACTTGCATTTGTCTAGCGACTTGGGACTCTAGCGACTTAGTGGTGTAGCGAATTAAGTGTTAGCGACTTGGTGCATTATCTTCTAACGACTTGGGTGATTGTTTACGGTTTTCTCTAGATTTAGTAAAATCCGTGAAAGAATCTATTTCTCGGTTTAATCATAGAGTTATAAAATCCGTATTATCTCGTTAACATGTCTACCAACGTTCCTACTATCATCTCCATTGTTGAGAGGATGTTCAAGCGGTGGGTCGATACTCGTCCACCCATGCTTGATAGAATCGACTACGATTCTTGGGCTCAACGAATCAGTTGTCTTGCCTTGGAAAGGAAAATGGTGTCAACATTCTCAAATCCATTGATGAAGGACCATATCGAGTTGAGACGACTAGAGACATACTTGATACTAATGAAGATGGTACTCTGCTTACGGAATGGATGGACCTAAGATGTATGATGAGCTTGATGATAAGGAGAAAAAGAGATTCGATGCGATATCGTGGCTTCAAACATTGCTCTTCAAGGTCTTCCTAAAGACATCTACAAGTCGATCAATCATAACACCGATGCAAAGGCGCTTTGGGATAATGTTAAGATGCTTCTCTCGGGTTCGAATTAACTATGGAAGACAGAGAATCCCAACTCTATGACGAATTTGAACACTTCAAGATGAAACCGATGAGAATGTCTATGAGTACTATGTGAGATTTCATAAGTTAGTGAATGACATGAGGAACATCGAATGACTATGCCTAACATTCAATGAACTCAAAATTTGTGAACAACATGAATCCCGAATGGCACAAGTTTGTCACCGCTGTGAAGCTCACTAAAGGATTGAAGAATACAAACTATGAGCAACTCTATGCCTTCCTCCTTCGAATGAGAGACATGCTATGTTTGAAAATTGATTCTCAATCGGTTCAAAACCAACCAGGGAGAGACAAGCTCGTCCAATGACTCAACCGCCTTCTACTCAAACATCGGAATCACAACCAAAGCATCACAAGTCATACCCTTGGGTAATGGTAATCACAAACTCATTCCCGATCCTATGTTCAAACAAGGCGATCTTTGATGCACACATGGGTAACTTCATTAATCAACTAGCTCTTCCGATTAGTCAAAACATGAATTCTCTCCACAAACCAACAACAACCTCGTAGCGACATCTAACCCACACAATCAAGCCACCGTTAAAGATGGAAGGATCGTGGTGCAACCAGCCAGGGAAAGACAGTATGATCGGGGAAGAGGTGGAGCCGGTAGAGGTTATGTTGGCAACGAAATCGAGGAAGGAATGGTAACCAAGGTCAAGCTAAGCCAATCAAATGTTATAACTGTGGTGGTGAGGACACATTGCAAGGAACCGCACATCTCCAAAGCGTCCATAGAATCTTGATTACTTCATAGATAAGATGTTTCTTGTACAAGCTCGGGACAATGGTGTTTGCTTTGGATGAAGAGGAATTGCTATTTCTAGTGAGGGCAATGCCAAGACCTATGATGCGATGTGGATGAGCACCTATTCGGGAGATAGGTCACAATCATCGAATGCCTTTCAAGTCGCCGATTGTGATGCATGCGACTACGATGTGGATGATGGACCTACGGCACACACAATTTTATGGCTAGCATTTCTCCAATGGTTTCTCCCAAGGTCTCTTCTTCACCACTAGTGGCCCATCCCAAGACAAACTCATCTCGGAGGTATTAAAACTATACGATAATCGTCGATGTGCAATGGATGCATGACAAAGTACAATCAACTCGAAACTATTGAATCAAATGTTGAAAATATGGGTAATATCGATATTATCCCATATGATCAATACGTGAAACAAAGTGAAAGTGAAGGTGTACCAAGTGATGCATCTTCCGCATCAACAATAACTATGTTTTGATGAATACACAAGATGTGCCCCGATGATTACGTAATTTCGAACTAAATGCCTATAAAGAACGTGTTGCTATTTATGAACAACGTGCTAAATTTGAGTTGACCACTGCGAAGGTGAAATGGATGACCAAGTGTGTAGTCATTAGAAAAAGTAATTTTAGAGAAGAAGTATTGAAACAAGAATTAAATTCCTTGCAAGAAAAACTTTCTAAAAGCATTAAGCAAAACAAGAACTTCAAGAAAATGTGAAAATGCTTAAGCAAGAATTTAATGCAAAGGAATCAAAACTCTTGAGAGACTTTTCTAATCTGAAAACTTTGAAAAACAAGCTTGAAAACAAGTTGTACATACAAGGAAACACCATTCGATCGCTCACATGGTCACTAAACATAGAGTTCTAAGCGATAAGCATAGTGTTCCCATTATAGATAAACCCAACCCCGAGTACGGAAAGATAGCAAAAGTAGCTCAAAGTGTGATCTATGATGGCAATGAGATTCTTAAACCTAGATGAAACCTAGTTGCGTTGAGTGCACCGAGGAAGATAAGAAATCGATGAAGTCACTAGGAAAGGATGAACAAAAATTAGATGATCCTAAATGCAAAGAAAAAAAATAATTATCACTCCCATGACTACAAAAGGAAAACTGGATTTCCTTGAACATGTTTAAGCCTCGGACATTGTTGACTCCCAAACAAGTTTTCGGAAAAGGATTTAGATAAGCGTAAAAATATTGTTGAAACAAACCCTCCCTATGGAGAATGCCTAGAGCGATGTGTATCCTCCTAATACACCAATGCATCTTGTTCCTAGAACAATTGCCACTAAAAGCAAGACCTTAATTAGCCAATATGTTATATTTCAACTATTTGTTGATTTTGAGAAAACTTGCAAGAAAAGGATCACACCCACCGGTATAACGGAAGGAGAAAGGGTTTTGAGCAAATGAAAGAATGTTATTTAACCGAGGTCATGCCTTTCTTTAAACTTCGAAAGATCACTTTGAGAGTCTTAAAAGGGATAGAAACCGATATCAAGGGAATGGAAAAGGAATTTGATGCAATGGTAGTTGAAGTTAGTGATTATGAGCGTGCACTAAAATATAATGAGATTGAGAGGAAGAACTTGCATACCTTAAATGAGACTCTTATTATCGAATGTGTTGCTCAAGATATTTTTTCATCGCTTCAAATTGCTCTATTAATGCTTCCAAATTTCATGAACTATCTGTGGCCCCGAAAGTCTCCCATGATCGTGTCATTGAGCTTGAAAAACTAATTCTAAACTAAACGAGAAAATTGAACCGGATGATCACGACAATTTGGTTAAACATTTTTCTAAACTAGAAGTTGAGCATTTTAATTTACAACTTAAATATCAACATCTCAAAGAAAATGTCAAAACCTCAAATATCAAGACATCTTCGATGCTCCGAGTTTGATGCGCTTCTTCAAATTAACAAACGTGATGAATGATTCAAGCTCGGTGCAACACGATCGTAAAGTTGAAAGCCCAAATCTCTCAATTAAAGGGTCAAACGAACAATATGACAGCTCCCAAATGCCTCCTCCTTTAGATTCTCGAATTCTCAAACGTTTCATCTTCAAAACCTAGTAAATGCTTTACAAAAGGAAAACGAAAGTTTTCTAGAAGAAAATGAAAAGGTTAAACGTCATTTCAATGAGTTATTTGAATCAATTAAAGTCACTCGTAACAAAAATAACGAACAAATAGCTTCATTGCAAAAGGAAATTGAGAATCAAGAGTCGTGTAAAAGGAAAATGCCAATGACCAATGGGGAGAATGTTGTATCAAAGGTTCACTCTTGTAATAAACATGCTTTATCTCGTGACATATGTCCTCCTCATCTAAGGAACAACAAACTTGCTATTCAAACATACTTCTCATCCCTTAAGGATTGCCTAGAATGTCTCGTGAGATTGTTGAAGAGGATAAGCTAGAGAAACCTCATGATAATGCAATTGGACATGCATGCTTATATGCCAAACGATCTCAAGAAATCTTAGAATGCTTGATCACAATATGCCCAAAGTCATTAGGTGAGAGAGTTAATCCTTTGATTCCATGCTCGATGCCTAATGCCAAGTATGATATGCATTCGATTCCCAATGTTTTGAATGTGAACCGTAGTGTGCCTTTAAGTAGTTCGGACTCCAAATCACAATGCTAAGAAAGAGAACTCAAGTGTGCCTTCTAGGAGTACTAATCTCGGACTCTAGTTTTAAGAAAGTGAACCTTAGTGCACCGCATGTAGTTCGGACCCCAAGACATCTAAACAGTGATGCAAAGAGTAGTTAAACCAACTAATGTTCCCTTCCTCTACAGAGTAATCGGTGACATTAAACGGAGCGTGTCAAAGTCTCAAGACAATACAAGGAATGATAGGACCTCTCAAGCTAAGAATGTGCACCGAAGAGAGTGAAGAACAATCTAGGAACTTTAAGCTTGAATTGAATAAAACGAATCGTGTTGATTCTAGTATTAGCCATAGGCATCGTAATTAATTCAATTCGATACTATTTGCAAACCTTGTACCGATGTCCGCTTGAATTCGCTTTCTAATCATGAATGTGGTGTTAATGTTCGCCTAATGATGTTAATTGTCCAGCTTAATATTGTTAATGCAAAATTCATGCTAAGAAGGCTAAAAGGCAAAACGAAGAAAGTTAGAAAACAAAGGAAACCCACAGAAGAACATTCAAGAAAATAGGCTTTTATTGGATACCGTTGGTCTTAAGACTAATCGATAATGCCCACTAGAAAATGGATGCCCACCGGTAGAACTATTCCTTAAGATGTGATCACACCGTGAATGTGGCTAATACGACACTAGTATCGCATCTATTCACAATGATTCCATTGCCTCACTTTCGACATGAATGCTTCTATTTCGATGTGGGTGTTCCAAACATTGTTACTAACCAAATGGAACCCATTCTTGCATGGGGATCCCAATTATCCGCTTATCCATTCTTGTCTCAGGTTCAACCGCAGATCGCTCAAATCGCTCGTGGTACCGGACTCAGTTGTTCCAAGCATATGACCGAGACCGGTCGCGCTCATGAACTTCGTGAGCAAATTCATCGGGACTGTAGATTTGGTAATGATCATTTCGGTGCTATTATGGGTTATGGAGATTATGTTGTTGGTGATAGTGTCATCTCTAGAGTTTACTATGTTGAAGGTTTGGGTCATAACTGCTCTCTGTTGGTCAATCTGTGATTCGATCTAGAAGTAGCCTTCGAAAAACATACCGCTTTGTTAGAGATCTTAATGGTAAGGAACTGTTAAAAGGAACTCGAGGCTCAAATCTCTACACCATCTCTATCGATGACATGATGAGGGCTTCTCCAATCGCTTGTTATCAAAGGCTTCAAAACAAAGTCATGGTTATGGCATCGCCGTCTCAATCACTTGAACTTCGCACCATCAACGATCTTTCCGTAAAGGACTTAGTTGTAGGTTTACCTAGACTAAAGTATAAAAGGATCATCTTTGTTCAAGATGCCAATTGGGTAAAAGCAAAAGTTTGCCCACAAACCCAAACCTACTAATTACATCACGAAGTTCTTCATATGATTCATATGGATTTATGGACCAATGAGGGTGCAAAATATCTTTGGGAAGAAATATGTGTTAGTTGTGGTTGATGATTACTCTAGATTCACCGGGTCAAGTTCTTAAGGACAAAGGATGAAACTCCCGATATCATCATCAAACTCATCAAACAACCGCAGTTCGACTTAACAAAACCGCCGAATTATCGAATGACAATGGAACCGAGTTTGTCAACAAACAACTTAGTGAATTCTATGAAAGCGTTGGAATCACCATCAAAGAAGTGTACCACGAACTCCTCAATGTAACGGTGTAGTTGAAAGACGAAATCGAACTCTTGTTGAAGCCGCTAGAACAATGCTAATTTACTCAAAGGTTCCAATGTTTCTCCGGGGTGAAGCAATTGCCACCGCATGCTACACACAAAATCGCCCCCGATTCACACCGTACATGGAAAAACTCCATATGAACTTGTCCACAACAAAAACCTAATCTCTTTTCCTTCGTGTGTTTGGTGCATTGTGTTATCCAACTAATGAGGTCAAGACTTAGGAAACTTAGGGCTAAAGTCGACATTGGAGTATTTGTAGGATATGCACCAAACAAAAGGGATACCGAATCTACAACAAAAGAACCCGAAATATCATGGAAACCATTCACGTTACGCTTGATGAGTCGACCGGTCAAATGGCTCCCGGACACTCCACTCAGACCCGCACTTCAAAACAATTCCCATTGGTTCATCTCTTGTTCCAAACTCTTCTCAAGAAACTCCATATGTACCTCCATCCGAAGATGATTTAAAGAAATTGTTTGATCCTATGTTTGATGAACTATATGATTCAATTACTAATGAGGTGTTGATCCCTACAACAGAGGATGCTCATATTCACGTGAATGAAGTCAATCCTTCGGCCTCAATATCTTTAAGTCAAGAAGCACCGTCACGATCCTTCGCCTCATCAACAAATCATCATCCTTCAAATGTACATCATGGAAATGTTTCGCATCAATGATGAAGTTAATCCTTTGCTACTCCTCAAGATGCTCCATTTGAAAACATATTTGCTCCCGAATCATCATCGAACCATCTTCTTCGGAGACATCGACTCGCCTACCTCGGTCCCTCAACAACCGCCACATGAACACCTCGAAAATGGACTCACGATCATCCATTAGACAACATCATTGGTAATCCTCTCGTCCCTGTATCAACCCGAAACAACTTGCAACCGATGCCTTATGGTGCTTCTTCAACTCCGTACTATCTAAGATCGAACCAAAAGATGTTAAACCGCCATGAATGAAGATAATGGTTCAATGCCATGCAAGATGAAATTCATGCTTTGATCGACTTGATGTACGGGAGTTAGTACCGCCCAGATCGTTATGATTATAGCTCTTAAATGGATCTTCAAAGTGAAACTAGATGAGCATGGTGATGTGTTGAAGAACAAGGCTCGATTAGTTGCTAAAGGATACCGTCAAGAGGAGGGTATTGATTTTGAAGAATCTTTTGCTCCTGCTGCTCGAATCGAGGCAATCGTAATCTTTCGGCTAATCGTCGCTAGTAAGAACATGGTAGTCTATCGATGGATGTGAAACGGCATTTCGAATCGGAGATCTTAAAGAAGTCGCTCACGTCGCCCAACCTGAAGGATTTGTGAATCAAGAGCATCCTACTCACGCTTATTGTCCAAGAAGGCTCTTTACGGTTTAAAGCAAGCTCCAAGGGCATGGTATGATACATCATCAAAGTTTCTTCTATCAACCGGATTCAAAGAAAGGAGCATTGATCCTACATTATTCACCGTGAAGTCGCAAACATTTAACTCATGTTCAAATTTATGTTGATGATATTATTTTGCCTCGATGCACCCAATGGAATGTGATCGTTTTCAAATGAAATGAGTTCAAAGTTTCAAATGTCAATGATGGGACAAATGTCATTTTCTTGGGATTACAAATTTCACAAAGTCCCGAGGCATTTTCATAAATCAATCTAAATATGCAATGAGATTTTAAAGAAATTTGGATTTGGTTCAAGTGACCGCGTTGACACCCCATGATTGACCGAACCATATTAGATGAGGACCACTCGTGGATCATGATTGACCAAACGAAATATCGTAGTATGATTGGGTCCCCGATGTACCTCACCGCTAGTAGACCAGACATCTTGTTCGTTGTTTGCATGTGTGCTAGATACCGTGCTAAGCCTACTAAAAGGCACCTTGAAGCGCTTAAACGGTCTTCGGTATCTCCAAGGAACCATCAATATGGGTCTTTGGCACCAAGGACACCGGTATGTCACTAACGGCCTATGCGAGATGCCGATCATGCAGTTGTCAAGATACTGTCAAGTACATCCGAGGCGCCGGTTTTGGGTGATAAGCTTGTGAGTGGTCTTCAAAGAAGCAAATGAGTACTTCTATTTCCTCTACAGAGGTGAATACATAGCCATGTCATCCTGTTGTGCTCAAATCTTATGGATGAGATCTCAATTATCCGACTATGGCTTCAGATTCAACAAAATCCTCTCGCATCGTGATAATAAAGTGCTATTGCTCTCTCATGCAACAATGTTCAACACTCAAGAGCAAAGCATATCGACATTCGACATCATTTCATCGTGGAACAAGTAGAAAAAGGTGTGGTGGAACTCTATTTTGTGAGGTCTCGAATATCGCTTAGTGACATCTTCACCAAAGCTCTTCCAAGAGAACGTTTTGAGTTTATTCTTCCACGACTTGGCTTGAAAAGCCTTCAACCAGAAACACTCAAACGTCTTCAGGAGGAAGACGAGGAGTAAAAGGTTTCCTCCATCTATCTCTTGTAAATATTTATTTGAAAAACAAAATACAAAATTATAAAACCTTCAAAAATCAAATAGAAAATTATAAAACTTTCAAAATCCATAAAAAATTTGAAAAATTCGAAAAATCTTCAAAAAAATATTGTCATTTTGTCATGTTTCTCTCGATTCGATAATATCTACGGTCTTGATGTTGTCATTCAAAGAATGACACGGGACTTTAGATGTTGTTCAATTTTATACTTAAAAAAAAAAAAAAAAAAAAATATATATATATATCAAAAATATATTTTGGGAGAAAGAGAAACAATGGTTTATTGTCTTTTCGAGCAATAACCCGGTTTTAAAAGAAAGAACGAGCCATGTTACCATGTTTTCAAATTCCATGCTCGAGTCTATAAACATTTTTCTCACGAAACTAAATGCTTTGAAAAATAACTCGGTCTCTATTTTGATAATCATCGGGACTTATTTGTCAAAATCTCTATCTCTCAATCAACAACCTATGTCATTGATTGAGAGGAGAATGATTTCAATTAAATTAAAAAGTTATTTGGCATTAAATTATTTTCAAAAGATGCACATGCATGTTTTATCAATGGAGTTTAAAGTCTTAAAATCCAATCCGTATCGCTTAAAACGCTTTCATAACAAAGTCACAATTCTCCTTAAAAGCTTTCAAAATCAATTTAAATCTATAAGAGATCACAAATCTCAAATGATTTGATAATTGTGATCGGGGAGAATGTGTGATTTAAATTGGATTTAAACCGATTATTCGGTAAATGGTTTTATAAGGACGCACATGTCGTCCTTCCCACATGTGACAAACGATTTCAAATTTTCAATGCACATGTTGAGGGGAGCATTTATCTTAAACCTATGATTTGAAACGTGAACATTTATCTCATCAGCGGGTTCCTCTAGTATGTGCAAAACTCTTTTCAAACCTCGAGGCACATATTGAGGGGGAGCAAATTTATGGAAACCTCATCCTTCCTGGAAATGCTTTATCTACTTGATTTGATCAAGGAAGTGATGGTGATATCTTTTAGAAAATGGTAATCAAAGAAGTTATTTCTTCCTCTTGCCTCCGTGTGCAAAACGATTTCAAACATTTGATGCACATGTTGAGGGGGAGCACTTATTCTAAAAATATCAAAAACAATTCAGGTACAAAATGTTTTGATGATATATCACAAGTATCTGGATTGATTTTCAAATGGTTTTCAATTGGTTCCAATGGCGTAAGAACAATACCAAATAGACCGACCAACTTTACTTTATGTACGGTGATATAAGGTCGATAAGGTTAGGTATTGGTTCCCATGATCCGCTGAACCGGAGGGATCTACCGAGGACAATCCACTAGCTAGTATAGAAGTCCTTAGGTATGATGATAAAAGGAGAAAAGTGAGAAAGGGAAGAGTGCGGATCGAGACCGAGCTAGTATCGAATAAACCCAACAAGGTTCTAGTTATGAAGTCTCGGTAAGCACCGAACGGGTTGAAGAATTAAAAGAATTGAATGAGAAAAGGGTGAAAACAAATAGCCTCCATTTATTCAACCTTAGGGCGTAAACCGGGTTCAATTCATATGCTATCGATGGTAACATCGGTATTGAAGACAAGACGTCATGGACCCAAAGGACGCACCGCACTTCAACCTTCCAAACCACTCAAGTTCCTCTTAAAAGGACTTGTTTCATTCTCACGGGAACCGACATTATCTATCGACTTTCTCTAGAGATTGTTGATATTGAAGAAGGAGACCTCTCCCTAGTCTCCCAAGACAGATCCAAACATGCACAAATTGAGTCTAGAGCCACGAGATCATCAATAAATCTCATTAGGACACTTTCAATGAAGACTCTCTATTTCACACAATGTGGAAAGAGAGATTATATCTTGAGTCCCACGATTATCCTTGTGGTATTGCCAACATCCGAGTGATGTATTTACATATTCACAATGAAGATGGAAAGCCTCTCGAGCCAACATCAAACAAGCTCCCGGTAGGTGGCATGTGAGATCTATTATATGGATCAACCATGTGACAACCGAATGAAACAATGGGCGATTCAATTTCTTGAATCAATCTCGTTCGAGTTAGGATTGACGGATACCTTTGAAAACCGGTCTTTGTGCTTAACAACCTTTTCTTTAGCACATCGACCGTGTACTCATGTTTCAAACCAAAAGGTGTTTTTATGATTGATAATTGATTTTCAATAAAACCTTCGTTGTATTGCAAAACAATTTCTATTGAGCAATACACGATTGTTTTTCAAATATCTTTTCATCAATCGGTGGACTTAAAATTACGGTTCACTCACTCCGTGTTGTCCTCTTTGAGACGTCCGGTTTGAGAACGACTAGAGCATTGCGAAACCTCACAAGGAAATTCTTGAATTATACCGATCACAGTAAGATTTGTAATCGATCAACGGGAACCGTGGGCGTGTACCTCAATTCAACGAAGTGATCAAAGACACTTTCGTGCGATTTATTGCTAATGCTGTATGCAGTGCGCCGACGTTTGCGGTGATCGTAATGAAGCGGTCAATCCATAGCCGCATGCTCACTTAACACATTCAACTCAAAAGAAATCATGATTAGTGCATCAATGACTCGATATTTTCACTCCATGCTTCGCTACGCTGCTGCCAATATCATGAATCAACTAAAGCTTCCGCTACTACGATGAGAAGATATCATGATCCGAATGTGAGCATGTCGGTCCGTATGTCACAACATCACATAATACCAACACCACAATGGATGTCTCGAGATTTTTGATTCTTGATGATCTCAAAAGTCGGTTCAATATTATTATCACGTGGATCAAGAAAGACCTCCACTTGAAGTAACCAAACATGCAATGTGAAGAATCAATGACTACGAGCTTAGAAACAAAGGACTACATCAAGAATGCAAGAACAATTTTTTAATGTAATATCTAGTTGTATTCAATGTAATTTTGGTACATGATTGAGGTGACCTCCTTGGGAGATTGTTAGGAATTAGAAATTCGTGTATTAAAGAGTCGGTCACCTCAAGTATATGTAATCGTTAGAAAGCTCGTAGTCGTAGTTAGTTTAAGTTAAGTAGCATTTAGTTAAGTAACACCGTGGAGGACTGGACGGTCTTTACCCACTGATGCCCGATCCACACCCGATGTGTGGCGATTTATGTAAGACTATAAATACTCTACCTTCCAAGGTAGAGAGTTGGAGCTCATAATAATATCTTTCACTTTCTCTCACTAAGTTCCCTAAACCTCTAACTTTCTCTCTCTAGAATTCCATTTATACGCCACTTTGTGTTATGGTTTGATGTGTATGTGAAATCTTATATCTAACACTCACAAAAGGTCTTAGCAGGGTACTTCACTATAATTGTCTATCCAAGTTAGGCATATGTGATCCTTTCACATTGCCAACTTGCAGAGGGGATAAAGAGAACATAGCAGTCTCTACAAACTACAATGCAGTCCCAAACACTCCTACATGCAGCACAGCTCAAGTTCAGAGCATATGCAGGGCTGCAACTCCTCCAAAGATGAAGCTTCTTCTTAACAAGTGTTTAGTTCATTGTAATAGTATGTAGCATAGCTAATAGTGTTAGCTTAATCTTGTAACAGTTAGCATAATTCAGTTTCATGTAGCAGACTATAAATAGTTTGTACAGTACTCATTCTTCTTTTAATGAAATACAATTTACTTTTTCATTCTCTCTACACTACCCTCTGTTTCTCAACAAAAAGCTAATAATAGTTACCTGCGATTGTCGAGATTAGGATCCATGAACGAAGTCTCTTAAAATTCTAATTTTATCTTCCTTAGATTACTTGTGAAGTTTTGATAGATGGGTAGGGTGACAATGGAAATTGCATATGTTTTCCCCTTATTTATAAGCCTCTATCAACTCATTAACTATAGGAAAAAACCGACAAGTGAAATGAAAGAAAACGATGTCTCATCGAACTCCAATATTCCATGTACCGACTATACCACGCTTTTTCCAATTATTATATATATATACGCAAGTTTCAAATATTGTCATTAAACTATCACTGAAAAATAATTGTAATGGTTAACTTTTTTACTTATTATATCTCTAAAAAAATTTAAGACATTGCATATGTGCCAAGATCAAACATAAACTTGAATCATGGGGCTTGTGGTCTAGTGATAGAAGCTTAAGAGAAGAGGGAGTGGTCACCTAATACCCTAGGTGCCACCTCACCTCTATCCAATCAAAACACTCCAACTCAAAACTACCCAATTTTACCCTAACACTATCCTAAGTGAAGGGTGGTCACCTATACTACCCGATTTTTTTTTTTTTTTTTTTTTTTTTTTTTTTAACATAAAATCACATACAATATTTAAAATAAAAACATACCATTTCATTAAAATAAAAACATTACATAATACTTAAAAAAGAAACATAACATAATACTTAAAATAACTAGATTAAAATAAAAACCCACTAATCATCGAGATCACGTGAGTATTGACGTCTTCGTCTTCCGTGAGATCATATCGAAGACGGTCATGGAGAACTTCTCCATTCGATTTTTTTTAAAGTACTCTTCGTTGTCTTTGGTGTTTCAACGAACCAATCATTCTCTAACGTTTGAAGACCTATTGCCCGTTGACGATTTACGCTAGTTCGGCTGAAACTTCCGTGTCTGCAAGATAATGGCCGAATTGAAGCAAGTATTGCAACGAGCTACCCGTGGATATCTCGTCGGACGAAGATGGAATAATGCATTCGAATTCGGAAGAATCGGAAGACATTTTGGCAATTATTTTTTGTTTTTGAGAGATTTTAGTGTGTGTTTTATTTGAAAATAAAGAGAGTAATATTTGGTTTTAAAGGGAATTTTTTTTTTTTTTTATACGAAGCATGAAAAGAGCCGTTTGGCTCCAACGGTCAAAAAACCCAATCCAACCTCACATTTAACACTCGGCTTGGTAAACCGAAATTTGTACCCGATTTTCATACCCAACGAGGTGGCGGCGGTGTTACCGCTCGGGTAAGGGTACCCGAATCCCTTACCCGTGCCCACTCCCTCCTCTCTAAGTAATTAAGCGAGCCAGTGTGAGGTAGTATCGGGTGGGTGACCTCAGGAAGTCTCTCACTTATGGACCATAAGCTCTGGCGATACTTGCGCAATGAAGAGGAGGCACAGTAGCCATTAGTCACAAGGTTCGAATCCAAGCCGACCCCGTTTTCATCCGATCACATACTCCGTGATAATAATCGTGTGGGGCGACGGGTTTTAGGGACGTCGTTATTAATCCCCACTACGCCAAGATGGATCGGTTAAAACAGCGTTATGCAGACGCGTGGTGGATGAGGGCTCACTGTTAGAGGCGGTCTGTAATCCAAAACGAAAGTCACCGCTCATAAAAAAAAAAAAAAAAAAAAAAAAACTTGAAAATGGAGAAATGAATAAGAGCTAGATGTACGTGTAACAGACACATATTAGGCATGTTTTTAAGTTTATAGGGGGTGAAGGGTAAAAGTGGAATGTTTCGTTGTCTAAACACTACCGACCCAACCTTATATCCAAGTAACAGGATTGAGAGACTGACCTTTTTATATGTTGACTTGAATCCAAACTGGGCCCACTCATGAACTGGCAGGGATACAAAATATAAGATACCTCTAAACTTTTGAAAAAAAGGAGATGAGCGTCTCATTTAATGGTTGGTGATACATCGTTTAATATTATTTTGTTCATTCATAGTTTAGTTAAGTGAAATAATCATTTTATTTTCAAATGATAGAGCAAATAGATTAGAAAAGATGGTAGTCAATATTCAATAGTTCTAGTTTTTTAAGGGCAAGTTGCTCGTATCATTTTCATTTTTCATATATACAATTTTCAGGATTGAAACAGTAATTCCAATAAGGGCAACATTGTCTTTGTCAGTCTACTTGTGATTAAAAAACAGTCTCAGAAAAAGTGCCAAAAAATTTAAACAATCTCATAAAAATATGAGTAAACTACATCGTTCGTCTCACAGTATCGTTGACCATCAAGTTTAGGTCCTCGACCAAAATTGCATCGTTGGTCCTTAACTCCGAATCGTTAGTCGTCGTTGGTCCTCACACTAACGGGTTGGACTAATCAGGCGTTAAGTTCTTCTTAAGTGAAGGGTATATTTGTCTTTTCCCTAGGACTTATCTGTTTCTTTCTCTTTTTCCTTTCTCTTTCGTTCCTCCCCAAACACAAAAACCAGGAATAGAATTTCCTCTCTCTCCCTTTTACAAGTCAATCAATGATCCGTCCCTTTCATCTCCCCTTCTCGGATTATCAACTCCCAAAGCATCTCATGTGACTTTCAAGGCCACGAAGGACAGCGAGCTTAGCCAAAGAAGGCCTCTCATCGATTCAAAAGCAAGAACGTGATGGTTTAACTATTCTTTTGGTCGCCTATTTAAGTATATGTTTCCCCAGGTTGTTGTCGCACCTTTCACACACAATTACAAGAAATTAGGGTTCATAAAGTTTAGGGTTTTTCAAAATTTATTTGGGGCTTTGTTAATTCAGCTGTAATTAAGTCCGATTCGAGTGTTAATTGTTACATTATTACCGATTTTTGTTGAAGGAGTGCTCGGGTTCCATTCAAGTTTTGTTCAATTCTTCCCTAGTCGACCTCCCCACAAAAGTTGTAAGGATTTTGTCTCTTTGATTGATACTCGATATTAAAATGGGACCAAGTTAATTGTTTTATTCTTCTCTTCTTTTTGAAAAAAGAAAAAGAATAATAAAAATAAAATTAAATGGTTAAGGAATTGGTGATTTTGCAGCTTTGATGTTTGGATCATAATGACTAGAAATAATTATAAGATGCCTTTTTGTGTTATGTTTGATTTGATGGATTTGAGTGGCGGCGGAAGCAGCTGCTGCAGATCTAAGTGAAGGTGGATGTGGCTGCGTTTTTTGGTGGTGGTGGAAGCAGCTGCAGCAACAGAGACGGTGTTTTTTGGTGGTGGTGGAAGCAGCTGCTGCTGCAACAAATCAAGGAGCTGCTGCGTTTTTTGGTGGTTGGTGGGTGTTATGGCAGCGAGGGTTTTTGAAGGTGATAATGAAGTTCTTGATTTGTTGGGCTTTTAATTGTTGCGGTGATGACTTATGTTTTAAGTGACGGGTTTTTGAATTTTTGGCACAAGAATTTAATAAACATGATGATTTGTGCTTGTGATGGTGGCCGGAGGTGATGAAAGTGGTGTGGGTGAAGATGAAGATTGTTGGGTGAAGATGAAGATTGTTGGGTGAAGATGAAGATTGTGGGTAGTTTGTTGTTTGAAGATGATATATTAAAGGAAGAAGATGAACTTCAGGTTAAAAAGACAAATATACCCTTCACTTAAGAAGGCTTAACGCCCGTTAGTCCAACCAGTTAGTGTGAGGGACCAACGATGACTAACAATTCGGAGTTAAGGACCAACGATGCAATTTTTTTGGTCAAGGGACGAAACTTGATGGTCAACGTATACCACAAGGACGAATGGTGTAGTTTACTCTAAAAATATAAAACAATATCCCTAGGTTACTGTGATTACCAAAACATAGTTTAATAGATATTCTCTTAAAGTTAACTCACTTAACTAAAATCATCCTTGTGAGAACATTTACAAAAGTAATCTTTGTCTATTACATTAATTTACAAAAATCCGTCCCTAATTCCAAAAGTTAATCATATTCTTCTTTGAGATAATGACAAAAATACCCAATTTTTCAAACCTACTTCACAAAATACCAAGGTTATAAATAGCGTGGCGTGGCGTGGCGGCATGACCTCAGCCTCACGCTCAAGGCAACTTTTGCGTTTATGATGCGTGACGTAAGGCGGCACAAAGTATGAAAATATTTATATATTCATATCATAATTCATATATATCGAGTTTACAAAACATGTGGCATAAGGCGGCGTGGCGACATGGCAGCGGCATGGCGAGCCTCACGCCTGCGAGCTTTCGGAGCCTTTCATGAGCCTTTTAGAACAGTGCAAAATACACAATTTTATACTCAAAAACCCAAAATACCCATAAAATCCGCAAATTTTGAGACTTTTGCAAAATAGAAAAAAATATCGAAAATTTTCGATATTTTTAGGAAATATCGCAAGTCCTTTGCGATATTCTTTAAAATATCAAAAAATTTCGATATTTTTGTAACACTTAAACAAAAAATCCCACAGACCGCAAACACTTAAACAAATACTTCTTCCCCCCCAACTGCGATATCTGAGAAAAAAAAACCTTCCCATACCCAATTATTTTTCGAATTGAAGAAATATCGCAAAAAAAAACCTCCCCCACTTTGTGAATTGAAGAAATACACAAAGATTTTTCGAATTGAAGGTTTCCCGCGGCGAATTTTTGACTATTTTGAACGAATCATGAATAAAGATTTGATTCCGGTAGGTTTTATTCGTACAAAAATTATGTTAATAAAGCTTAAACTTTGAATTATTGTTTTTTTAATTAGCGTTTTGTTTGAATTGGATAATTTTTTCAAATTGGGGGTTTTTCCCCAATTAGGGTTAGTTATGAAAATTTGGGGTTCGTGACTGATATGTGATCATAGTTGTTAGGTTTTCATGACTGATATAAGCTGTGAATTATGATTGCTAAGACATTTATTGTTTTTTTTTTCTTTTTCTTAAATAGCTAAACATAATGATTAAGGCCAAACTTTGTATTGTTTCGGACATACTTGTAGCTCTGACCGATACCCAAGTTAAAAAATTCAGGAAAACATCTTTCGGACATTGGCTCGACGTTGTCCTTAAAAAGAATAGCCAACTTTTGATTCATACTATACTTGCTTGTGAGGTTGAAAGTGTAGCAAACGAGCTCTCATTCAATATATTAGGTAAACGGATTCGCTTTAGACGCCAAGAGTTTTTGTTTAGTTACAGCTTTACGTTTTGGTCGCAATATGTATATGAATGAGTGGGTTAAGAACATGACGGAAAATCCATTTAGGAAAAGGATGTTCCTTGATATTCCAGAAAATGTTTCGATTAAAGTAAAGGATGTTATGGATATTTTTAATAAGATGAAAGATCGTTCACTTGTTTTGGAAGACGATGATGCAGTTAAGATATGTCTTTTGGTGTTGTTAGATAACGGATTCTTGGGCCACCAATTGTCACACAATGTTACTGACCATAAATTGAAGTTGGTTGAGCGTTTAGCATATTGTTGGAATATTTTTCCATGGGGGTCGTATATTTGGGATCATACTTATCCGCAACTTAGAGATGTTGTATCTAATCGCAGACTGCTTCATGTTGAGAAACGCAAGAAAGGGGAAGAGATCCGATACACATTAACTGGATTTGTTTGGGCTTTAAATATGGTATTTTTTACATATGGTGATTTTTTTTTACATGTTTTATGTTGTTTTTTTATGTTGTTTTTCTATTTTATAGATATGGATATTGGAGGCCATCTCGGCTACACATGTTTATGCCTTCAAAAAGCCGCCAGAGATAATTCCGAGGGTTTTGGCTTGGAGATCATTACTACCGTTTAATTGAACGAGATGCTGCATTTGTTTGACAGTGATAAGTTAGCCCCACCGTTGGAGACCCTTACACCTACTAAGCCGAGAGTGACACAAGTTGATGGAAGGACTCTTTCGATTATTTTGAAGAAAAACATGTTCAAAGTGAGGTATTAAGTGAGCAACTTCAGGTTGAAAAAGACGACCTAAGTGAGCAAGTGTAGAAGAAGAAGAAAAAGAAAAGGAAGAGAGATTCATCACAAGAATCACCCCACAATAGATTCTTTAGATCTTTTTGAACCTTTCCTTGATGTGCTAGAACCTGACTTCACACTTGATGTTGTTGGAATAAAAGTCTGTGATGGTATATCTGATGGGCAATCACGACGGTTATGTCCAACTTTACGACATCGTGTACATAATTTTGGTGTAGTTTCTTCACCCTTAGATTTAAAGCGATCATGGTTACGCGGCCTTCCTGGCTGACGTTTGTCTATTACAAGTGGAAGGACAATTATAAGACCATCTGGTTTCTCCCATTCTGAAGGATGCCCAACATCATATATAACCTCGTTGTATGAAGCCCTCTAAACACTAGTCTTGAAACATGAAAATGCAAACTGATTTGCACTTGATTGGCGCAAATGTCGCATAACAGCAATAAGATGCCCACAAGGTAAACCCGATAATTGCCATTGTCCACAGCTACATGTCCTAGTATTCAGATCAACTGTCCCATTTTTGTTATAATCAACAACATTGTAAAGGTAGTTTGCAAATGGTCTTCTGATCCATGTGGTGGATTTTGCAATTCTTTTAGCTATCTTGGCCTCCGCCCAAGGTGTTAATTCATGTTTATGTTCATCTACACATGGTATTATATATGTGAGTAAAATATAAAAAAAGAAACATAAATAGGCATGGTTTGGTATGTGTTTACCTGCCGTTTGTCGATGTTCAAAGTACCATTGTTGCAAAGATTTTATGAACCAATCAATCAGCATACAAATCGGGAGTTTTCGAGAATTTCGAGACAATGCTTTCACTGATTCCGCACTATTGGAGGTCATGTAATTATAACGCATACCGGGGAAGTGAACCCTTGCCCACTTTTCATGACCAATCATATCAAGTTTATTAGCGGCTCTAGGCAATATATTATGTAAAGTGCTAAAACGTTCTTCAAAGTCTGAAATCCGATATGCTTTACATGCTCTCTAAAATAGCAATTCTTTACTTATAAATCGAGGACACTTTGCACGTAAGTTCATCAACAAGTGGTGACAACAACGACCATAAATGCATTGGGAAATACATTCTTAATGGGCAAAGCAATGGATCCAGCTCCATCATATATGATCGTTAAGTTATCTTGCTTACCAATTATACATTCCTTGAGGTTCGTCAAAAACCAATCCCAATATCTAAATGTCTCCGACTTTCCCACTCTGTATGCAAGCAGCAGAATCTGATTATTACTATCCATTGCAACTGCTAGATACATTGTACCCAAAAATTCCCCTTTAAGATGTGCACCGTCTATTACAATCAATGGTCGCATGTGTGACACAAATGTACGAATCTACATAAAAAAAATCTTTCGATAATTAGAATAATAAATAGATAGCATGAATAATACATTTATTTGTTTGTAATAAACAATACTTACCGCAGCACCCATGGCAAGAAAAAAAATCTCAAATCTGTCTTCATCGTCAGTTTCAATATGTGTAATAGTCCCTGGGTTTTTTAGTTTCAAATTGTGGCAATACAAAGGAAGTTCGGAAAACGACTCCTTAGGAGTCCCTCTCAACAATTGCAATGCATAAAATTTAGCTCGCCAAGCTTGATAATATGAGATATCAATTTTGAGCCTATCATTCATATCTGTCATAATCTCTTTCCCCCTGTAAATCATACTATTCTCAGACATTACCTCCTTCAATATATGACCAAGGACTTTTGGGGAAGCATTACGATGATGTGGGTGAATATGAGTTCTAGTGCATGTATGATGGTCGTGAAATTTTGTTACATAAAACTTTTTATAGTCTTTGGGTATATAGGCTCGAAAAACCCATTCACATGTGTCAACAATACTTTTTGCATATACCCTTTTGGGGGTATGATCTTGGGTATCTAATTTGAAATCCCTCTTCAAGAGCTTTTCTACCCAAAACACTTCTATATGTTCTTTATTATCAAAAGTATCATGTAAACGAACAAGACTAGATGTTCAATAACATATACCTTCTTTTCGAGTTGATATCTGGGACTGGTGTTTTAAGTAGGGGAGGCATATTCCAAAATTTATCCTTCTTACATTTCTTGTTCTCATTATCAGCTTTTTTACTCTCCTAATTGGATTCGCTACCCTCCTCATCAGATTTTCTACTCTCATCATCAGATTCACTACGCTCATCATCATATTCAGTACTCTCATCCTCGCTAGACAATTTTTTCACTTTCCCAAAAACACTACTCATTACCTTTTCTCCGAAAGGCCGTAATTTATCATCATCTAGCAAATCCCTTTCGTTAGTCTTTTGTTTTTGGTTAACCAACAACTTGTTTTACGATTAATGAATCACTTTGAGGATCCCGCATAGGATACACAGAATTCGAGCACATACATAGGATTCCCGGAAATCCATGCATATGTTGAAAACTAGGAAAATTTTGATAAAAACCACTACCAGGCATTTGTGTTTAGTGAATTTGTGTGGCATGATATTCGGTTTGATATACATTTACAGACGAGGTAGCATGAATAATATTGCTCTGTTGATTGCTTCCCGTAGTTGATAATTGTCTACCATTTACACTAGACTCAACAATACACAACGTAACAATTCTACTACTTTTAACAACAAAATCCATAAATTCATTGACTTCCAAATTATCACATATCTCTACAATATCATGATCCAAATTGTAAGTTACCATAAAACCACTATTAGCATTGATTTCTAGCCTCTCGGATACTGCTTCTAGTAAACATGAATATGATGACAACAATGGTAAAATTAGTGTACGTTTTACACAATTTAACGACATATACTCCAACACACCATCCACTCTTTCCCATGTACCTCCTTTACATATATGTATTTTGACGGTTTCTTTGACGGATTTCATGGCAAAATTGAGTTTTTTGGTGAAATTTTTGAGTTTTCTAGTAAAGGGAGCTAAAATGAGCAAGAAATAACAATCAAACACGTTTTATCCAAAAACAGCAAGAAAATCTCGCAAATTACTGAAAATCTCGCAAGTTTTATCCAAAAGTTTGCGATATTTTTAAGAAATATCGAAACATTTGCGAAAATTTTAAGATATATCGAAAAATTTTGATATTTCTTAAAAATATAAAAAAATTTCGATATATCTTAAAATGTCGCAAAATTTTCGATATTTTAAAGAAATATCGCAAGGGACTTGCGATATTTCCTAAAAATATCGAAAATTTTCGATATTTTTTTCTACTTCACAAAAGTCTCAAAATTTGCGGATTTTATGGGTATTTTGGGTTTTTGAGTATAAAATTAAGTATTTTGTAAAGTAAGTTTGAAAAATTAGGTATTTTTGTCATTATCCCTATCTAGAGAAAAGTTCAATATAGAACTCATATTTGTCATAGAACCAATCAACCAATCATAGCCACTCATTTCTTTTATTACGCTGTGTTCTCGAGTCGGATCATTAAAGAAAAGAAAATGAAAGGGAAGTAAAGTGAAGATATTTACTTCCACATTGTGTTCTTGAGTTTTACTTAAGGAGAAAAAGAAAATGAAATGGAAGTAAAGTTAGGCTTATTTGTGTGATTTTGGAAGTAAATGGTTTCTTTCCAAAAGTGGGCGGAAAAGGAAGTAAAGTGTTTACTCCCACTTTACTTCCTTTTTCTTTAATGAAAAAACTGAAGAACACAGTGTTAAACTATATTCACCCTTTTTTTAAAAATTAAATATCTTATAAACCGTTAATCGTTACGTCGAAAAATCATACATTCGACGAAATTAAATTATCTTTCTATAGATGTCGTTGTTATATCTTTCGACGAACTTTTTTTTTTTAAATTTCGTCAGGAAGAATCACGTGTGATTTGTTAAAATCATGTGATTTGATTTTCTGAATCACGTGTGATTTTTAAAATCACGTGTGATTTTACTGAATCACGTATGATTTTTGGCGAAATTTAAAAAAAACTTCGTCGAAAGATATAACAACGATATCTATAGAAAGATAATTTAATTCGTCACGATGCATTTTTGTCAGAACAAGATTCCGTTTGCGAGATATGTTGTTTTAAAAAAGGTGAAAAATGATTTAGATAAAAATGAATATACATGATTGGTCATTTGGTTACATGACAAATATGAGTTATATATGGATCTCAACTCTCCCTATCTATTATACATTTTCCTAAAAACTTAATGAACATTGTTAGATGATAAAAAATAATATAAAATTCAATAAATGCTATTTTGACTTTTATCGGACTCTCTAAAGCTCCCTCTCCTCCACAACAAAAACACCATCATCGATCCACCAGAGGTATTTATTTTTCACCTTTTTACTTTATATCACAAATTTTTATTACTTTATCCAATTTGCATCTCTTAGTTGAGACTGAAATTTAATTTCTTACTCATTTTCTTTATTATCTGTTGAAATGAATAATGCTTTTTGTAGATTTCCATGATTTTTAGTTGAATTTATAAAATGTAGGAAGAATGGTGGAAACTTGTATTATTTCACTTCACAGGCTATTTGGATGAGCTTAAAGGGTGTTTGTTTCGACTTATTGCTTATTTGGTTTTGGGCTTATGTTTCATAAGCTCACTCTTTGTGGCTTATTTTGAATCTTTTCGGCTTATATATGTTTATTATGTCACATAAAGCTTATATAAGCCGAAAAGTTTCCAGACAAGCCACAAAAAGTGAGCTTATGAAACATAAACCATAAGCCGAAACAAACACCCCCTTATTTGATATTGCAAAAGCCAATAAGCTCATTTTTAGAGCTTTAGGCTATAATGGTGTTTGAAGAAATTATTGATATGATGTATGCTTGGTTTTGTTACAGTGATTATTAGAAACTGGAGTAATATAAGTTAAGGCCATATCACTAGTGAGATTATAAGTAGTGAATTTAGTAACATAAACAGCATTCATCACATAAGAATATTGATTTGTTCTCGGGTTGATATCATAGATTTAAGCGTATTTTATTTTGAGTACGTGAGGCATGAGAAAGAGGAAGTTAGTATAATTTCTGATTAATTTTTTGGTGTATGCTTAATGGAAATTTGATCATAATAGTTGTTGTATCTGTATATTTATGTATCACGGAGCTGTGCAGTTCAACTGTTTAGTGTTTGTGTGAGGTGGTTGTCTCCTATAACGGACTTGGTTGGCATAAGCCAAAGTATGTCATGTTCTGCTTTATAGTCTTTCTAGGTTTAACCAGTTTGTGCGGGATGCCGAAGGTTGGATGTGTAATAACTTATCTGATGACAGAATCTGATATTGAAGTTCTCTTTAAAATATTACACTGCTAAGAACTTCATGAAACATTGTGAAGTTGTATGATACCTTTATTTCACCTTTATCAGTACACAATAACGAATATGAGTTTGTGGGTATCATGTGGAGAAAAAGTCGTTTTCGGTTGTTTTCTCTCTTAATTGTTCGAGTATCTATGAGGATAATTCTTGTACATAGCCTTTTTCTTGCAGTTTGCAATGAGGTTTTTTCCTTGATTATGTGTCAGTAAGGAAAGTTTATTAGATGATATTACCCGAAATTTGAGTCCTTGATAACGCCCATAACTAGAAATTACATATTTTATCTTATTATGTTGACTTTACTTTTTCTTTGTATTGAAAATGTTAAATAAAGTTCCAAACCTTCTATAATTTCTATATTATGATATCAAATCCTGCTTTCCATACCCCCTTCGTCTTCCCTAACATTAATTAATTGTAGCAAAATATGGTTTGCAGGTTCTCGCATGGTGCCAACATCTTTAATGCCATCACTTGGCTGTCCTAATAAGCTTTTTACTATTGGATATTTGAGGTCAACAGTGTCATCTATTCGCCTTTCATCTAACCTTCTGAAAACTTCAGCCTCGTTTCAGAAGACACTGTATGCTCAGTTGTTCATCTTTCATATATCGCAACCTTTTTTCATCAAGGACTCCAAGTGAGTACAATTTTCTTCCGTAAAAGGATTATTTTAAGGTGCATATCTGAGACCCATATACAGTTTCTTCTGAAAAACAACTATCGTGGGGGTATAAACTCTTTTTAATACAGTATCTTTATCAATCTATTCATTTATATGCAAGATTTCTCTCTTTGTAAAAGTCTTAATCCGCAATGTCCTTTGCCCGTTAGTAACCATTACAAAATGTTGACGACTTTGACTTTGGTTGCCATTACTGACGGGTATTTAAATTACTCCATATTTTTATTTAGGGAGTATACTCTATGATTTATGCAAGGGTAAATGATAACCTGGAACAACTTTGCTTCAAAGTTTTATGTTGCTATTGTTGCGTGACTCCTAGTGAAAGTTGTAGTTTTACATGCATCTGGTTCATTAAAATTGCAACAGTTTCCTTTTCGGTAATATTATAATCCTAAATTAACTTGTCCATGATCAGTTTTTCAAGGAATTTTGGTTCATTAAGTTTGACTTACTTTAACTTATTGATACTTTTTTGCTGACTAGAAGGAAGACATGGCATATTAAAAGCAACACAGATGGCAGCGGCTTTAATTCCTCGTCCGCAAATAATAACAATGGGACTAGACTCATAAGGGCAATACGAACCTTTCAAACTAAGATAATAGCCCGAATTAAGGACTTGAGGAAGGATCTTCCCATGAAACTGCTATTTTTCTTGACGGGTTTTTATTGTTCAACTGCTTTCGCAACTGTTATAGGGCAAACGGGTGATTGGGATATTCTTTCTGCTGCTTTAGCTGTGGCTGTGGTGGAGGGGATTGGGGCTCTTATGTACACAGGCTCATTTCCTTTGATCAATAAGGTAAAGAACTTAATCACCATGTTCAATTACTGGAAAGGTGGACTTACTATGGGTCTTTTTCTGGATTCGTTCAAGTATTAGAGATCTGCTGCTCAAGTTCGTCTTATAGTTTAAAAAGGTCATTTCATGCTCTCCAAGTAAACGGATTACCTAAAGATTATATGGGCATGGTGTATATTCATTAACTGAATCCTACATCGGTATAGTTTTGATGGAAGTTCTAAATGTGATTCAATTGATTCTTTTGAAGCGGGTTATATGGAATCACCTTAGATGATTACCAGAGAGTATTTTGCAGCTCAAGGAGTCTTCTTGACTTTATTTTATAGTGAAAAATGCGTTGTGCTGCTCAAGTGCAGGGATTAACATGGTATGGCATTGGATCTTCTGGATCACAAGACAACCCAACCCCCTGTCCGGACCATTTTGACACGTACCCTAAAGATGACCCGCCTCAAACTCAACTCGTTTTGTCCTTTGGTGGAAACCCTTATTTTCTAACCATGGCTTGTGGTGGTCTATGCAGCTAGAATTGGCTTGTTTTGGGACCTTAAGTTGAGCCAACAACAGATAAAGCATTGCACTCTGAATTCATGGGTAATTGATCTTTAGGTTTTTCTGGTAATACCTAGAAGACATTAATTTTAATATTCATTTTCACATATAGTGTATAGCTATGTTGATATTAGTTTTGGATTACTTGTTTGTAGGATTTTTAGCTTTTTTTTTTTTTGAAAATTGACTATTATATAGCGGCCAAATAGCGGCCGGCTAAAAGAACATTACAAAACTACATCCAATCGAACTTACACCAATCTTTCCAACTAATCGAGCTACCTTTTGATCTATTTTTATACCACAAGAAACCAAGGGACTTCACGTCTTGAATGATCTTCTCTCCCGAGACGGTTCCATTGGCAAATCTTTTGTCATTCCGGGCTCTCCACAGGCACCAACAAGTGATAAAAACCAGACCTTTGAAAACCTTCTTCTTCTTCTTGTCCAACCCAACTGATTTGTGAAGATCGAAAAGGTCTTTGACAGAAAACATGAACAGAGGGCTGGTCTTGCACCATCTACTCATGCGATACCAAACCTGAGAAGCAATGACACAATGGCAGAAAAGGTGGTCCACATTTTCCTCATAATCTTCGCACAACCCACATAACGGGGAGGAGATGTTGCAATTTCTCCTCCGAAGGGCCGTAGCCGTTTGGATACGATCTAGACCTACTCTCCACATAAAGATATTACATTTTTTTGGAACCCATTTCGACCAACTGAAAACGTCTCTGTTACTATAGTCTTGATCACTATTAAGGAAATCTTTTACAGCCTTTACACTAAACTCCTTGTGCTTATTACCAAGCCATATCCATTTATCACCACTGTCGGACGGTTAATACCTTCCAAAGATGCTCTCCAACTGGATAGCTCTTCCTTCCACCATCAAGCATTCGACTATTCGGACCACCTATGATACCTCCAAACGAGTTTTACCTCTAAGAGCCCATCAAGAACCATACATCTCTTGTCTTTAGCCATCTTGAAAAGACTAGGAAAGACATCTTTTAAGGGTTCGTTGCTAGCCCATGGGTCGAGCCGAACTCAGTGTGCTTACTGCTCCCAATCTTGCCTTTAAACATTTGATTAATTCCGAGACCTCCCACCGGATTTTCGAGCACGTCTTTACAATAGTCCCCATACACTATCTGACGTCTTGCATAGGGATAGGAGTCCGACTTCTTTTAGTGTCGTGTAATGCTTCATAACCTTTCTCCATAAACTTTCCGGTTCGGTTCTATATCTCCATATCCATTTGGCAAGCAAAGCTACATTGGTTTCCCAAAGTCTACACAAGCCAGGCCTCCGGCTTTGATGGGGAAGCAACTCTCCCACCCTACCCAATGTATTTTTTTCCTTCCTCCGACCCCCACAAGAACCGCTTCATAATTCCTTCAAGCTTCTATCACTTTCTTGGGGGCTTTAAATAACGTGAGGTGTCGTGGGAAGGTTCTCTAAACCGATTTTATTAGAGTCACTCTACCACCTATGGACAAACTAGAACCTTTCCACCTCGATAATCTTTTCTTGAAAATATCCACGGAAAATTCCAGTTTGTTACTCGGTTCATGTTCCTCCTATACGAATACCAAGGTGGTCAAAGGTAACGACCTGTTCTCACAGGAGACCGCTTTGGCCACACGATCGATTTCGCTTCCTCAACCCCCACACCATGAATACGAGACTTTCCTAAATTAATCTTCAGACCCGAAGTGATGAAAAAGCATCTAAGGATTCTAGAGACCTTTTTTATATTCATAAGAGACCACTCTCCAACAAACAGAACATCATCCGCGTAGAGTAAATGAGACACCATTGGACCTTGGTTAGGGAGCGCTATGCCTTTTAGCCACCCGATATTATTGACTTTCTTCATCATATTGGACAACGCCTCCATCACTATCAAGAACAAAAAAGGGGAGATCGGGTCCCCTTGGCGCATTCCTTTGAAACATTGGAATTCCTCTGTGGGAGACCCATTTACCAGAACCGCTGATCTAGCCGAAATCAAAGTGCCCATAATCCACTTACACCACAAAGCAGGGAACCCCATTTGCATCATAATGGACATCAAAAACCCCCAATTAACATTATCATATGCTTTGTTGAAATCTACTTTAAATAAAAAAGCTTTACTCTTAGTCTTCTTCCACCACGCGATAAGCTCGTTTAAAATTAACGGCCCATCCATTATGGACCTATCGCTAAGGAAGGCCGTTTGGTTAACCGAAATCAAAGGGCCAAGGATCTTTTTGAGACGATTAGCGGGACTTTAGACACCACTTTACTAATAATTCCAACCAACGTAATGGGCGGTAGTCATTCAAGTTCCTGTGGTCTTTATTTTTGGAATCAAAGTAATGTGCGAATTACACCCCTGCTCGGTTTACCACTCTCGTGAAACACTCAAAACTTCCCGAAATCATTCTCGAATCATCCCGAAGCGTTTTATAAACTTGAAGGTGAACCCGTCGGGGCCGGGGCCAGTCGTCTCCACATTCAAAGACCGCTGTTTTGATCTCAAGGTTCGAGAACCTAGCCACCAACATCTCACAATCGGAAGGGAAAGGGTATTCACCCCCGAGCAATTAATCGGCCCTCTCGGATAACTCTTCACGAACTTGTCCTTAAAGAAATTAAAATATAATTTTTCACATTACGGGCTTAGAAACCCAATTGCCCCAAGTGCAACCCATGAATCGTATTCTGCTTTTCCTCCGGTTCACCACCCGTGGAAAAGCGCGTATTATCATCACCTTCCATGGCCCATCTACTTGAGATCTCGCTTCATGTCTTTAGCCTTCGGTCCAAAATGTCATTTAATTTCTTCTTGCACTCTAATCGGTCCATTCCTCCTCCTCGGTTAATTGATTCCTCCATAGAAAGGTCGATTTCATAAAGCTCTTTGTTACATAACTCGCCTTCCTCTCTTCTTTCATCAACATCTCATCCTCCATTCCTTAAGGTGTATCTGAAGCCACTTAAATTTTCTCATCAACTTCACATCGGGAGGACCTTTGAACACAAAAGAGTCGAGGGCCTTAACCATCGCCTTCTCACACTCGGCGAGATCCAACCAAGAATTAAAAACCGAAACGGTTTAGGCCCGAAATTAAGCTCAATTAAAGAAAGAAGAATCGGGTTATGGTCCGAGTGACCCCTGGGAGCGATCTAAAGCAAGCTTCGTGCCACTCATCAAACACCTCCTTGTTCACCAAGCACCTATCAATCTTACTCATTTTTTCCCCTTTCATCTTCCTTTAGATATGTAAACTTACTACCTTTCATTTCGTATTCAAATAATTCCATGGTATCAATAAAGTCATTGAAATCCCTTGCACATTGTTGCTTGAATTTGGATCCCATCCTTTCGTTACTCGACCGCACCACATTGAAATCTCCCATCATGATCCACCATCCTCCCAATCTATTTTTCATCTCTAATAGCGAATCCCACACCATTTTCTTTTCCCTTTTTTCTGGGGGGCATACACGTTTGTAACATTAACAAATTCGTCGTACCCTTTAATAACTCCTTTAACCACCAAAGTATGATCCGTTTTGAAACTTTCAACCTTTTTGAACAAGCCGGGGTCCCAAATACTAAGCAGACCCCCCGACTTACCAATAGGTTCAACCAAATCGAACTCCATCTCTAAATTACCCCAATAGTTCGCGACAACCTCACTACCGAAACTGCCATTCTGAGTCTCTTGTAACATAAGGAACGAGACTTTCTCCTTGAATATCCATCCTTTTATCCACTTCCCTTTCTTATCTCCTACCCCCCCAATCCCTCTAATATTAATTGAAAGACAATTCATTGGGAAACATTAAAAATACCTTCTTCTTCGATCAACTTTCTAACTAGACCTTCGTCTGTTGAAGATCGATGCCCACTATGTTGCCGTAGCTAACGTTTCTGTAACTCTTCCTCTACTTGATGCACATTGGTTCGGGGAGGGCATAACATCAACTCTAATGCTAGATTCACCATTAGAAGACGTACCTTCACTATTGCTAGGTTTGCTATTAAGATCAAGACTCTTATTCCCATCATCTATGGTCTTGGTGGATAGAAGCGAGAACAATTTTGGTCCACCGGTTGGGATACGGGGAGTTATTAGGCGAGGGTTAACATAATTATTTTGATACCTAACAAACCATCCAAGGAAAATGGGTCCGAACTTCTGGGCCTTTTCCTGGGCCGTGAAACGACCAAAGTGATTGAATCCATCCAAGTCAATGTTGCAATTGTTGTTAGGGATAAGAGGTCCATAGCACGTGGGATATTCAAGGGTTGGAGTGCGTTGCTTTCTAGACCCCACTCTTCCTCCGGAAATTCTAAACGACTTTTCTTTTCCCATCTAGATTTGCATGCGCTCCGCATTAAAAGCTTTCACCTCCCATGCAAACTGTTAGACTTCGGTTACCTTCCCACAAGCGCACCCTTCGTCTTCCTCTTCTAACTGTCTCACCTCTCCTCTTCCACTCTTCCGTCCCACCACCATCCGTGAATCGGAAAACCTTTCACCGTTGAATTATCCCCCATGAGCCTTCATTACCTTCGATAGCACAACTCGGGAACCATTCATTGGGATTTTCGCTAATCCAATTAAACTTTTGTTCCTCGAGAGGACCACACTCTCCTTAATCACCTCACCGTCGCCAACTAGAACTCCAACTTTATCCACGAAGGTTGAGCTCCTTTTTCGAGAACAACGATGGGCGGACGAGAGAGCCAAAAAGCCCGCCGAGCTTATTGAACAACTCCATCGATGCTAGTTGCAAGGGACACCATAAATATTAATCCATGCTATTCTTTCAAAAGGAAGAGATTGTCCCACCACGGTCAAGTCTCAGTGAACCATTGGCTCCACATAACCTTATTAACCAAGAATGCACTTGCTCGACAAGGAGATGAGAAGACCAATCTTGAGAAGAGACCCCCAGTATTTCAAGACCACCTCGGTCTCCCCGCATTATCAAGAATCGAACCCAAAGATTCCAATGTCTTGGTCGATCTGATACAACGGCGCTCTGTCATGTATATCGGATGACTCATCGATCGCTGAGTCTACTTCTATCACCCTTTCTTCAGAAACAGCACCCCCACTTCCTTTCACCACCTCGCTGAACAATTTGCCAGCACGTGGATTAAGGTTGGCTCCAGTCATCCTAGGAGCATAGGCGTTGGACTGAGTGAATATTCGAGGCCTTTTGGAATCCACTCCACCTGCAAACTCGTTCTCGGCGAACTCGCCGATTGATACTCAATATTGACTTCCGAGCTTCACGAGCTTCCATGTTTCAGTCATCTTAGCTTCCATGAGTTTTTCTTTGCGATGTAAACCTTATTGATGTTCCCAAACTCCTTTAAAGCTAAATCCATGGGCGAAACCAAACCTATTTCCATCCAATTACCTTCCTTTTTTCTTCCTAGATAGTGAAATAGAAAGCGATGTCCTAAACCTTATTGATGTTCCCAAACTCCTTTCAATACAAGTTCATGTACCAAAGCAAGGTACCATGGGGATAAAAGAATTTGTTTTGTGCGACAACCTTTTTCAACAGTGGTTCGATATCCTGCGGTTGTGCAGTGGGTACAAAGAATTTGATGTGTGTCCCATCTTGATGCACCGTTTTTGTGGGAATTACCTTCATTTAGGTGTGTGCTTTACTCTTAAAATGGTTCAGAGTGAAACATGGTTTCTGGCACAACATATGAGCATAGAGTAAAGATAATAGTAGAATTCTAAGACATAAAATGTTAAAATTAACCCCACCTATACCAAACCAGTACACATTTTGACCCATTAGCATGCATATTTTGCTCGCTAAATGATACTACTATGTTTTAATTACTGAGATGCTTTGATCACACAAACAGATCAGTTTGATAGTGACCTTGGCAGATAGCAATACAAAAACATGAACCAAATTACCAAAGTACCAAACTAAAACCACACTGTAAATTAACATAAATCATTTTGTCTTCAACATCCACAAAAGTGTGTATTAGTACAAAAAATTGTTCAGGTCAATACAAAATTGGTTTGCATACAAGAGCTATGGTATCCTTCAATCCCCTGGACTTCATGAGGAACCACCAAAAACCTACAAGGGCAATAATAGACACAGTATTAGTGATCATCATGCTTCATATTTCAATTAAGGTACACTACAAACACACTCACCCCGGCCAAAAGGGACTTTGAAAGTCCATGCTTTTGCTTATCACCACCATCTGTTACTGGTTTTGTTTGAGGAAAATGGCGAGTGACTTTTGCCACCTGTTGATCATCTGGAATCTCTGAAGTCGATCCATTTTCTTGTTGCATCTTACGTTTCTACACAAATAATATTAATTCCGATAATCTTGTAAATAAGAACAAATCACAAGAATCTTAAATTGTATATAAAGTTCTCATTTAAGGTCGCATGTCATGTAATGATTTGTTTCATTTGAAGTTTCCTAGTCAGGACACTTTTGTTAGTTGTGACTTGCAAGTCAAAAAAGTAACATGTAAAAAACAGAAGTTGAAGGATACCTTCTTCAGTCGTTCATCTATAGAACTTAGAGCTCGAGACTGATCAACTTTTGCAAGATAAAAGTCCCGCTCCTTTTTAGCTGCTGACAGTTCCATTGCTAATTTTTGCTCTCTAGTGGCATTCTTATAGGCTGTATTTACAAAAAGTGGATTAAGAACTAAAAGACACACACACACACACTAATGCAATAACAATTTCAAACTTACTATAAACCTGAAACAAACCAATATGCATGTAAAAAGGGTACGCATAGTGTTCAGCAGCAAACAATGGGGTAAATTCGTGCAAATGGCTCAACTATTTCATACACGGTTTGAGTAACCGCTTCAAGAATTTGTTTAAGTGACATAAAGAGCAAGGACATACCAATCTCTTCTGTAAGATGATCCCATTTGAATTTACTTAAGTACTTAATGTTCCAAAGGTCATAATAAAACTGCGATTTTTTCTTCCCACCTGAACACATGCAAAGTTAGATAATTATACTTAACTAAATTTGCAACTTGTAACTAATAAGTAAAAAATCATATATGATTGCCTGCACACATACCTATTTGTTCACCATTTAACATTGAAGCAACCCTTTTAGCAACATTTTTGTTGGTAAATTCAACCCATCTGCAGGCATACAACAAGTGTCAATATATTCTAGTGAACCCATGTAATACACCACTCACCACTGGCATGTAGCAATCGAAACCACCCAAATCGTAAGAACTTACCCTTCTGTAAAACCTTGTCCACGAAAGCCACCAGCCTTTTTACGGTGCACATGAGCTGTAGGATCTGTATAAAGATATTATTCACATGTATATAACATTCGATTCCAATACTAACATAACAAATAATTCCAGGTTTGCGAATACACCCACAATAGTCATAATTCTCAACAAGACTACAAAGTAAGAAATAAGAGTAACCTTCTGGCGTGAGATAAATTCTTTCGAGCTCTGCATACTGGGACAAAATTTGACGAAGCTTTACAGGATCCATTCGTGGAGGTATACGACTCAAGTAGCAAACCCCACGCATATCAGCCTTAGCAGCTTCCTTTAATAAACGTCTTTTCCTTTTCATTTTCCGTTCCGCTTTCACTTGTTCTAATTCAGCCTTCATTTCTTCTAATGCTCCATCATCTACTTCGTCTATTTCAACTTTTTCTTCCTCAGCCATACTTGAAAACAAATGGGTTCTGAAAATCCATGGAAAAGCTTATAAAAATTGTACTCAGATATATCTCCAAGAAAATGATAAAAGTACCCTTACGATCATACGAGATGATAAATCATAAAGAGACTCAAAGTGGTACATAAAACATAGAAAATTCACATCGATCAAGGTTTAGTTTTGTGAGTTCCTTAAAAACTTATTTAAGAGTCGTTGTGCTTTCTCTTTTTATTTCATAAGCAGAAAAGCAATTCGATTTTTTTTTGGATACAAGCAGCTTCTGTTTATGTGCTTAATTTAAGGGGGTGTTTGCAAAGCTTATGAGTTGGGCTTATGCTTATGTTATATAAGCGGCTTGTTGCTTATATAACATAAGCTTATAAGCCCATGCTTAGTGTTTGGATTAGCTCATGTTTAATAAGCTTATAAGCTCAAGTGTTTGGTTTGGCTTATATTGGTAAATGACCAAAATGGACATGGTTTAATAAGCTTATAAGCTCAAGTGTTTAGTTTCAATATCAACCAAACACCCTTTTAAGCAATCACAGCATATGGCAGCAACACAGACAGCTCGAAATAGGACTAAAAAAACAGCTTATGGTGGCAATAGAACAGCTCGAAATAGGACTAAAAAAACAGCATTTGGTGGCAATAAAACAGCTTGAAAAAACAGCATATGGCAGCAACACAGACAGCTCGAAATAAGACTAAAAAAACAGTATATGGGTTCAAACCCGTGGATTAGTCGGCCAAAAGGTCGGAAACCATGGTTACCCAAAAAAAATCAACATACGGTGGCAATAAAACAGCTTGAAAAAACAGCATATTGCAGCAACACAAACAACTTATTATTGTAGCAAAACAGCTCGAAATATGACTAAAAAACAGCTTATAATGAGAGCAGTGAAACAGCTTAGAAAAAAGCACATAGTTTGATAGCAGCCAAGCACCCATTTATGTAAATCGTCTATATTGAGCAATGGGTTTTACTCCTTTAAAGCATGTATTTGAGCCATAAGGATCACCAAGAACTAGCCTAATGAGCAAATACTAGCCTAATGAGCAAATACAACATTGAATATATAATTCGATCTACTTATATGTGCCTCTAATATTTCACCAAGGAAAATACAACATTAAAGATCACCAACAGTTGATCGATTGTATTAGAAAAGAAAAGAAAGAACAAATTTGTTTATTAGAAAAGGAAAGTAACAAATACTAATCATTCGGTGTTAAAGAAAAGATAATGAACAAATTTGTGATAAAAACCTGATGATGGAGGCGTATCAGTAACGAGGATAATGGAGGCCAACAGTAAAATGAGGTTTATATTTAGATTTAGGGTAAATTTTTAAATTTCTTATATAAGCCCAAAAGCCACACTTATAAGCTCATAAGCCTACTCATATAAGCTTAGCTAAACACTTGGTTTGGACTTATATGAGTCATATAAGCTAATAACTCATAAGCCCACTATATAAGCTAAAACAACAGCCCCTAAGTTTTTCATGTAAGTTAAGCATTTTTCAATAAGCAGGTTGATTTCATATCTAGCCCCAAAACGCTTATAGAGATACGCAGCCCGCTAACGTCAATCTCTCTACTTCTAAAATATTCATTAAAGATAAATGTAAAGTAAGCAAAATCAAACATTAATTTATCAACTGCTAATCTCTAAGCTGCTTATCTACTTCTACTTATAAGCAGGAAAATAAGCAATCCTAAACAACCTCTTATATGTGACATGGGCATTTTGGGGTTTAACGCACACCAAGTGTTTGATAATATGCAAATTGAAGTTGAAATAAACTGTACATAAAACCATATCTTTCAGTACCGTATAAACAAAATAAGATTCGATGCTATGTTATACAAAGTACTAAATAGAAACCCTAATTATTACGTACATAAATCCGCGGCTGTGCAGTGGTGGTCCGGTGACTCAGGTTGAGGGCTGACTGCTGAGAATCGAGTCGGGTATTGAATAAGTGGAATATGATTTTGGGCTTACCTATTTCAATTTACTCTCTTAGTCCTTGTAACATGGAAGAAGGTTATAAGTGAGAAAGGTTTTTAGACTATGTTTATCAATGGGGTTTTTAGGTATAGGTATGTTTAGTAATGGTATTGTATGGTATGGTATGGTAAACCTGGAAAATTTGTTAACGTGAGTACGCAATTGTATTCTTTTTCAATAAAAGTGTTTGGTAGATTAGATGTTAAATATAATTTTAAGATGTAAAATAACGTAAAAGACAAATCTATAATTGTAAATAAATGTTTGAAGGGTATATCGATAATTTAAAGTTTTAACATTCAAGACATTTAAAAGCTTCATGAATCGACTTTTCATTTTGGGTATTTGTTTGAAATAAAAGCTTGTAGTTAATGCGTCCAAACAATTTCACTTGGTTTATAGGAGATTATTTTATAAAAAATAATTTCTTCCAAAAGCACTCGCCAAACAGTACTATGTTTATCAATGGTGACAATCCAACCGGTTGCATATATTATACACAAATTATAATATTTTAATTAAAAATTTTAAATCCTCCCATGACCAAGGTCATATGGCAACCTAGATTGCCAACCTCCAATCTATCACATGGCGGCTATTGAATGGCTATTTGCTTTATTTATTATTATTTTTTTTAAGAATAGATTGGTTGTATATATAGGTTGTGTTGAGTTGTTGGTAAAAAGGTATAGATTGGTTGTGTAGGTGAAGAAAATAAAAAATAATATTTTAGTAGAGATTGGGTCGTGATAGATTGTTGATAAACATAGTTTTATATTGAGAAATGATAGGGGAACGACTTAAACTTAGGCCTAATTTTAGGCCTAAAAACAAGTGTCATCATCCTGATGGTTGTAAAATAAGTGGGTCCCTATCTGCAGCCATCAAAATAATGTCACTTGTTTTTAGCCTAAAATATATTTTTGTTAGTGGGTTTCAAATTGTATGCGTGGGTTCGGGTTTAGAAGTTTTTTTTCTGAGCAAGTTTTTCAACCTCTAAAGCGGTGAACCTGTCGTTGTCTTGTAGTATGTAGTGGCCTTGGGATTGATTTCATTCTCTAAGGAAATAGAAATGCTAGAAAGAGATATATGACGAAAGGTGGGGTTGAGAGAGATTCTTTTTAGTCTTTTTATGTTTTTTAGAAAGAAAGGTAAATATCTCGGGGTATAAGAGTGGGGGGGGGGGGGTGGTACTTCTACCAATTTTAACTACTTTTACTAAACTAATTAGCTAATTAACTAATGGATAGATTATGCTTAATTGAAATGTGCTCGTATGATGATTAAAAATGTGTTTACTTAGATGTTCTTACTCCCTAGTTATCTCTTATTGGTCGGTTGACTTGTCACATCATTTATCTTAATTGGGGCGTAGTATTCCATTTGGTCGTAAGGTGGTGCCTAATTCCCTAGTTTTATGAATTGCAACTCTCTTCTAGATTACTCGGGATCGGCGAGTACAATGGTATCTCCCCCAAATACTCTACTATCCTTAAGCTACAATTCACGCAATAAACACAACGAATGGCCTAAGTGCACTCTTAGCTTTTTTGCTATTTTGGACGTTCAAGCTCGCAACAATTAAAGAAGAAGTCAGTTTTCGTTAATCTAGCGTCTACCAATTAAGACAAGAGACAATCTAACAATAATTAACAACTAAGTTTCATGGATCTAAGCAAACACAAGGATAATTTAGCTACTCATGTTAAACAAGCAAGCATACACATATACAATTGAACATAGGGTAGACATAATGATAAAATGGATAAACAAACTTATCTTAATGATAAAATGGATAAACAAACTTATCTTGTGATATAAAATAGGGTATGGGACCTAAAATCATCCCAAGTCGGACTACAACTGAATTAGGGTTTCTATCCAAAGTTCTCCTCCTTTAAAAGTAAAAATCGAATTCTATATATAGATTTACAAGTCGACGGCGTCGCTAGACCTTTTGCTAGTGGCGCGTCGATCGCCGTCATTAGGGTTTCATTTGAGCCAAGTCATCGTTGGGACGGCGTCAGTTGAGGAGTGTGACGTCGTCAGTCTTCATGAAGGACGTCGTCTGAGCTTGGTTCTTGGGCATCTGGTATAAAAATTGTGAGTGACGCCTTCTAGAGTTTAGGCGTGACGCCATTATGCTTTAGAACCAAAATTTCACCTGAGCCATCGCTTGTATTTTGATCAAAACTACTATAGAGAGACGGCGTCGCCCTTTGATTGGGACGCCGTCAGGTGCTGCTGGAGTGCCTTTTATCTTGACTTTGCCATTTTCTTCATGTTTTCGCTCCTTTTCGTCCAAATATGCTTTATTCTAGCATTTTGCATCCAAAAGACCTAAAATGTGAAAAGGAACAATTTTAAGTAGTAACAGATATAAAATGTGTCGATTTAGGGCTTAAATGGCCCCCTAAAAATGTATGTTTTAAATCCTTATCAATGGTGATCCAATACCACCATGTTTGTTTACTCTTGTTATGGAAGTATTGAATTTGTTGATGATAAAAAACACTAGGGATGATTGCAAGTTCAAATACCATGCTAGTTGTAAGAAGCTTAATATCATACACATTTGTTTTGCTGATGACTTAATGGTTTTCTGTAATGGTGATTTACACTTTATCAAAGTAATAAAAAGAGCCTTAGAGGAGTTTAGTAGTGCATCTGTTTTAAATCCTAATCTACATAAGAGTACAATATTCTTTGGCGGTGTGAATAACATGGACCAAAACAATATTTTGAATATCTTTCCTTTTTCAGTTGGTAAGTTGCCAGTCAAATATCTTGGAGCACCCCTTATTACAAAACACATAAGTGTATCTGATTGTAAGTGTTTGATTGAAAAATTAAGGAATAGAATATCTGATTGGAAGAATAAGTCATTTTCCTATGTTGGTAGGCTGCAACTCATTGCCTTTATGTTAAGTTCTATGTAAGTATATTGGAGTTTAGTCTTTGCCATTCCTAAAACTGTCATCAATGAGATTAATAAGATGTTGAAGGGTTTTTGTGGTGTAAAGGGGAATTGGTTAAGGGGAAGGCTAAAGTAGCATAGGAATCATTTTGTAAACCAAAGGATAGAGGTGGTTTTGGCTTAAAAAAATTACAGGCATGGAATGAAACCTTATCGATAAAGCAATTGTGGAACATAACAGCTGAAAAAGACACCTTATGGGTGAAATGGATCAATGTGGAAAAATTGAAAGAGAGGAATTTTTGGGATATTCCCATTGAGAAATGCAGCCCATTTTGGAAAACAATTATGGGATTGAGAGATGGAATCAAAAACTTTATATAATGGCAGATTTGTGATGGAAGAAATGTGTCAGTGTGGTATGATAAATGGCACAATGAGGGACCATCATGTAAATTCATCACTAAAAGACATATGTACAATGCTAGAATGAAGGACTCTTGTACAGTTGTTGAAGCTATGGAAGGGAATGTTTGTAAATGGCCAATTGACTAATATGCTAAATACCCTATCCCGAATAATATTAAAGTTCCATTGCTGAGTGAAATGGAGAAACATGCTATCAAATGGGTTGATAAGAATGGAAAAAAGACTGGTTTTTCTACTAGACAAGTATGGAAATATTTAAAAGTGAGTGGACAAAAAGTAATTTGGTATGAGATGGTATGGTTCAATCAATGTATTCTAAAACATGCTTTCATACTTTGGATGGTTGTTCAAGGCAAACTGCTGACACAAGACAAAATCTTAAAATGGAAGCCAAATGAAGTTTTGGAATGTGCGCATGATCACTTATTTTTCCAATGCAAATACTCTTCTGAAATATGGGGGAAACCACAGGAAATGATCAAATGGAAATCATCTATGAAATGGATAGATACTGTTAACAATTTTGCTTAACTAAAGTGTAATAATGGCATCTGGAGCATCCTGAGAAGATTGGATATGGGGGCTGTTGTTTATCATATCTGGAAAGAGAGAAATACAAGAGTGTTTGGGAAAGCTAAAAGAAAAGAAGAAATATTGGTTGCAGAAATTGTGGAGAATGTCAAGCTGAAGTTACTAAACCTATTAGTGAAAGAGTCCTTAGATGTAAGGAATGTGGAATTGCTTTGGAACATAAAGATGCACACAGTCAACAAAATCTGAAGAACAATGAGAATAAAGTATTGAATCTGCAATAGTTTAATATGTTTAGTTTTGAGGAATTCTGTTTTGTATTGATGTTAGAATACTATTGTTCCCCAGTATAGTTTTTAATATTTCATTCCTAGTTAGGTTTGTATTTTGTAGTGGTCTATCTCTGCAAAAATGTTCAGAGTTTATAAACATTCTATCTATCTATAATACTTTCACTTTCACCAAAAAAAAAAAAGTGTTTTATATTGATTAATTTATGAAAGTGAATATTTAATTATAGAAAAACTAGTATAAATAATATGAGCAATAATATTAAAGCTGAAAGAGTAATTTTGGATATTAAAATTGATTATTAGCTGCAACAAATCATTAAAATCACGTTAGAGAACAACATTCTCAAATAAAAGAACAACATACTTGAAAAAATTAAAATTCAATCAAATTCATCACATCAGATTCACATTCATTTAAAAAAAATCCAGTTTGACCCATCTTACTTATGTGACAGTAGAATTGTTTTCCAGATAGACCCATCTTACATCAAAATCACATAAAATTGTTTAAAAAAGCAATCTAAACAATGTTGAAAGCTACACTCAATCTTCCAAACCTTCTTTCCGATTCTCTCGACCGTTTTGCTTGTTAATTCCATCTTTAATCTCTACACATACGACAACAGACAAGCTAATTGAGTTACTTAACAAACATTAGAAATGCATCCTTAAGAGAATATCAAAGATTGTTGTTAATATGTCATCTATTATAGTTTTTCTTGACTTTGTAACCCAATCTTGAGTACATATCAATGCCTCAACGACCGAGTAAGACAAGTTAGTCCTATATTGGGTTGAAAACACGACCACCTGTGCTAAACGCCGACTCGGATGCCACAGTGGTTAGGATTGGCAATATGTATGAAAATAACAAATGCATCATAAATAAAATAATGTAAAATATATAATGAAAATAATTAATTATAAAAGTATAGTAAATTACCTTTTGCCATTCGAGATAGGATTGGAAATCTTGGTGCATCTAATTTCCACCATTAAAGAATGTCAAAGTCTCTTGTATACCTAATCCGTGTCTCATTTAGATACCTAGTTAACTCGATTTTCAATTCAATTGAACCAGATTCTTCCAAATTCAAGAAGTCATATACAAAGTCATTGCCACCTCTGTATGCTTCACTAGATTATTGATTACTGGATTCTTGATTCCTTGCTTGTTGAGAAGAACTTTTAGACCCAACCATATCAAACCTTGTTTTGTATGCTTTAAACAAAACTTCCATTCTTTGCATAACCTTTTTCACCATCTCACTCACCATGTAATTAAGAAAATCAATGTCAATAGTATCTTCGTATGACATGTTATATAGAAGCATCGTTTTGAACCCATATGAAACAAGAAGTTGTTTCATAGTAGGGTCCAGTATGGTGGCAAAATGCATAAAGTCGTTAAGCTTATCAAACTTCCCCCAATACTTGTTATATTTATCAACCATATCATGAACTATCACACAGAAATCAGGTTTAGTCTCCGATTGATGAATATGTTTATCTACATCCAGAATTTCTCAAATAAATAAATAAATAAATAATGAGGTAATGGCTTTGAAGTGGATGAAATAAGTTTGGTTTTAGTTTTAAATTTATCTAAAAATTAAAAAGTTTCTTTGCAAGAACCAAAATCCGAGGATTTATGCATTCTATCAAGATCACGATAGTAAGAATAATCTAAAAGTCCATATTTGAAAAACACATCCCTTAACTCAATGGAAATCTTCAACATATCATGCTTGAAATTCCATCTAGCAGGACAATCACCACATAAAACCTATTCGATTCATGGCCACTTTCTTTCATGCAAGCTTTGAAATTTTTCTGCTTTGTGTTAATTGCATGATGTATCTAACCGCATTTGATAGACATTCCACATGATAATTATTTACCTTTAAACCTTCTTATACAATAAGGTTTAGAATGTGAGCCACACACCTAACATGAAAATGCTTGCCATTATCATATAATCTAGCATTAGGAAACTTCTTTTTAATCAAATAAGCAATTGCCTTATTATTGCTTGGTGCATTATCTACCATCATGGTCATCACATTCTTAATACCCCAACCAACAATACACTTCAACAAATTGGCACTAATATCATCCGCCCTATGACTTTCAATAGGTCTAAAGTTTATGATGCCTTTATGCATATTCCAATCATCATCAACAAAATGGGTCGTGACGACCATATAGTTTGTTATTTGACAACTACTTTTCCATGTTTCAGTTGTCAAATGAGTGGGAGTGGTCGGCTTTGCTAGATACGCTAACAACTTACTTCTTTCATCTAGGTAATACTTTGAAACATCTCTAGATAACTTATGTCTAGATGGCAACACAACCCTCCCATTACAAGCATTAATATAATTAATAAACGCCTCATGTTCAACAAACTTAAACGGTATTTCACCAACCACAAACAATTATAAAAATGATTTTTTAATTCTTCCTACATCATGTTTTCAAGTTTGCAAAGTACTAGTACCTTCACCACTAGCATTTTTTTTTTAAATTCTAAATGAGTTTGCTGTTGTTTTTGTTTTTTTGGGACATATAAAGGGTTCTTAGGACATGGAAAATGTTTATGAAGACTAGAAGTACCATTTGAAGGTCCATTGGCTGCTAGAGTTTTCTTACAAAACTTGCACAATGCCCTTCTCGTATTTGGATCATTCTTCATCCTAACCGGATCATAGTGTTCCCAATTCTTTGCCCTCCCTTTACTCGTTTTCTCATAAATCTCATATTATTCTTCTTTATTGTCATTTCTTTTCCTTTTACTACTTTTTGCTTTTAGAGCCTTTTTGACAACAACATGGTCACTTTCATAACCTGAATCTGAATCATGAATATCCAAAATCAGGGTCTCCTAAACAATGGTATCGTCATTTTACACAAAGACAATATATGCGTATTAGATTGATAATAACCTAATACATACTACATTCATCATGTGATAACTAATAAATACTAAAGAAAAAAAAAATCTTCTTACCTCCATTTTCTATTTGTAACCTGGTGAATGATGTTGATTATTTAAGATGATGATGATTGGGATGATGTGTAAACTAGATGATTTTAGTGATTGTAATATGGTGGGATTTGATTTGTAGTTGGGTTTTGAGGTATGCAATACATTGTCTATGTAATGCACATGTTTATTTGATACAGAATACAGATGGTTTTGGGAGGGATATGTGGGATTTTTTTATTTCCAACGTTCCAGGGTGCATGTGAATGTGAATAAGAGTGTTTGGATCATGTGTTTATCTCAAAAAGTCAACCTTTTGTATTTCGGTACCGAACTCGAGAATTCCCGTTATGACCCCGCACTGAATTTTTGTGGTACCATTTTTTTCTCACCATTTCATAGTACCGGTACCGTACCAGGTATATAAAATCTGTCACGAATGCAGATGCGGGTAGGTACTTGATCTGGTTCGATGCAAGACCATTTTTTCGGTGCCGCTCTTCATCCCGAATTGTTGATAAAAAAATTATAATATGATGAAGAGGTTGACACTTTTGTTTACTATAGTAGATACCTATTCCATACTTACTTGGCATGAAAATGTCTAATATCTTAAAACTCGTCACAATTTAATTCATTTGAGATATATGTGATGTTTATAAAGCTTTAAAAAGTTTATTTTTAGTGGAAACATGTTTATATAATCAAAAGATTTTAGAATTAATGAAATAAATCAATTATAAACTTTTGAAAATTTCTGTCATTGTGGATTTCCTTAGTGTTATATTATATGAGTTGAGATCAACACATATCACAAATTCTCCAAAAATTAAATGAAGAAATTTTGACCACTTATTTTTTCATTAAAAAAAAACCCATACTTATAATTTTTCTTTAAAAAATAAATATTTTGCAAGCGGTAAATTATCAAGCGACAAAAAAACATCATTGCATCATATTTTTTTATCTTTCAGTAGACGTGCACTTCGATATATTTTCATGTATCAACAATTGTTTTAAGCTTTTTTTAGTGTTAAAATTCGCCCTGAAAAATCACATGTGATTTGTTATTTTAAAAATCACGAATGATTTCACAAAACACGTGTACTTTCATAAATCACACGTGATATTTTCAACTAACAAATTAGTTGTGATTTTACAAATTAAATGTGATTTTTCAGGAAGGAAAGTATAAGGCTAAAAAAACTCGAAGAAAAAGTTTGTCGAAAGTATATAGAAGTGTCATTCTATAGAAAAAGTGATTTATTTTTCGTCACGATGATATGATTCGTTCTACATAGCAGTTAACGATTAAAAAATAAATGGTCATGATTTGTTCATTTCATCTTTAAAAAATATATGATCTATGTTGAATTTTTCTCTATACCACTATGGCTATTGAAAATGTAGTCATTGTGGCTTATCATGGAAGTATTGGGTTCAATGCTTACTATTGGAGATATTGTAGAGAATGAAGCCTTATGATGTGTAACACCCCGATCTTTATAAGTTTCATAAATAGACTTACATATTTCCTTTAGAAAATTATAAAGGTCCTTGTGATTGTATTTTATAAAGATAAGGACTTAGAATGCAAGATAGCTAATGAAAAGGACCTACGACGCAAAATATTTAACGGCAAGGACTAATGGTGTAAAATATATATTTTTGACCAAAATTACATAATTACCCTTGGGCTTAGTAACCTCAAAAGTCTAGAAATCAGCCTCTCATATTACACGTGTTATATGTGTGTGTTTCAAGGAGGGAAATATAGCTAAAGAAAACCTTACCATGAAGAAAGCTTGAATATGATGTTTTAAGATGATTTTGGAGATGTTAATGATAAATACATGATGGAACAAGTCTTCCTTACATGTTTTCAATCAAAGGTATGAGCTAATTTTAAGTTTTGATTTCATGATTATAGATGAAATTAGAGGTATTGGTTAATAAGTATATTAGAGATGCTTTTGACATGTTTATGAAGTTTTACATAAGTTATATGATCATAGATGATGATTCCATGAATCATGGATTATGCTAGCATGTTTTGAGAATCAAAATTAGTTATGTTTCTGAATTTGAAAGAGTTTTGTAGAAAACTTAGTTAGTTTATTGGCTTATGATGAAGATGATGTTTAGTTCATAAATTGAAAGGAGCGTTTGGCACAAGGCCAAAATAATGTTAAGATTAGCGAAATTGCTTATAGACCAGTTGTAAAATGATGCTAACATGTTAAATAAGCTGAGATATAAGTTTGGTAAATAGTAGAATAGCTTATCATGAGTTTTAGGTCGTTTTGGTGATATTTAAATTTGGGACAACAAGGTTTTTCAGAAAATACGCAGACTTGAAAGGGCTGCTGAGAATAAACCGTTCGTTAAGATGAGGTCTAAACAAAAGTTGTAGCTCTCTCAGTCTACTTTAATTATTATTCTTTAAGTTTTGGCTCGTTTGGAAGTTAAATTGGTGTAAAGTGCGAAATACAGCAGCAACCCAAGAAATTTTGCACTTAAAGTGTTTTTGAAAAAGTGTGATTAATGATGAAATAGCACCTTAGGTGATCATGTTTAAGTTGTTTAGACTCGATAGATGTTAGATGAATGTGTTAGCAAGTTCTAAAAGCATTATATAATGGTTATTATGTGATTAGGTGCTCGTGGGAAGCTTGTATATCACTAAACAAGACTTAAAGGTGAGTAACGGTTCACTAGCTCCATGTTACTAGATTGAACATGATGATAGAACTTGTGCAAGGTTTCGGAGATAGACGAAACAAACCATGAATAGTATGCTCACAAGAAGCATGATTTGAAAAGTTTAGAGTGCCCAAGAAACGCACTAAAAGTCAAGTAGCGTGCCTAAGATGCGTACGATGTAGAACTCCCATAGTAGCATCCTAAGTGGATGACACGTGCTTTTAAAGTAGCATACTAAGTGGATGACCAAGCATCCTATGTGGATGACCCGTGCTTGAAAAGCACTTACGTCCTAAGTGGACGACCCATATCAGAAAAGCACGTATAATAAATTTAGAAGCCGTTAGAAGAGTACTAGTTGGCTAGGGAAGTTCTCACTCATAGCATGACTACTAAGCATCGTCTAGTCAGAATGTACGTGCTCATATATCATGTCATGATTAAGAATACAAAATAAGTCTCAGACTTATGTACAAGGAGCAAGACGACTATAAGTCGTGTCATTTATAGCATTTTAAATACGTCTATGTTTAGAATTTCATGTGTCAATACATATATAGCTCTAGATCCATAACTATGCTTATACACCCATGCAGAAGCTCAAATAGATGTTTGAGATTCAGATTTAGATATAGACTCAGACCCGTTTACTCACTAAGTCATCAGGACTTACCATTCTCAGTTTCCGTATTTTGCAGGTCAAAGTCTTAAGGACGTCGGGGCTTTTAGATTAAGAAGTCGAATTAGGAGATCGGCAGTGCTCGCGTATATAGGTGACGAGCATCTCAACCATACTTTGTTATTCAACTTGTTAATGCCCCAAAAATTTACGATTAAGTGTTAGTATTGTATTTTGAAATGGGTCAAATAGGGGTGTTTGGGTTAATACCCGCACTAGTTGTATTTTACGCTTCCGCTATTATAATTCATGTACTACAGTTATGTATTATGTTAATAGAAAGTGTTTTCAGACTTAAGTTAATTCAGAAATGATTAAAAACATATTGTATCTTTAGCATTTTTACAAGAGGTCGATACAGCGTATATGGCAGAACCTATACGATGTATCCAATATTTAAAAAAAAAGAATAATAAAAAAATAATAATCCAGTCACGGGCGTTACATGATGAGGCATTGAACCATTTTTGTGAGGATGTAGGTTGCAGAGTGATTTAAGGGTGTCCTGTTTCGTTTAAAAGAAATATAGTGATATGTTTAAGTTTGTCTTGATCTGTATTCCATTAGAATGTAAGAGAATAAGTAGACAGTTCTTTAGAATCTAAAATTGTCTTTGGGTTTTCATAAGAGAAAATTTCTTAAACGAACAATTTCTACTGCTACTTTACACATATAAATCTCGCCTATACATTTTTCTAAAATAAACTTTTCAATATTAAACGTTAGATTCCTACCATAATAGGTTTTAAACCGTACACGTGTATAACCAATTCCTGGGCGTGGGCGAGGCGAGAACCTAGGCGAATGAGTGTCTAGGGCGAGAAGTTTGGGCGTGGTACAAACCAGTAACAAGTGAGGGCGTGTACAACTAGTTATGGGCGTGCCCTGGGCGAGAGACTAGGCGAGATTGCTCCAGGCGAGGGCCTGGGCGTGTGTTGGGCGTGTGTGGAGTTGCCTGGGAATGGAGCTAGGCGTGTATCTTTTTAACTTGGTCAACGCATTAAAAACTAAAGTCAAGTATTTATTGTCAACTTTTTAATATTGAGAAACTAAAATACTTTAAGACAACTTCATTTGAAACTTAAATGGCCTTGAAAGAATCGAAACACTTTCACTTTTACTTTCCATCCAAAATTACCAGCCAATATCTCACACACAAACTTTTGCACTTATCTAAATATTCAACAAGCCCGTTCATGGAGAAAGCACGGGTACTTTTTAGCATAAACCGCGCTAACCACCATGTCGCGGAAAGCACGGCCGAAACTACAATCGTCTTCTTCCATGTCACGGAATACCACCGGGGAACCACCACCATCATGTCAGACAGGTACATCCATGTCACTTGAGAAAACCACATTTTTTTAGTTTGATGTGGGTCGATCTTTGATTTTTTTTTAGATTTATATATTTGGCTTGTATAATATTTTTGGTTGAAATGGGTTTTTTGCAATTTGTGAAGTGGTAGTTAGGTGGTGGACTGGTGGGTATAGATTTTGGAGATAGAGAGAAAGTGAAAGAGTTGTGAAAAATGTGATAGAAAATGAGAAGTTTTAATTACTATTATTGATTTTAATGAAGCAAGAAAATCAATAAATAAAATGTCAAACACACAATGACTGTCTAATAATCTTGGTGAATTTAGACTTACCTTTAGAAAAGGCTTGCATGGTTTTCAAGAAAAATGAATTATAACAACAAAATGAAGGATGGGACCACATTAAAGTGAGACAATGACATGTTTAGTTCATTTTGGTAAACAATGGGAAAAAGGTTTATATTGGTAAAATGAGTACATAAATGGTTCATTTCAGTAATTTTTTATTTTCATAATACTTGAATTTCTTTGTTGTGTTGATACCGAACATTAAGTTTGGGATATGTCCAATGCCCCTCGAATTGTAAATTGTAAGGATTTTTTTTTTAGAACGGCACCACACTTGAAATCCGACCCCGAGTTAAATCATCCAAACGGGCAGGCCTCGGGACTCGAACCACTAGGAGAGACCCGCAAAGGGAAATCCCTAGAACTCACGGCTTCGCACTAAAAGGAAAATCCGAATTTTTATTGTCTCTTGCGAGACTTGAACACGGGTAAAACCCCTCTCCAAGCTTCACAAGGGGCTCAGGTGGCCAACTGAGATAAGTCAGTTGGTTTTGTAAGTTTCATGTGTTGATTAATGTATTTTATCTCTTAAAAAAAAAAAAAAAAAAAAAAACCATTAGTTTCGAATATTTAACATTTATCGTTTCTTTATTCAATTACATACAACAACTCGAAAGAAAAATCACGAAACACGTCGCGCTCTGTTCTCGAGTTTTTTTTATAATGGAAAGGTAAGGGATGGGAAGAGAAATTGAAAAAAAGGGTGTTCTTAAGTTTTTTTTTAAGAGGGAAAGGTAAGGTACGGGAAGGGGGGAGGGAGGGAATGTATGGGCTTTTGTATGTATATGCTTTCTGCCCAAATTTGGGGGGATCAGGAGGGGAAGTGGGTAACTAACAACATGGGCCTTTGTTAAATTACTATTATATCCTCATTATCTTAAGCACGATCCATAATTTTAACCTAGTTACAGCAGCAGCTGTATAACAAACAACCACAAACACAAGCAGTTTTCGCACATTATTCTCACAGAAAAATCACAAGGTATCAACTGTGTCTACCCTAATGTTTATGCCTATTATCACCATGAATTTTTTGTTATGGTGTGATCAAACTAAAATAAAGCGACCCAGATATGAATCAGATAGAAATGCACCTAAAACTGGTGCAAAATTTGTAGCTGCTGTAGGTACTTAATATAATGAAAATACATATTGATCTGTCACTTTCTCAAGATTATAAAAATGTTAGATGGTCCATGTACGTACATATAACGGAACTATTTTATTAATAGAGAATATTGATTTTTATGAAAAGAAACATAAGTGTTGATTAGATGAAGAACTGGTATATGTGAAACTGTGAAAGTGATTAGGATACAACTATGTTGGTACTTTGCCTCATTTGTAAACTGATACAATAAAAATGTAGAGTTCGTTGTTGAAGTGGATACAACTAAATGTGATAAGAGTAAATTATATTTTGAGGGTATATTGGTAATTTGGGTAGCTTTTTATCCTTTCCTTTCAACTTAAAATAAAAACTCAAGAACACAAATAAAAATAACCATTTTCTGCACAGTGTCATTCCTTACTTTGCCCTTCCCATCCCATCCCCTTCCATTCTTTAAAAATTTGACTTGAAAACAGAGCGCGAATGTTAAATATAAGAACAGCAAAATAGTGTATATATAGTATAATTGTTGCCTAAAATAGTATAGTATATACTATATCTTATACAACTCAACACAAAGGGTTCGTTTGGTAGGACGGAATGAAATGTCAACTGAATGGAATAAACGATGTAATGGAATGAAGAGTGTAATGTAATGATTCATTGTAGTTATTAATCATGTTTGGTTTGTATGATAAGACGTAATGGAATCGATAATAAAAAGACTAAAATACCCGTTAATGATAGAAAGTTTATTTAATGTGGTTAATTAATGATGGAGTTTTATGTAATTTTGATTTCATTACAAGACGTAATGAAAAAAAAGTAAGGCCCCCCTAAGGAATGATTTTGGTGTAATGAGTCATTACTTGTAATGAATCATTACATTCAATAAATGTAAACAAACAACATTTATTCATTACATCGTAATAATCTTTTCCATTACGGCTTTTATTACGACATACCAAACGCTACGAAATTGTATCAAGACCCTCCCACGGGTAAAGATATACACCTAAGGATTAGAACCAACACCAACAACTAATGGCAATTGATCAGTTCCAAAAACCAACACCCAAAGCTTATCAATCGTGTACCTCACTGCAAGAACAAACTTTTGATTAAACCACGCAACTATCACGTTATAACCTTTTACAGTTGTCACAAAAGTGCATATGATCACAAAGCCATGCCAAGTGAACCATTCTGGTACAAGAATCGAGAGAGTTGCGTATGGAGATAGGATCCCAGCAAAATAAGGGTTTTAGTCGACTGATATGATGTCTTTTAAAGTGTCTTTTAGTACGTGTCTTTTTTAAGTTGTAGAATAGCGATGTGTCTTTCATAAGTGTTTCATTCAGAGTGCGTGTCTTTTTTTAAGTTGTAGAGATAGCGATTCTTTCAGTGTTGTTTAATTTAGTGCGTCGATTGACGTCTAAATGGAACACTTATAGAAAGACATTGCTATTCTACAACTTAAAAAAGTACACGTACTCAAAACGAGACACTTTCAAAAGACATCGCTATTCTACAACTTAAAAAAAGACACGTCTAAAACAAACACTTGAAAAGACATCATATCAGACGACTAAACCCTAAAAATAAAACCATGTTGAAAATTACAATTTTCCAACGGTTTTGTTGTATATCATGTCTGCGAGAGAAAGCCCATGGTGCTACCACAAAGTTTATGAGCAAAGTTGCTAGAGAAATAGCCAAGCGAATCCTGTTTTCCGCTGTAAATTTAGTTACTTGAGCAGTTGTTTGCACCAAGATTCCCATGACTCCTATAGAGATGGCATAATATTGTGGCTCATCCGATAACCTTCAATCACCATTAACAATTTGTCAATTTCATGTCAAAATTTTTACCAACAAGAAATCATTAAGAAATACACAACAAATACGCAAGGACAAAAAACTTTTCAACTGAAATTAGATATAGTAATAAGTCTTAACCTCAAGCAGCCACCATTTCGATCCATAGAGCTAGAGTTCCTAAATTACTTTATCTTCTACTTATTAAGAAAGTTTTTACGTAGGTTGTATATATTGCTAAGGACTTTCGACCGATGTTCCGTGCTTTATATAGGCATTAGGAAGATGTTGCTATCAAGAAAATATCATTAAAATTGGAGATTAGTCTACGTTGTAATATTAAACTAAACCTTTTATAGACAAAATATATCATTTTCTAACCTTAACTCTTTTATTATATACACAATAATGGTAACACATTTAGACTTGTGTAAGAGGGACACAAGGATATGATATTGGCCAGATAATAACTGTGAATCTGTGATAGAGACTTAAATAGCAAAATAAAAGCGAAGGGAGTGCATGCGGTAAAGGGTGCGGGAAACCTCCATGTCGAGGCACCATTGGGGTGGTGTCCCTTCACGCAACTTCAGCCCCTGCATGGGGAATCCTCCCCGACAAACCCCGTGACATTGATGTGTATGTGTGTGTTTTGAGTCGAGTGTGTTTTTAATGAAAGGACAGGAGAAAAATAGGTGCTGCCTGAATTTACATGATATAAGAGAAAAAGAGAGGAAGTGACGTGCAGCTAGGTGATTAGAGAACGAAAATCACTTCCCACCGTGTACAGGGACGGAACCATAGGGTTCCCGGGTGCCCCGGACCCCATGAATTATTTCAATATAGTGTTAATTTTTGGAAAAAACATCGATTTTTCTTAAACGTATCTTAAATGTGTTGGAAAACTATAATCCCACTAATCTTTGTATGAAGATTAACATGTTTTTTACTCCTGTGTTATGGCTGCAAGTCGACACACATCATGAAAACCCAAAGGAATAAAGCCTGTAGTTTCTGGTTTGGGCCAAGCCCCAAACAAACCCAATAGATGGCGCTACATAGTAACGGTTATTTAGATTTTAGGTTTTCATCGAAACGGTATAACTCTTCCATCACACCGCTTTCATCCAAGATTTATAGAGTAGGAATCAGAAACATTTGTTAACCCTTTTTCATTATCAATATCAGTTTTAGGGTTCAACCCATATCTTCTTTGTTTCTTACTATTGTTTCTGTATGATTTATATACATGATGTTGTTTGTTCAATCGATCCTGGAAACACCCCTCAAAACCTGGTAATAATTGGCATCAGAGCCTAGGGGATCAAACAACATCCACTTATGTTTAATCATCACTCAAAGAAACAAAACTACCATGAAGGAAGCCATGCCAATTGAAGAAGAAAAATTCATAAACGGTTACAACACCAAATCGGTGGTTAACCTAGAAGAAAGCAACCATGGAATTAATGGATGCATTTGAAAGGCTTGTTGGTTTTTCTTTACCAACAAAAGCCATGAGATACTTGGCCATCAAAACATGGCGCGAAGATCAAACCATGCTACAATCAATATTTTTGGACGACTTCAATTGCTATGATAAGCACTGCAAGGGGATCACTTTTTTTTGGAACAGAAGGACATGTTTCAAGGCAAGAATGCCAGGCGAGAATGCCATAGAGATCGACAAGATCCTGTGATCAAACCCTATGAAATAAGCAGACAAGAAGAACAGTCAAGATTGAGCATTTTATTTTATTTTTGATCTTTAATAACAAGTATCAATAAACTACAAGATTGAAGGAAGGCATGAGCAAGAAGAATCAAGAACAAGAAGATTGAGAATACAAAGATTAATAAGATTAGGGAGGAATATGTTGGAAAACTATAATCCCACTAATCTTTGTATGAAGATTAACATGTTTTTACTCCTGTGTTATGGCTGCAAGTTGACACACAGCATGAAGACCCAAAGGAATAAAGCCTGCAGTTTCTGGTTTGGGCCAAGCCCCAAACAAACCCAATAGATGGCGCTACATAGTAACAGTTATTTAGATTTTAGTTTTACCGAAACGGTATAACTCTTCCATCACACCGCTTTCATCCAAAGATTTATAGAGTAGGAATCAGTAAACATTTGTTAACCCTTTTCATTTATCAATGTCGGTTTTAGGGTTCAACCCATATCTTCTTTGTTTCTTACTATTGTTTCTGTATGATTTATATACATGATGTTGTTTGTTCAATCGATCCTGGAAACACCCCTCAAAACCTGGTAATAAAATGCACCTGGTCTATCGGTAATATGTTTGTTAATTTATTGTTTTAATGAATTCTTTGTTTTCATTCAATTTTTAACTTTATTATATTACATTTTAAAAATATTCGTGCACCCGGTCATATTTGGTCTTGGTTCCGTCTCTAACCGTGTACTCGGTGACCGGTTACAGGTTAGTGTTGTTTCTACGGTAGATCTACCCCAGAATGTATAATATATCTGAAACATAGTATACTACCAGGGCCAGCAAGTAGAGATATTCCAGTTGCATTTCACATTAATCAAATAAATTATGTTAATTCATCGTGTTGTTGGTTTTTAACTTTTCTTATTTTTGCCAATCTTGCCTAAAAACATTAATTTGTTTCGGGTCTCATGATTATGTCTACATCAGTTTCCTGTGGAAAGAGTTGCCGTCTTCGGTGGACTAACTATCTTTGTCCTGATATTAAACGTGGTGCCTTCAATTATGATGAGGAAGAAACAATATTTAATTTGCATAGCTTGCACAGTAACAAGTAATGACCCGGTTCACCTTATTTCATCAACAAAAAATCATATTTTGCTGATTATGTCAACATCAGTTGCTTGTGGAAAGAGTTGCAGACTTCGGTGGACTAACTATCCTTGTCGTTGTTGGGTTAATCACTATCGACCCGTCTAAACCCGTCACAAACCCAAATGACCCGGTCAACAAAAGTCAACCATAAGAAAAGTCAACAAAGCAGTTACAACCGTCACATAGCAGTTATCAATAACTGCTCATATCACAGAACCGACACAACGGTTCAATGTACCCTTTCATTACAGTATATATACTCGATACATTTGTTTGTAAACATATGATGACGTATTTGATTAATGCATAAACACATTTACAGTTTATTTAATATTTGCACAACTTTCATTCGGTATACTTGTGATTGAAACGTTTAGACCATAGATCCCGTTACAAAGGCCAACAATTGGTATCAGAGCGGTTTGGTCTATCAACCAACAATCATCATTTACCCTGACTCGTAAAAGTTCCAGGATAAAAAAAACAGACCAAGTCTCGAATAAAATTTTTTTTGCAAATCGTTAAGAACACAAATCCAGACGTCATTTTTGTGTCTCAAACGTTTGTCGCAACAGGGGTATAATCACTTTGTGATTACTCACAACCCGGAAACAAATCAAACTCGCAAAAAAATTTCGAAACCAGTTTCGATACCCAATCCAAAACAGGATCAGAAAACGTATTCAATCGTTTTAAATATTTGATTCAAAATAAAAACAAATACGAGTGTCATCAATTAGGGCACAAAGTAAAGATTCGAATTAGAACGAACACACCTGTTCTCAAACGAAATCAAGCCCAGAAGGATCAATTGAAAACCCCAATTGATTCATTAGCAAACTCGAATCGTAAAAATTCTCACTGATCAGAAAACCCCAATTAATCCGAAACCCTAGGTTTCAAATAAAAGGGTTAAAGGTGCTCGTAAAAAGAACACCACACCGGAGATAGCAGAAAAGGACGGTCAAAACCACAGCCATCAAAAAAAAAGGAGGCCGGTAAACCATCGTTGATATTGGAGATAGAAGAAAGAAGATAAAACGTTATCTTCTTGAAGAGAGAGAGAGACTGAAAACATACAGTATCTCAAAGAAATAAATAAGAGACCCGTGGGTTTTTGTTATCTCAAAAACAAGAGATAACAATATTATAAGAAGGACGCGTGTACAAGGTTAAGGGGCACTCAAGGATTTTATTTTAGTTAAGGCATCGGGTTAAACCATCAACCCCTCCAGGTTCCAAAGATTTCAAAACCACTTTATTTTTACTTTATATATTTTGATATATATTGTTTTTAGATTGATAAGTTATTTTAAAACATTATTAAAATCTTATCATATTTTGTATAGTATATCTAACCTAGTTTTTACACTACTTAGAATACTGATTAGGAATAATTTGTAAGGAGTAATTAACCTTAGGTTATTCAGTTTAAATTTTATAATCTCCGATGATAGTTTAAAAATTGTTAAAACTATACCTAGAAAAGTTTTACACCCATTTGAGGAAGATAAAACATTAAGAGCTCATTTTGAAATAAGAATTTTAAAAATAAAAACACTTTGTGTTAAAAATTCTTTATTGGAGATTTATTGTCATTATCATTTTAAGATATGACTTAACGATGGGGTAAAAGGAACCCAAGATTAACATTTCGAATAGTACACCCCAATTTCAATGCCCAATCCTAAAGCCCGCAAATTACTCACTATGGGCACTGAATGCAAATCATTCTCGGCGAATGGTTTATGGGAAACAATTGAGCCGATCAAACGACTCAACCTAATAAGAAAAAGGATAAACCACTATTGCTTTCCTTTATCAATCCTTGCTCAAGAACAATTACTTGAATAACAAAGCACAAAACCGCAAAAGATATTTGGAATGCTTTGAAAACTAGACACGCTGGCGAAGACGAGTTAAACAAGCAAGAATACAAACACTCAAATCCGAATTTGAGATGTTATATATGAAGGAAGATGAAACAATCGATACCTTCACCACAAAACTCACAACACTGTAAAACAAAGCCGCTAGTCTAGGACACAATAGAAGATGAAACCTTAGTACAAAAATTACTAAATGTCAGACCGAAAAGGTATCTCGCAAATAGTCGCATCTATAGAACAATATTCGATCTAAGTGAAATGACATTAGAAGAGGCAATAGGAAGACTTAAGACCTACGAAGAAAGGATTAAGTTCAAGAAAGGAAAACAAGTGGACAGTCAAGACAAATTGATGTTCACACGACATGACAATAGAGGGAAAAATTTCAGAGGACGTGGACGTGGAAAATATAAAGGATGGAAGAACCACGATAAAAATAACCACGAAAGAAGGATGGAGAAAACACTCACAATCACTTCAACAAATGTAATATTGATTTTAGCAAAGTTAGATGTTACAAGTGCAATAAGATCGGTCATTATGCATCTAAGTGTTATACAAAACCAAACACTAGTATGCAATCTAATCTTGTCGAGGAGGACTTAGAACCTACCTTATTAATGGCAATATTAAAAGACCCACATGTAACAAAGCTAGAAGATCAAAAGGTCTCGCTACACGAAGAAGATGTAGGATATAAAGAGACAAGTGTTGATAGTCAATGGTATTTGGACAATGGAGCTAGTAACCATATGACCGGAATAAGAGAACACTTTAAAGAACTAGATGAGAACGTTAGTGGAAAATTAAGATTCGGAGATGGATCTCATGTAGAGATTAAAGGAAAAGGTTCAATCCTATTAGAATGTGAAGACGAGAAACAAAGAATCATATCTCAAGTCCATTACATTCCTAGCTTGAAAAACAATTTATTGAGCCTTGGACAATTTACCGAAATTGGTTGTAAAGTTGTAATGGACGACGATGAACTACGACTTTATGACATGGACAACAAAATCTTCTTGAAAGTCACAAGACAAAGAAACCGCCTATACAAAGCAAGTCTCAAGATAGGCACACTGTTTGCTTATTAGCAAACCTAGTGACAATACTTGGTTATGGCACGCAAAGATTAGGACACCTCAACTTTGAATCATTAAAATCTATGACTCAAAGAGAGTTAGTTCAAGGAATACCGCCATTAAATATACAACACAAATTTGTGATGTTTGTTTAGTTAGTAAACACAGAGAGCACCATTTCCCAAGAAATCAAAAACTAGATCAACATCACCATTAGATTTAGTTTACGAGATTTATGTGGACCAATAACACCACCAACACCATCTCGAAAGAGATATATATTCTTGTTAGTAGATGACTACTCAAGATATATGGGCGTATTTCTAAGTACGAAAGATCAAGCTTCGGTACTTTCAAGGAATACAAAGAAACAATAGAGAGGGAGCTAAGGATAACATTGAAAATGTTAAGAATCGATCGTGAGGAGAATTCACATCTAACTAATTCACTCAATATCGCAAAGAGAACGGCATAGCACGACAACTAACCGCACCTTACTCACCACAACAAAATGGAGTTGTTGAACGAAGAAATAGGACAATCATGTCTACTACGAGATGCATGATGAAAGCAACTAACATGCCACAAAACTTTTGGGTCAAGTCATTAGACACGCTTATATACATTCTAAACAAATGCTCCTACAAGAGCCTTAGAAGACATCACTCCATATGAAGCAATTAAGAAGAAAAGCCAAACTTAGAAACTTTAAGAGTTTTGGTCGCATAGCATATGCAAAGGTACCATCACAACATCCGACAAAGTTAGATGATAGAAGTAACAAAATGGTATACTTAGGAAGTTTAACAAGGATCAAAAGCTTATAGATTTTTGATCCAACAACACAAAGAATATGTGTTATTAGAGATGTGAAGTTTAAGGAGGATGAAGCATGGGATCGGAAGGATTACCTAGATGAACACACCAACGATAAACCCGAATGGTTTGACTTCAAAGTCGAAAACCTTGAAGCCACAGATGAACATCAAGAAAATGAAAACCATCCAGATGAAGAAGACGATGATATCCCTGGAAACGATGATCATGAATATGAAACATCAGCAACTAACTCACCCTCACAAACATTTCGCACACCATCTACAATTTCATCACGAATAAATACTCAAATTACACCAACTACCTCAAGACATTCAACCAATCAAAGTAACTCAACTACAAACCGGAATTTACATCCAGACTTTGATCACACACCACTACAAGGTTTTAGGACGTTGAATGATTTATATGAAAATACCGAGGAAGTTTTACCCGAGCATTTATTACTAGCTGAAGATGAACCCAATAATTACAAGGAAGCATCAAACGATCAAAAATGGATCGAAGCAATGAAGGTCGAATTAGATTCCATCAATAGAAACAATACATGGGAACTAACCACTCTACCAAAAGGACATAAAGCCATTGGATTAAAGTGGGTATTCAAGACCAAGAAAGATGCTAATGAAAATATAGTCAAGCATAAAGCTAGACTAGTAGCAAAAGGCTACATACAAGAGCATGGCATAGACTTTGAAGAAGTCTTTGCACCAGAAAAGAATGGAAACAACCGATTACTATTAGCCATAGTCGCTAATAACAAATGGGAAGTACATCACCTAGACGCCAAATCGCATTTCGCATGGAGACTTAAAAGAAAAGTGTATGTTACACAACCCAAGGATTTATAAAAGAGAATGGAAAAGTCTCAGATTGATAAAAGCGCTATACGGATTAAGACAAGCACCACGTGCATGGAATATAAAATTAGATAATACCTTGAAGTCCTTAGATTTCAAGAAGTGCGCTTAGAACAAGTCGCTCACACAAAGAAGTCAAAAGACTCAATACTTCTAGTAGGAGTCTATGTGGATGATTTAATCATCACCGGCACACCAAAGAAAGAAATAGACAAGTTCAAAGCTCAAATGGAAGAGAAATTCGAGATGAGTGACCTAGGATTACTATCCTACTACTTAGGAATTGAAGTCACACAAACCGGAGGTGACATATCAATAAAGCAATCCGCCACGCAAGCAAGATCCTAAAAGAAGTTGGAATGCTAGATCGCAACGAAACTTTAATACCTATGGATCCGTGAACAAGACTAACAAAGAACATCAAGAAACAATGGTCAACTCAATCGATATAGAAGCTTGATTGGATGCTTACGATACTTGTTACATATAAGACCGACTTAAGTTACTCCGCTGGATTACTTAGTCGCTTTATGCAAGAACCGAGAACAACACATGAAAGCTATAAGGCAAGTACTACGCCACGTTAAAGGAACAAAAGATTATGGAATCACCTACAAGTACATTGGAAGAAAACAGATACAAGGTTATAGTGACAAAGTAGCTACGAGTCAACACTCGAGAAGGCAAAGGCACCACCGAATTATCTTCTACTACGGTGAATCACCAATCACCGAGTACACAAAAGCAAGCCACGGTAGCTCTATCATCATGTGAGTCCGAATTCATTGCAAAGAATGAAGAAGAAGAACACAAGCATTATGGTTAAAGAGACCGCTTAGCAAGCTTACACACATGGAAGAAGAAAAAGTTACAATACTGGTCGACAACAAGTCCGCCATCGAACTAATAAAGAATCCCGTATTCCATGGAAGAAGTAAGCACATTGATATAAAATACCACTTTATAAGAGAATGCGCCGAAGAGAAGACCTACAAGTCGAATTTATAAGTGGAGAATTTCATATATCGACATATCGACAAAGGCATTATCAAGATCGATTCCTCACGATGAGACAACTAATTGAGTCGAGATCTAAAGCAAGCCGATTGTGATTAAGGGGAGAATATTGGGTTAATCACTATCGACCGCCTAAACCCGTCACAAACCCAAATGACCCGGTCAACAAAAGTCAACCATAAGAAAAGTCAACAAAGCAAGCATTACAATCATCACATAGCGCTTATCAATAATCGCTCATATCACGTAACCGACACAACGGTTCAATGTACCCTTTCATTACAAAGATATATACTCGATACATTTTTTTGTAAACATATGATGACATATTTGATTAATGCATAAACACATTTACAGTTTATTTAATATTTGCACAACTTTCATTCGGTATACTTGTGATTGAAACGTTTAGACCATAGATCCCGTTACAAAGGCCAACAGTCGTGATATTAAACATGGTGCCTTCAATTATGAAGTAGAAACACTATTTAATTTTCATAGCTTGCACAGTAACAATTAATGAATCGGTTCACCATATTCATCAACAAAACAATCATATTTTGCTGATTATGTCTACATCAGTTGCCTGTGGGAAGAGTTGCAGACTTCGGTGGTCTAACTATCTTTGTCCTGATATTAAGGGGGTGTGTGGGATTGCTTTATTCAAAATAGATTATGTGTTTTGAAAATGTATAATTAGATAATCAACGGTAACAAAACGTGATTTTGAAATATGGTGTTTAGATTTGATTATGCGTTTTAATATCGCAATAATGAGATAATCAATTGTTTTAGTGTTTGGTAAATCAAATTATTTAATAACTTTGGATATAAAGTGACAAAAAAGTACATTTTGTTATATTAACACATATTCTCAGTCCATAATCTTATACTACGTATTATGTTTTTAGCTACTAAATATTATATAAATAAAAAGGTTTTTCTATCTTGTGCTTTAAGGGCACAAAATAAGAAAGGAAAAAGTACATAAGAAGTACTCACGGACCCACAGAAAAAAGCTCAAATACTTATAAAAAATATATTTTTTGTGTGTTCTTAAATACTTTTATGTATATTTTCCTTCTTATTTTGTGCCTAGAGCACAAGATAAAAAATATATATATATATATATATATATATATATATATATATATATATATATATATATATATATATATATATATATATATATATATATATATATATATATATATATATAGTTTGTTTGAATATGTAGTAATCGTGAAAAATCAAGCACTAAGTTGATATAAGCTTAATGGATTAGTATCGAGGAGGCACTTAGATCACATTTGAAGATTTGAGTTGGACATATTTACACCAAGATATTGAAGACCAAGTATTGTGCCCATCATGACGTCCGCTAATGGCAATCTTACTTGTTGCATTATGATCCGCTTTTTGCCTTGAAGCTTGGATTTTGGATGAGCAGTGGTTGGTGACGACTTGGTTATAAAGCTAAGACTATTTGCTCCTTATTTTATTTTTACACCATTTTTGTGCACCCCATGTCTTGTCCTACCCTTTAGTCATGAAGCGTGATGTGCTACGTGTGTACAAGTTTTAAATTTATAAAAGAAGATTTACCAATTTTACCAATAACACATAGGAGCAAGTGCACTCATCCGTTATAGCAAGATTTTGAAGGTAAGTCGGGATCGTTCGCAGGGATTTGTGAGTGAATCTGATTAACAAATATAAATCAACTAAGGCAATCCAAAAGCAAATAACAACGAGAATAGATATAATGAAATTCAGATGATTAAAAACTACACTTGCTTAAACTAGTTTCTTATCCTTGATTAGTATGATTGTGTTAACCTCTTAACATGTTTGTTATGATAATTAGTTGGTGTACTAATCTATTGTTCTTATAAGTTAAACCTTCGTCAAGATTTTAGTTCATAAAAACAAGCATTAAGTTTAACCAATCAATTCAAGTTTCATAAGCTTACTTTCATAAACTTAAACACAAAAATATCCATTTGCCTTATCAAATTTTCTTAAGAAATGGTCAATACAAAAAGTAACCAATTATAGAAAAAAATTTACAACTGATTGTAAACAACTAATCTTACGACCTTTTAGATGTTTCCAATCAATCCAACTTGATAATCAAAAAGCGTTCTTATTACAACCACACTTTAGTTTCTTTGTTTAACCAAGAATGATGGGTAAAAACAATCATCCATAAACAAAATGATTATAACTAGTTGAATAACAATAAGTTCTTTCGACCTCTACGATTACTATCAACTAGTCAAACTTGATTAACAAACGCCACTATGAAACTTTAGCACAATTGGATCTTAGAATCAACTTGAAATTGAATTAAAACATGTTAACACAATCATAAACTAATCACATGATAATCAACATCATTTAAGCAAGTGTATAAAGAAACTAGCCACTCATAGCAAACATAAACATAAACTCAGAACTTTGAACATTAGAAAACATGATTAAGAGTCTTACAATGCTTGGAATAAGATTACAAATGGTGGAGTAATGATTCCCAAAGTATTGGGGTTGACTTCTTGGGGGTTTGACCTCCAAATGTTGACTTCTTGGACCTCCAAACTTTCCTGGACTTCTAAGGATGAATTTGAGAGCTAATAAGAGCTTTGTGTTTGATGAGTAGAGAGTTGTATTGAAGTATGTGTCTCAAATGCTCACAAGAGGTCTATATTTATACTAGTTCCCAGGCCTAGGGTATTAAATGCTGAACTTGGCCTTCAAGCAGTTAGGAAGGGACTATAATACACCAAGGAAAGGACCTAGAATTGTTTGGGTGCAATGGGGAATCTTAGTGATGAAGAAATAGCAGAACCAGGCCTTCCAGCCGAATCGGTTGCTTGTCCAGCCGATCGGCTGGTCTTCTTGCGCTAACCCAGCCGAATCGGTTTGGGGCGGCGACCGATCGGCTGGTCCGTCTTCATGGGGTATCATTTGACCTCTTTCCAGCCGAATCGGTTGAGGGTTGCGACCGATCGGCTGGTCTTCCTGAATGAGGGAAAATTGACCTTTTGCTTGATTCTGACTTGTAGAGCTTGGTTCTTCAATCATCTTGATCTTCTACGATACTTGAATTGCTGACTTGTGCTTGACATGCTTCACTGAAACATAAATCTTCTTTATTGAACATTCTTTTAATTTTTCCTTCCGTTTCCCTGCACTTGGTTATAAATACTAGACAAACATCTTTTGATACGATTAAGCACTAAAATCATATGAATATAACCAAATAACATATGCAAAAGCACAAATAACGTTACTGAAAACATGTACAATCTAAGCATTATCAAATTCCCCCACACTTAAACTTTGCTTGCCCTCAAGCAAATCTAGAAAATAAAATATCCACTGGTACAAAATTATGATTACGAAAAATATGATGCAAATCCACCAAGTACAAGTACAAGAGAAGATTCATCAACTTAGCTTTTAAGGGTGAAAATTTAAGATGTTTGACAATATCCAATGATTTTCTTGCATGATTAACATTTCAAAACACCTCACGAAAAAGGAACGAAATATAATTCACTCAATCACTCAATTTTTAGTTGAGTAACAAGATAAATCACACTCATCGCTCAGTCATGTATAGATTATTACCATAGGCTTGTACAAGAAACAAAACTCCACCGACGTAGCGTGAACACCAAGCGAAAACATCTAAAGAGGACTTTTATTCAGGGTTGAAATGTTAGGCTTAGGGTCAAGGGTATGGATAAGGCATGGGAATGTTAATGAAATTGGTGTTAAAAGAAAAATAGAATCAAGTCTAATAGCCATGTTGCTAGTTACCAAACAATCCGCAAACCAGTAAATGATCATAGCTTCATTTTCTTTTCTTTGGATTTCCACAACTCTTCGCTTTGATTCGCCATAACAACTTTTCTTTGAGCATAGCACATTAGCTAATACATATATTTCTTTTTTTTTTTTTTATATATATATATATATATATATATATATATATATATATATATATATATATATATATATATATATATATATATATATATATATATATATATATATATATATATATATGATGCATACAAAACCTTGTAGTTTGCCATCCATTTCTAATGAGCATAGACTCAAAGGTACACGCTTGAAACCTATTGTACAGTGTACACATATCTAACACAATTATTAAACTTTTTTATGCATTCAAATCCTTATTTGCACCTAAATCACATCTCAATAAACAAACTCTCCATAATAAAAAAGACTACATCCAACATATTCATGACTCAAAGGCAATAAAACCAAAGTTTCAATTCCAAACAAACACACACTAAACAAGCACCATCAGATGATCAAATAGCGTATAACGATGTTAAAAAAATAACAATTATAAGCTCAAGTTTTTATATAGTAATTAATCCATATTGAACCCCAACTACATCACAAAATTCACATATATCCCATACACACCTAATGTTTGCTCGACAATATACCCTGATTTGAGAATAGAATTTTGTTAATACCATAAAAATTAGCATAATATATCTGTTAAACCAAAACAGAACCCTAATCCAACTTGAATACACGTCTTGACCCAAATTAACCTAAAATAAAAATAACAATTGCATATAAATGATAAATTAAGGAAAAAAATATACCATTTGTCCTCAAACTCTGTTAAAATGAAGGAGTTTCATCGTGGTGACAGATGTCTGGAGGTTTGGGATTTGTTTAATGGAAAATAAGATGATCAATATATCACACCATAAATGGAGATGGTGATGATTAGGGTTTGGGGGAAGTTTGAGATAGAGATGGTGGAGGTTAGTGGGGGAGTAAAAGAAAATAAATGGGGGAAATGGAGGTAGAAGTTTTATTTCGTGTGTCTAATGGCGCGTAGCAATAGAGTTGGGCGGTGACGACATGAGTGGGTTGGGTCACAGGTCTTGACGGGTCCGAGTCTAAATGATTCATATGGTAACACACATTTAGATGGGTTCGGGTCATACACTACCGAGTCAGGTCTACCCACCCATTTTCAAGAAAGAAACATCAATTATGAGTAAAAAAGAAACAAAAACATTGTAATTTTTCGTTGACCCACTAGACACACCATAAACTAAGGTGAGAAAAATCAACCGAAAACCTAACTAAATCAACAAAAGCGAGTGAATCAACAAAATGTAATCGCTTTTATTCGGTTTGATTTTCGACTTATATATATATATATATATATATATATATATATATATATATATATATATATATATATATATATATATATATATATATATATATATATATATATATATATATATATATATATATATATATATATATATATATATATATATATATATATTTTGGTTTTCTGCCCGTTCGGTGGGGTTGTCGAACATACCTTAACCGACCTAAACCGACCTTATTTCATTCGGTTTCGATTCTCGCGTTTTACTCGTTTCGGTTGATTAAGCTATGTTAGATTTTAGGAGTGGTGAATGTGTAGTGTTTTCGGTGGTTCAACAATCGCCACCGACGCGTCTCATTGCCATCCGATTGGTTGACATATTGTATTTCGTGTCTTCTTTTAGTTTGTATTCGGATATGTGTTTATGTTTGTTTAAGATTTGTGATAAGTTTGATATGTGATTATAGATGCTAGTTTTATATGATGTGCTACAAATTGTGTTTTATTACGCTCTGGATATGTGTTTCTGTTTGTTGAAGCTTTGTGATGTCTTTTTAAAGTATGATGTGTGGCCATAAGTGCTTATTTTATGCAGTTTGTATAATTTGTGGTCATATAATTTTGTACGATGTGTATAAGTTGTGGTGATAACTATTAATTTCATAAACGCTACAACCTGTTTTTTTTTTTTTTGTCGAAATGATCTTTCGATTTATTTTTATTTCTTTTAGATGTGTAAAATGGTAGGATAGTTGAGTGTGAGATGTTCTCGGCTTAACAACCACTATATGTCGCAGTCAAAATGATAAGGGGTTTGTGGATATGTGTTTGTATTTTTTTTTTATAGAAATGATGTTTGTATGGCTTCGTTTTGGGAAAAACGCAGTCGTTTTGAGCTTTTATAAGATGTGTATAATTATAAGTGGTATAAATTGTGTTTCATTTGGCTATGGTAGAATGTAAGTATGCCTTGATCATGGTCTGATGTGTTTGTCGTGATATATTTCGAAATTATATGTATTAGTAGTGTATAAGTTGTGGTCATAAGTGCTGATTTGATGAGTGTTGTTTTGCGGCGCAAAATGGAAGGATGGTTCAATGTGAAATTGACTCGTCTTAGCAACCTCTATGATTGCAGCCGAAAAAATATTTTATTTGACAAAACTTTATCATTAATCTATTGAAGAGGACATGTATATTGCCTGATTTAATAGGCCCAAACGATGCTGACGTATAGCAGGCCTGATTTAATGCTATCACACACATAAGTAACAAACACTGATTCATCATCATATTATTGAACCAAATTATTATTCATAAAAAACACCTTTTTAGGGCAACAATTGTTTTTTACCTTTTGATTGACTAATTCACGGGGTTTGAATCCACCACCACATAAACCAGATTAAAGACAGGAGAATTATGAGCAACATCACTAGAGTAATTACACTTAATTAAAAGGAAATAAAATTGATATTGTGACCGAACACCAAGTATAACCTCGTAAGTCCTTTCGACCTCTAAATGGCTACTGAGAGCAAAAAGGCTCGGTTACAGGTATCTGGATGAGTCTTTTTATAGTGTTTTAGCGTGTGTTGTAATCTAAATGAGAAAAGATGGCCTATCATTTATTGGTATAACTTTAGGGCAACTTAAAGGGGGGGGGGGACACACAAAGTAGACTTGTTATTTCTTTGAAAGTAGCGAAACCCGATTCTGCTTTAAGGTTGACGCGAAGCGACATGGCTACTGGCATACTCAAATCTTTATCTTGGCGAGAAACAAAATAGACACGGGGCGTCGGTCCACTTTGGTCAACTATGACAGTGTTACACGCAACGTTCCTTTTCCTGAATTAATAATTTATTATACAAAATAAACAAAAGTTGAATAAATATATAATAGCACTGGGTAAAAATTATTGTAATATTATAGTTAAATTGAGGTGACCATTGAAACTAAAAGGTGAGGAGAGTAATGATGTGAAGGTGAGAAATGATGCACCATTGTGTAGCCTAAGTATAAGCTTGTAATCAGTATTATATATATATATATATATATATATATATATATATATATATATATATATATATATATATATATAGTGTAAGGTTATTGTCGAACCAAATAAAATGCGAGAAGCTGCGAGAACCGAATTTGTACTACTAATATTGCATGATTTATATCATATCAATGCATGATGGCAATTTTGAAAATATATGCAACTTTTTCTAGAAAAAAAAATCAAATTAAGGGCAAAATAGGTATTTTAATCCTTCCATAAAAATAGGATCCTATAACTCCCTTCCCCTAATTAATCTTTTTCTCTGTAAACCCAAAACTGCCGCTCCATTTAACCTAATTTCTTTTTTTTCTCTGTAAACCCAAAACTGCCGCTCCGTTAAAATGATTATGATGGATGATATAAACGTTTTCACCTGTGACGCCCCCTCTCTGATTCATTGTTCAAAAACCTAACCTAACCTGCCTACCATGACTTCAATCTCCAGATCGTTCAAAAACCTAACCTGCCTACCATGACTTCAATCTCCAGATCGAGCAACCAAAAACATGAATGAAGCGATTGAATATTCATAATTCGTTTTTTTCGCTTTCACTAGTGATTTCGCTGCCTCCATCCGATGTGTACAATTCTGTGAGTTTTTAAAATTTGATTCATTTTCATTTGTGGAAATCGATTTTCATTTGTTAAAGCTTTTATATTAGATTCGTACTATTGTTGTTGAGATGTAGTCTTGTTATGGGTTTGTTAATAGATGTTGAAAAGTAAAAGAAAAGAAAAACCTTCAACCGTAGGTTTAATTGTTAAGACATTCTTGTTATGCAGGATATAAGTATTTAAATAATATATGAACTTAACATATATTATTAATTTTGAGAGTTTTCAATGTGGTATTATTTGATAAACTAATGAATTATATAAAGCAAGAATATTATAAAAACGGTATTAGTTGGACAAATGTGAGTACGGTTGTAATTATACGGATTTGAGTAAATAAATATTGTTAAAAGCGACTGACAGTTATGGTTTTGCATTAATCATTGAGCATTAACATGGTTAAATACTTTTGACACCTTTTGAGTGAAACTCGATCTACAATTTTCTATGGTATACTAAATGTCATATTTGTTAGAATGGTCAATTTTCAATGTGTGTTTGCACACTATGTGTTTGATGAAATGCATTGACAATTGATCATTCATTGCGATCACAATAATCATAGATAATCTTTAGTAACGCATGTATACTTTAGATGTAGAACCTTCGAGTGTAACTTGAGTATGTGCAATTGGTCTTATATGTTCTTAAATAGGCAAAATCCATTTCTAAATGTGTTGTTGGTTGTACCTGCCTATTGCAACTGGTCTTATATGTTCTTAAATAGGCAAAATCCATTTCTAAATGTGTTGTTGGTTGTACCTGTCTATTCTTAAATAGGCAATGGTTCAAATCTAACTTTTTATTCGTCTTATCGCTTTCAGCAAAGCACATGTGTTTTGAGTGTGCATATGTGTTTTATAGTTGTGAATTTGAAACCTTCTATGCATATGTGTTTTTACAGCTTCATGAACTTGTTTCTTTGTTTAATTTCAATTGTTATGGAAAGGATTGTGTACAAGGATTAAAAATACATGTGTACATATGCCTACAAAGAGATCGAGAAATCGAGAGTGGCCAATGAGGAAAATGAGGAAAAACATGTGTAAAAGAGATCGAGAGTGGCTAATGAGGAAAACACACATGTGAAAGTGGCCAATGAAGAAAGACACGTGTACAATGAGAAAAAACAAAGAGATCGAGAGTGGCCAATGAGGAAAAACACATGTAGATTGCATAAAATTGCATAAATGTATTAATAAAGTTTTGTTGTTTGATACATACTTATGTAATATTTTTATGATACATGGCCAATGAGGAAAAACACATGTGTAGATTGCATACAATTGCATAAATGTATTAATAAAGTTGTTGTTTGTATAAAATTGCATAACCGATTAATAAAGTTTTGTTGTTTGTATACATACTTATGTAATATTTTATGATACATGTGCAAATACAAAACACCTATGCAAAAACGGAAAATACAATTATCAAATAACGCAAACACACGTGCACACAATGTAAAAAAAAAAAAAAAATCCTTGAATTATTGGAACTAAAAAAAGCGTTTTTGAAAAAATCAAATATAAAAGAAAGTAATTTTACCATTATGCCCTTTTGAATTAAATTATACAAATTAATATAAGAAAAATCGATTGGTTGACGCTTGGTTCGCAGCTCGCAAATTATTTGGTTCTGAAAATAACCCTTCAATATATATATATATATATATAGAGTTAGGATCAAATGAGAAGAAACTTTTTAATAAGAAGGATAAGAAGGAATATGAACCACTCATTTCAAAAGGTCTTTCAAGGGCATTTCCGTCTAGTTTTAGTTAGCTGCAAGTTTAGAATTTATTAAATTCCTAAAACATTGGTGATTTGTTTATTATTCACTTTTTTGAAAAATCTAAACAAATCAAAAGAAAAACACACCGTCATTATCATTTATTATTTATCTTATCATAATAAAATAAATATGGATCATCACTTTTATCAGTTAAATACGGACAACTCTTACGCATGTAGGCATATATTATGATGATTGTTAATTATGGTCCAAAATTCAGTCCCATGCATCGAATATGACCTGAATATGAATACATGCATCCTTTAATTTTAGATTAAGATGTTTAGATTCAGCGGTAAAACGAGATGCATAGATTATTGAATGTTTGTCAATGCATCAGTTAATTTTTTTTTTCAACCCGTTACGCTTAGATGTGTCATTTTATAAAAATGTGTTGATTTTTAGCAGCTCTATTACCAAAGGTCTATTACCATTAAAAGATGCCTCGGAAAATTCCATCATCATCTTATAAAATTTAAAAAGTTTAGATGCATGATTTATTCAAGTCGCTAAATATGCTTCCATAATTGATAAGCAATTTTAGATGCATGATCTGTTGAAAATACAAAACATGCTCAGATGCATGAGATGTTTAGATGCGTTATCAATATGTCGTTCGAAAATCGACTTATTATAGATTTTTATCCAAAATTAATTCCATGCATCGATCATCTCTGAAACCGATTAAATATCAATATGTAGATGCATCTATCTAGTAAGGTGTGTCATGGTAAGGAAATAGGCATACGACGTTAGATGCATTGATTAGATAAAGGTCTGTTGTTGCGTCGATGAATATGTATATAATTTAGATTCCAGAACTGATATGCATCGATATACTTAAAAAATTTAGATGCATGATTTCATTCGCAATGTGATCAAGTTTAAATCACAAGACGGATGCGTTTCGTGTTCATTTTATTGGAGATGCATGAGAATTTTTGAAAACGTGATATGATGTTTTAGAGCGTAAGAAGCTTTAGGTATGGTATCACATGTATGTAACCAAAAAAATCTGTTTTATTGTTGACCATATGTAAAAGCGATTACTAAGGGACACAGTAATTGAATTTTCCATTTATGCCCTATGCATCTAATGAAAGAGGCAAGGTTTGCTCGATATTTACATATTTGCCACTATCAAGTTTTAGCCATTGATGCTTCATCTTGTGGCTGAAATTACTTCTTATTCTTCCTATTTTAACTAATATTCTCACTAGATCCCTACTCTATATATATATATATTTTGTTAATATTGATTTTAAGTTATATCGAATATATCTCTACTACTTATAAGCATGCATACCATTTTCCTTTAACTTAGAAATGCATAAATTTGATTAATGTGTAATGCTTATATTACCCATTAACTTAAATCAACTTAAATTTGATTATAATAACATAACTACCATATATGCATTGATTCATTAAATGACAAGTTTTACTTTTTTGAAATGCTATACAATATACATAGTTATAGGCTTTCAAGTTTTTAAAATGATAGGTATCATTGATTAAAACTTGTAACAACATCTACCATTAAATTAATAGTGCAAATACTTTATAATATTTAAACTTTATCATTTTTCATTTTTAACTTATAGATTTTTTTCTTCGCATTGACTACAAACTGAATCCTTAAGTGTTGCATCAAATGTCACATCAAAACCACAAATTATTTTTGTTATACACCGTCGCTATGTGTGAGTACTCGACTAGTGGTTACAAATTAGGAAAACTACATAAAAGACAGTTGGTATAATCAATGTTGATTATTTTACTTTTCTTATGAACTAATAACATGTGAGGGAATTTGTAAAATGTGTGGCGCTAAAACTTTTTGGACTATTTTCAACTAGAATATTTTGATTAAATTTTGTTTCTCAAATAAAAGATTATAGTTAATGAGTTGGAAAAAAAAAATGAGGGAACCAAAAATAAATGTGCCACCAATTATCTTGGCAAACAAAAAGTAAAAATAAACTACTGTAAAGAATTACACCTAAACTATATTATTATACTTGAGTCCATCGCTAATCGGTAGCTAAGTGAAAAAACTTAGCAACGTATTTGAGACAACTTAAAAAATCCATCATTGTGTTGTCAGAGCTTTGTCGCTAATAGTTGCAACCTAAGTTCGTCGCTATCTCTGTCGATATTTGATTACATTTAAGGATAGAATTGTGACAAATATGTAATTCATCTCTAAACTTGTTACTAATTTGTCACTAATTTGTCGCTAATTTATCAAAGCCAATTTTGTAGCTAAACTTTCTCTAATCCGTCACTATGAACCATTTTTTTGCAACAGACTGATTCAATCGCTAATTTCCGTCGCTGTTGCTCAGTATTCTAGTAGTGATATATACAAGGCTAGGGGTTTTGTGTTTTGCATCTCTTGTACTCATTAAGCTAAACCTAAAAAGTTTGTGTGCGTTTTGAGCTTAAAACCGGTCGACTACTTCCCCAAGGGAGTCGATCACTTTGATTTTCCAAACCAAGTTATTTGTTTGATTAAAACTAGCATTACTTTAATTCGGTACGTGTGTACAAGAAAGTGGTACTAACACAATATTGTTAGTATTTTTGGATTGAATTACAAAAAGGTAAGGGGTAATTCATATAATCCTAATTAAATCAAATTAAGGTTATTCCATTGCTAGTTTGTGGATTTGATTCTTGTTCGGCTAGAATCAAGTAAGGTACGCATTTTCTTGTTTATGTTAATTAATTATTTGTTAATATATCCTATACGCTTCCGCATATATACTTTGATGTTTTGTGATTATTTATTGATTGTCATGTTATGTAATTCCAACAATAATAATCCAAAGTCGATAAAAGTTTTATGTTTCCTGACGGTTCGCTCCCGTTGACTCAGACTTCAAAAAGGTGGAGTAAATTACAAAGTCGAAATAAAACTACTGTTTCTTGACGGTTCACTGTCATTGTCTCAGTTGTTTAAAGGACCGAGGACTAATATTGCTTAATTATAATGTTTAAAAAAGCTAAACGTCGACTCCGTGACAAACCTCACGTACGACATTGTTGTGTATGTGTGTGTTTTCAGTCGAGTGTGTTTTTAATAAAAGGACAGGAGAAAAATAGATAAAAGAGAGAAGGTGCTGCCTGAATTTACATGATATAATTAAGAGAAAAGGAGAGGAAGTGATCTGGATGGTTAGAGAACGAAAATCACTTCTCACACGCTTGAATGGAGTGATTTCTTCTATCAAAAGGTCAAAATCTTCACCAGGTTAAAACCAAATAGAGTACAAGAAAGGGTTAATAACTTTCAAGTTTTTATTTTGATCAAGAGTTTTAACCTTTAAATTTCTTTTGCAGAGGACTTTTTATTATTCAAATAATTATAAGCTTTCTTATTGTTCTTTTAGCACTAAAACTGTTAAACTCTTTTCATAGTAACAATTTAGTATAATTAAGCTTAAGGATCTGCAAATTAGGTCAAGACTTGAGGAATATTATTGATTATAACCCTTATAAAAAAAACAAAAATTTTGATCTATTATTTCATGAACATTATTTCAAGGATGTTTCCTACTTTCCTATAGCGTGTGAAAAGTAATATACCTCTAAGTTATGGTCCCTACAAACTAAGCAAATGATGTTCACTTTAATACATGCATGATTTTGTTCGTTATCGTAAGCTAGTACGTTGCAGTAAATTACTATTTTAATATTTCTTACGTGAACATATATTAAAGTAAGAATTATTTTAAAATTTGTCATAGGGTGCATGTCAAGAATGAACTTCTACTTTTTCTAAAATGTTGAAACTTATCTGAATAAGAAACTTTTGAGGTTCGTCTGATGTTAAATAGATACATATTTAGATTATTACATGCATGTTTATTGATTGGATACTGATGTATCTATATATTCATTGTTTGATATAGAAGAACCTTTCAACATCAGAATCAGTAGCATATAATCCAGTTATATAAGCATATACGCCGGTCATAATTTAATTAGAAAAAGCCACGATATCATGTATGAGGTTTCCAGGATACGCATCTCACGTGTTTGGCGTGCATCCAACCTCCACTACCCCCCGTCCAGCTTTGGGGTCTTCTTCTTCCCCTACTCAGAGTCACAATAAAAAATAAAAAAAAACGACTTTAAATTAAAAATGATGTGTATATTTTTGATTGGTTAGTAAACATATATAACATATCTAAATTTAAAAGTGTGTGTGGCAGGTGGACTTTTTCAGGTTAAATATGATGAGGAAAAGATAATAGATTGTTTGTTTCTTTTTTCATTAATTTGTGCTTGAATATTTGATGACTTAAAGCCTTGACAGGAGCATTTTCGACCGTAATCCTGGTACCGAACCGGTATTCTCAATATATGGTATGATATCGGAACTACAAAATACGTGAGAAAAGAATTCGGTACTTTAGAAACGGTACGGGATATAAACGAGAGTTCCCAATTTTTGTACCGAAATACAAAAGAGGTTGCTTTTTGGATAAATTTTTATATTCAAACAATTTTATTAGTCCTTCTCATGCAGCCTACGCTAAAAAAGACGGCCATACATCCAAACACAAAGTTGGGAAAGAAAAAGGGTTCCCAATATTTCTGTGACAACCATTAATCTATTGTCAATCACTAAAATCATCAAGTTTATATTTATAAACCATCCCGATCATAATCAGTTATATTTCAATAATATTAATGATATTTTTAATGAGTTATCTTTATTGTTAGTGATACGAGACATTCATACCCATACGATGCACACCATTTGTATAAGATTGTTTCTTATGTAATGTTCAAGGTAAACCATTGAAGTATAAATCTAATGGTGTATCTGATTGAAACGTGCATCGCAATTCTTAGCCAAATAGTTTTAAAATGAGTTCGTTAAGTGTTAAGCTCCAGATCAACATGAGCAATTCACGTAACGTGATAGTTTGATTTCCACAAATACTTGGTAAATATAAACTTAAACAACCCAAAACAAAAATCAAACGCATATGACTCTATAAAAACTGTAATATTTTGATCAAAATAAGTCTTAACATTATTATCTATTTACACTGTTAATTAATTTCTTACAAAACAATAACAATAACAATAAAAATGTTTAATCTCCTCCTCCTCCCACATGTCTTAGTCAAGAAGCAAAAACCCGCACATCTCACACAACTATATGCATCCAACTGGAGAAATTATGAACATCATATCCAATATTCCTCGTCCTCTTTGACCGAAACCCTAAAGAACTACAAATTAAGAGCAATACGAAAACATTGTGATCAAAGTAATTAGGTCGAACGGTTTGTCAGCAAAGTAATAGAGTGTTCTATATGGATGACTTCATGTGAAAACATTTGTTTATATTATCGCTCATACCTTATGAGTTTTTTAGGTAGTTTCTTGGTTGCCTGAGAAAGATATTTAAAATAAATAAATAAATAAGCTCCTAACAAATTATATTTTTTTCCTGGACTGACATAAGTTGTTTTTTGGTAATGTCTCATATGCAACATTGGCTGACAAACTACATCTGCGACTGAATTCCCTTTTGGTATACGCAAACTAAACCGTCGAGCTTCATACCGTGTGACGACATCTTTGCCTAGTACTGTAGTAGGCTATTACAGACTTTAAGGAGTGAAGTGAGGGAGTTCATCTGGTAGACCTTAAAAAAAAAAGAAAATGATAAGTCACTTTGTCTGTATTTAGCTAAGCGCGCCACAATGTCTATAAAAAGATATAAGTATGAACACAAAAAATATATTAATGAAATGAGCTAGTACAATAGTACATGTTTGTTGATCAGCAAAAGCCTAAAAGGTAATTAACAATGGCTTTACTGAAGTTCAATTTTGGTTTTAAAGTTTTTCAAACGCAAAATCTTGGCACAGTTTGGTACATAATAGATACCCAACCCGGTCTTTTTCCAAAATAAATACACATCAATTAGTTCATACTGTTGGATTAAGGAGTGTTTCGGTTTATCTGTGCTAGCTGATTTAAAGGGTGTTTGGATTGGTCTATTGCTGCAGTTAAGCATGACTTGTAAGTTGTAACTTTATCATACTCACTTAACTTGAGCCCCGATTTCAGGACCCAAACACACCCATCTCTATTAGCCCTTGTTAATTGTGTTAAGTCAAGTGTTACTTTAGTATAATTATTTGTTAAGTACTTATGTTTAAAGACGTCTATGTATTAAGTTATGGGTCGAATATTAAGCTGCCTGCGTGGGTCAAATTGCACCCATGTTGAGGCGATTAGATGGTAGTTATCTTTGGCGCTTATTTCCCAAGAGACACAATGGTTGGAGGAAAAATAAGCATCATGTGTCGTTAGAAACCTATATATATGTTTTCTAAATCAGAAAACATATAACAACTTTTATCAAATCTTAATGCATTATCTGTTCTTAGTATTTTACATTTTGTACCCATTATTGTTCCATTACATTTACACCATTTACAAAGTCATTTCCAGAAACATGAAACACTTATTGAAACCAAGATCAATTGGCCACAAGCCTGTACACAATTGGTATCAGAGCCACGGCTCTCATCCATGGGATAGGCCAAGTTCTGGTTTCATGTCTGGGAGATATCTTCTAAGAGAGACTCCCAAGAGGGTGAACCTGTGGAACACCAAAAGAAAGAAAACCATAATTTCACCAAAGGGCAAAGATATTCTGGCACAAACTGTAATGGAAAATGAAAATTTCAACTCTGCAAAAGAAACTGATGATTTGTTGAAACTGAAGAAGAAAGTCATGAAGATGAAAAGGGACAAGAAGGCCAAGTGCACATTTGCAAAGAAAAAGGACATGCCTTAAGGGCATGTAAGGATAGAAAGAGGCTAGCAGCCTTGGAACTACAACAAGAAATGGAGATGACAGATAAGATCATTACAGAAGAGGCCAAGTATACAGAAAAGGTCTACTTGATTGCAGACTATGTGGTGAAAGGTACAAACTTGCAAAACTGGAACAACATCTGGTATATAGTAACTCCTACAAGTTTCATATGTGTCCCACTAGAATCCTATTTAATGAAATAGATTATAAGTTTAAAATGATAGGCAAAGAAGAACATGAAAGAAAATTTATTTTTTCATATGGGGTGGGAGATGTTACTATTAGGATTGATGTTGGGGAAGTGGTGATTAGAATGTCCAATATACTCCTGAGGTGTCTTTTAATATGCTTAGTCTAGATTTACTTAAGACTCAAGGGTACAAGACAGAGATCAGTGATGATATATGCAGTATATATTATATGTATCATGATGAAAACAGAAACCAGTCACCATTGTTAGAAAAGGGAAAGGAACAGGTTGCACTTAAGGAGATAGTAAATGAACATAACCAGTTTTTGGAAGATCAGTTTAAGCAGATGGATCCTACAAATGAATGCTCTTTGATTAGGGGCTTAGAAGATTTGGATTGGAACAAAGATGATACACAGGACTACATTGATGAAGAGTACATTAGTTACAATGGGACTCTATATGCACTTAAGGTTAATTCCTTCTCAAAGTATCTATCTTTCATGAATTTATTGGCAAAGGATGATCCGTTGTATAGAAACCGGAAATCTTCGATAAGAGGTTCATTGATTTGGTCAAGTGGTTTTATTTGGTGCATCTGAACTATGATGCATTGGATACAATACCACCAGTTGTTAGAGATGTTGAATTGAACTTGCTATATTTGCACAAGGCTGTTGAGAATATGGGTGGATACTTCTCAGTCACCATAGGTGACAAATGGGGGGTGATTGCACAATTGCAAGGCTTAGACACAGAAGATGCTAATACAGTTAGAGCTTGTTACATAAATTTTATTGATCTTTTAGTCATATACCATGAAACTGCACACAGTCCTTGGGGTGAAATGAAAAGAGAAGTGGGTGAAACCAGTGAAAGAAGGATGGCCAGGGACCTACCATGCCAGAGATTTGAAGATGGAGCAAACAAGTTTGGTGTCAAGTTGGACAATGAAGATGAAGCTGGAAATGAAAGCAGCCAAGATAGCAATGACTTTGAAGTCATTGCCTGATGAAAAGCAAGAAAGGAATCAACACAGAAGAACTTGACCTTAAACAATTAAGGGGGAGAATGTTAGCCCTTGTTAATTGTGTTAAGTCAAGTGTTACTTTAGTATAATTATTTGTTAAGTACTTTTGTTTAAAGACATGTCTATGTATTAAGTTATGGGTCGAATATTAAGCCTGCACATGGGTCAAATTGCGGCCCATGTTGAGGCAATTAGATGGTAGTTATCTTTGACAGTTATTTCCCAAGAGACACAATAGTTGGAGGGAAAAATAACTGTCATGTGTGTCATTTAGAAACCTATATATATGTTTTCTAAATCAGAAAACATATAACAACTTTTATCAAATCTTAATGCATTATCTGTTCTTAGTATTTTACATTTTGTACCCATTACTGTTCCATTACATTTACACCATTTACAAAGTCATTTCCAGAAACATGAAACACTTATTGAAACCAAGATCAATTGGCCACAAGCCTGTACACAATCTCAGCCTTCATTTCAGCCCCTAATCCCATATCCATTTCAGCCCCAAAACGGACCCATTTTAGCCCCCACTTCAGCTCCGAAACATACCCATTTCAGTCTCATGTCGTCACCAAAAGGCATCCATTTCAGCCCCCAAGTGCAACCACTTCAGCCCCCATTTGAGCACCCAAACGCACCCGTTTTAGCACCTATTTCAGCCCTCAATCCCACACGCATCAGCCCCTAAAATGACCCACTTCAGACCCCAAATCCACCCATTTTTTGCCCCATTTCATTACCCAAACTCGCAAATGAGCCTCCACATGAGTTAGTATAGATTTTACATATATAACTCATTGACTAATTTCTCTGTTACTAAAGACCAAAAATTAAAAGGAGATGATTGTGTTACCTTAAGAGTGTTTCAGTTAGCAACACAACTCACAAATTAACCTCCACATGTCCTGTAATCAAATGAAAAAAATAATAGTTATCTTTCCTGCATGTAATATTTTATATTCCGCATGTTGTGCTAAACAATCAAATATCAGAAGAATGCCATAAAAAGTCTACCTGATATATTATAGATTCAAAACTTATCACTTTAACTTTTTTCTATAATTACAATCATAACCCATGGGCTCTATGAAGTCTAAACCGATTTTGAGGAATTTGTTTCCTTCATGACACTGATGCTACTTGTTTTTCTCTATTAATGTTGGTGTGGTTTCGCGTCAATGATCTATTACATTTAGCACTACACAAATCATTTCTAAATATTTGATCCTATACTATTACGTCCAAATCAGTAGCATCTTATGAGCACCATTGATAACGCTCATTTTATACATATTTTAGTCGCATTATTTGTATGTTTGCATATTATTTGGTTGCGTTTGTGAACATTTTACACTCAAAAGGTACAAAAGATATATTCAAGTTCAGGTACAACCATGTCTAAGGAAACAACCAGAAAGACGAAGAAAAGTCGTCAAAACAAGAATCATTTTCACAAAGAAGGATTCCATCCATAACAAAGATCTCGGGAAGACTTTCGAAGATAAAGATTCCTGAGCTTAAAGGAAAAGATGTTCATGAAGTTTATTATGGTACTCAAGTCTTAATTGCAGCCCAAGGTTCAAATCTGCAATTCCAACCTTTTTCCCAACCTTGGGCTAAAGTACCAACCGCGGGTTGAGAATCTCAACCGCAAGGTAGGAGTGGGTAGAATGTCTAAACCGCCCGGTTGGGATCTCAACCGTGGTTTGCTGAAATTTTATTATGGTTTAATTGTCACCTTTCAAGTCCCAACTCTTCACTTGGCCAACCATTACTGCTCATTCACTTAAAACTCAGTTGATTAATGGCCCTTGGTGCCCAAGAAACTTGCTTGGTGGCCAAGGGTTGTCAATCTATTAATAGGAGCTTGGTTTCAGAGAAAAAAGAGATATGCAACACAATATACAACAAAAACTCAACTATTATTCATCATTCTGTCTAGAAGGCTTTCAAGGGTGAAAAACGCAGGAAAGGGTGAAGCTAGGAATCATAATTCATTATTGTAATCATCAAGGAATCATCCCTTATTCTTGTAATCATCATTACAACATTTGTAATACTTTTAATTATGATTTCAAGTGATCAATTTTCTGTGATTATAACTTCGTTAGCTATGAGTGGCTAGTGCCTTTGTGCACTTGCCTAGATGATGTTTGTAGCATGATACTTGGTTGATTGTGACTTCATGGTTCTATTACTATTTCAAGCTGAACTAAGAACGAACTATGCTTTTAAGTTTCATGTGACAAAAAGTTTATCAAGTTAGATTGATTGTTGATGGTGTATTAGGTCGAAAGAGACATTGTTAATCAATCAATTGCCGCCCTTTGTCTATGAAGGTGCTACCTTATGTATTGATCATTTCGTAAGTAACTTGAGTAAACAAGGAACTAAAAGGTGTGGTTGTCAATTACTTGCGAAACTATCGCGAATCAAGTGGTTGGATTGTCTTAGTCTTGAATGATCAAACTTAATATTGTTTTTGTCATCTTAAAATCTTGACGAGGATTGCAAGTGTTGAAAACAAGAGGATTCGAACACCATCTAATGTAATTAGAACAACATATAATTTCTTGATCAAAGATGTTGGAACCATTATCACAATCAAACAAAGTGAATTGTTCAAACTAATCTAGGCAAGTGTAGTCTTATATGTTGAATTCTTCATCATTGTTATTATTTTCTTGCTACTTGTGTTACTATTGTTAGGCTCATTAATTTCATACTCACGTTTCAAAAACTAAAGAAATCCTTGTGAACGACCTCGACTTACCGAATCATTTCTAGCTACACATGGACGAGTATACTTGCTCGTATGTGTTTCGTTTGAATCATTGGTAAATCGTGTTATAATTTTAAAACTTGCACTCGTGAGACACATCAACCATCCCTAAAATGTCCAAGAACGTGCTTAGTTTTTTAGTTGATGATGAGTGTACTTGAATTGAAAAAGTGAAAGCTTACACTTTTTACCTTGGGATAATTCCGTTGCAGTGAGAGGAAGGGCCTTTTAAGCCGTTCATTCACCGTTATCATGTCCCATATAAGTCATCACAAAGTAGTGCTCCCTTTCGGTCCCCCATCAAAAGAGCTTCATCATACATCATTGTTTTTGCTTCTTATTTAGTTAATGGTAACATACCTGCATCCAATTCTTGTTAAATAATGAAGTATGATTTTTTTAACTATCTAACTTGTACCTGTTATCCTAGGTAAATACACTCGTCAATACAAATGGCTCAAAAAATAGCTGGTAACACATAACCGTTTGCATTTTTCTGTTTAGATAAGCCTTAAACATAAACGAAAAACAGGTGTTTGGATAAGCTTACTTTATGATCTTCTCAGCTTATAAAGATATGTAAATGCCGAGAAAGTTTACTTTTTTTCAGCTTCTTGGTATGATAGTATGGACTCAAGGCACAGACTCAACGTGATAGGTAGTTCATAAGCCGAAAAAAGGTAAGGGAAATCACCTCGATCTGTCAAAAATTATTTTATACCTCTCAAACATCAGCGGATGCGTGCAAGCATCACCAAACCATTAGTTCTCAGACCTCTGCTTGATACTCGCACTTCTCCACAGGTACATCGGGTGCTTCAAAATCAGGAGGTTGCTTATCAAAATTGCTTATCTGCATATTGCATTTGGTGCGACAAATAAGCCACTTTGAGAATATCTTGGATTGCTTATCACAGTGAAATAAGTTGTTTCAAAATAATTACCTTAAAATTGCTTATATAAGCTGAAAACCATAACTAAAACCACAATAAAAAAAAAGATTGCAACTTAGATTATAATACCAAATCGTTAATTTTTACCTGTTGCTAGAAAGATCACAAAAGCTTGCTAGTGGTGGTTTATGTATATAATGATTGTGTCGTGATTTTGCATAAATTAGGCAAAAAAAGGTACCCACTTATTTTTTAATTCGCTGTGAATCCATGAAGCTTCCAATATATGTGTGCCTGCTATGAATGAATCAAAACCCCAAAAAACTTCAAACATTCAGTATCGTGTAAAATATCAAAAGATAAATGCAAATTTATAAGATCACATACCTGAAATTGTTTGAAGCTTGATCGAAATTAGTCTCAATGTTCTTGTTTGGTTTGATCGAAATTAGTGTGGGTGTTCTTGTTTGGTTTGATTTTCGTTTTCCATGTGTGGGATGAAGAATAGAGATGTTGGAATACTCCAAACTCCAAACTGCAAAAACCATACATCTTCTGCATCAATCTGCAACCCTTTTTTGTTCGGTAACCCCATGATTGAAGGCATTCAATTGAAAACTCCTTTGTATTCTGTGGATTTACGAGTAGTTAGTACAATACATTTTTTTCACAATTACACTTCCACAATAAATTAAGGTACTCAATCTTTAGATAGAGTAGATGTATCTTTGTTAAATATAAAGGTAAATATGTACTCAACATTATTCATCCACAATCTCTATATAATGAATTATGTTCATTGTTAAGAGAAGACGGGTGGGAGCCGGGTAAGGGGGCGGTTGTGAACTCCGACCGGCCACACCGTCGTGTAGGTCGGGTAAGGGCTTGGCTTCATTTTATGAGTTCAGTCCGAACTTTGCAAGCTTTGTTCTCTTTTTTTTTTTTTTTTTTTTTTTTTTTTTTGTCTTTTATGAAATTTTGGGTTAGGGTAGGATCGGGTACCACTCCGTCTAGTTAGGGTAGTGTTAGGGTAGTATTGGGGTAGTTTTGAGTTGGAAGGTTTTTATTGGATAGAGGTGATGTGGCACCCTCAGGGTATTAGGGTACGAAACTTGGACTCCCTCCCCCTAATTAATTTTGTTGTCAAAGATGAAACATAAGTAACAATAATCTTTGTATGGTTTGTTTATTTTGGTTTTGACAAACGAGAGAAACTGAATATGTATCGTTTTCCTGGTATTGGGTACCGAAACCGGTACCAATATCGAAACCCTCTGTTATGGTGCCTGTACACACTTTTATCCGTGGGAAAAAATGATATCACCAATTCGATACCGGTTCGGTACGGATGAGCTCGTCCCTAACTTCAGTGCTTTACATTTTTAGCCGTTTTTTTTAACTAGGTACAAAACAAACATATTTTGATACGACTTTGCAAATTAAGCTTTCAATTCTTCGTATCAAGACGATTGAGAGGGTGTTTGTTTAACTCTTTTTTTTTATTAAGTTATGTAATGCATACACTTTTAGAATTATCCTTTTATATATTCATGGCCTGTTTGGTTTGAGTATTTTAGACTTGGGATCGGGACTTAAAGCAAAAAGTATTGTTTGGTGTAATTTTGCGAGACTTGACTTTGGGATTAAATCCGTATTTATGGGCATGTTGAATTCCCTACTCTATCTATTGGATTTCTGACATAATAATATTTTTCGTAGGCTCCACTGATACTTTACTCTCTATTTAGGTTTTTTTATCTTTAATATCATATATTTTAATTTTAAAAATAATATTATAATATATAATATATACATAAAAATATTATTTTCTCTCTCTTACATTAAATTCAAATACAAATCCTAAACTAAATTCAAATTCAAATCCAAATCCTAATTCCAAACCCATCTACAAACCAAACGGGCCCTCAATTATCCTTTCTGATGAGTTAAAAACAAACAAGTTTTGTTTGACTTTCTGAAATCAGTTTTTCTTTCATATTAAGTCCAATTCAAATGTTTGTCACTCAATTAAATTCATTGACCTAGAACATTGACCTATGTTACACTCCTAAACTATATTTCAAGTGCTTGTAATCAATATGTAATAGGTTGCTTAATTAGGCTTTTAAGTTAGTATTAATGGCAAGGCTTATGTAGAAAGCCCATAAGCCTTAACCCAAGCCCATAAGGAAGGAAGGGAACTTGTAGTGTTGCCCTAGTCTCTTCCCCTATAAATAATGTTGTAAACCTTCATTTGAAGGTTGGTTGTTCATTTCACACATATATCCTACGCATAAACTTTCTTTATTTTCATACGTGTGTGTGTATGTTTGTTCATCCGATCATCTTATCTATATTTCTTACATATTGATGCTTGTGTTACAATATGGTGACCTAACAGTGGTATCATTCGCCATCTAGTTGGGTGAAACATTTTTGTTTTTGAAGTTTATTCACTATATGCGTGGGTTTTGGGTTTTAAACTTTCATACGCATAAAAGCTCAAATTTTTACACTTTAAAACTCAAGATTTTTGTGGTTCAAGGTTCATTTAGTGTTAAAGTTTAAGTGTTAGCATCAAGTTTGAAACTTACGTGTGTAGCATTGTTTTTGAGCTTGATTTCATTCGTGTACTACTTTCTACGCGTAAGGTGAAAAAGTGTTTTGGATCATCAAGTTTCATACTTTTGTGTTATTTTGGTGATATTGAAGCGATTTCATCATAAAAATCAGGTTTATAAACACTTTTGGGCAGAAAAATCCGTTTTGGTAAAGTTTGGTACTTTCTACTCGTAAGAAAACCCTAGTTTTACTCGTAAGCTTCAAAGTCTACGGCACGCGTAAGCAGCTCATTATTTGATCTTCAGTGCTTTTGGTTTACTAAGTGTTTTTCTTGCATGGATAAGCCTGAAAACACTTCGACTTTGGGATATCTTTTACACTGGTATAAGTGTAAAAGATTTTTGGGCAAAACCCTAGTTTTACGCATAAGCTAAAATCTTACGCGTAGAATTCTCTTTGCCTAAGCATTTTCTTACGCCTAAGCCTGTCTTACGCATAAGCAAATATTACGCATAAGGATTCTACTACTAAGCCTTTGGTCTACGCCTAAGCTAAGCTTTCCTCAAGTCTACGCGTAAGCTATTTGATAAGGTTTTAAAATGTACCTTTTGAGGGTCGTTAAGCCCTTATTTGATCACTTTTGTATCCGTTATTACTTAATATCGCTCCTTTTCACTTTTAGGTCTCTTGAAGGCAAATTGTCGGAATGACACTTATTTAGACGAAAAGGCGCGGATATACTGAAGAAAATGGCCAAAGTCATGAATTGAGCCACTCGACCGCCGAAATACAAGGGGACAACACATCATTAATCGCGACGCCGTCGCATCACTTTTGTGACGGCTCAAGAGCCAAATTGCTTATTTTCAAGTGACGATGTCGCTTTTTAAAGAGTAGGTCCGTCGCAACTCGGACGGCCTAGATTTGATCCGACGGCGCCGAGACTCAAGGGACGGCCACAAGATTAAGGTGATGCCGCGCAGACTAACGTGCCAAGACGAAACCCTAATGACGGCGACCGACGGCGTCAAAATTCAAAGGTGACACCGTCGCGATTGTAATCTTATATATAGAATCCGAATTTTTAGTTTTAGTGTAGTCTTTTGGAGTAAAACCTAAACCGAACCAAGGTCGTCTTGTACAATATTTTAGGGTTCCAAACCCTATCTTACACCAAGATAAGTGTTTTACTTCATTAATTCAATTATGTCTTCAATTATTTGTGTGTATGCTTGCATGTTCTCCATGTCCGGTTAATTTACTTGTGTGTTTGCTTAGGGAATATGAAACTTAATTATTGAATATTGATTGTTTTTCTCTTATCGTAATTGTTAATGATCTAGTAATGCGATAGGTCATTCGTTGTGTAGTTAATGCTTGATTAATCTTTGTGAACCTTAGACTATAACACATAGAGTAGTTGTAGGCTAAACCATCCAAAGAGTGCCTTAGAGTTAGAGTTTATAATTCCTAGAGATTTTGTATACGAGACCCTTTGGTAGTTTCAAAGAGTTAGGGACAAACGCATACCCTAAGACTTTAGACACACAACGCAATTAAGAATAAGGACGTGACAATTCAACCATCAATAGGAGATAATTAAAGAGTAATAAAACCTAAGTAAACACATCTTTAAACTATCATACGAGCTCACAATAATTAGACATAGACTACATACACCTTAGATTAGATAATTAGATAAGTAGAGTAATCGGTAGAAATACCAACCCTCAAATCCAAACCCCGAGATTCGTACATTTCTAATTACAAAAAAATATAAAAAGATAAAAAAATAATCTTCCTCAACCCCAACCTTAGCGTAGTAACTTCTCACTAGCATTCCTATTCCCCTAGAGAACGATATCAATACCCGTGGCTTACCCTAATACTACACTACAACGATTAGGTTCATTTCCTAGGGTGTTATAAAACTTGCTCAAGAAAAGGAAGTTCCTTTGACCCCGACGACGCGTGTAGCGTTATCAAGTTTTGGCACCGCCGGGAATAGAATAGCTAGTTAGTAGTCCACCTCTTTAGGTTTCTTTGCTTGATTCCTATCAAGTAATTTTTTTTTTCTCATTTTTTAGCTTCCTCGTAGTCTATCCCCCTTCTTCGTGACCTTTGTTAGTAATCCCATCACTTTTCATCATGGAATGTGATAACCAACCACCATTCATCAACCTACCACCAAATGACCCGCCAAGAGCCCGTACTCTTGGTGAATACTCGAGACCAAGCCACCTAGGCTATAGGAACACCATTGAGCTTCCCGATCAAGCCCAAACTACGGCCCTGCGATCCGACACCATCCGGTTGGTGCAAAACGGATGTGCATTCCATGGACTTCGTTCAAGATCCTAATCGACATCTGAAGGATTTCCTTAAAATTGTCGATTCCATCGACCTTGATGCTACTACTCGGGAGACCACGCGATGCTGCTCTTCCAATTCTCTCACGGGACCAAGCTAGTAATTGGCTTGAGCGACTTCCCACCGCTCCATCTCAAGTTGGGACGATCTCACCTCTCGCTTGCTCAATTTTTCCCAACGGAGAACCACTAAGCTTAGGAATGACATCTTTGTTAGAATTTGAAATTCCGTGTATTAAAGAGTCGGTCACCTCAAGTATATGTAATCGTTAGAAAGCTCGTAGTCGTAGTTATTTCAAGCTAAGTAGTATTTAGTTAAGTAACACCGTGGAGGACGGACGGGTCTTTACCCATCTGTATGCCCGATCCACACCCGTTGTGTGGCATTTTATGTAAGACTATAAATACTCTCTACCTCCCAAGGTAGAGAGTTGGAGCTCATAATAATATCTTTCACTTTCTCTCACTAAGTTCCCTAAACCTCTAACTTTCTCTCTCTATAATTCCATTTATACGCCAACTTGGTGCTTTAGTTTGATGTGTAAGTGAAAACAAATATCCTTAAATTGGTATCAAGAGCCATGGTTAGATCATATCTTGCACATCTTTGGATTTCTAGTGGTTTTTAGGTGGTTTTTTAGTTTGAAAAAGTTTAGTGGTTTGTGCATCATTTGGTTGATTTCTTGTGTTAAAGCTTGGATTTTGTTAGTACTTTTTTGTTTAGAATCATCCCAAGTGTTTAGGTTTTCATTTGGTAAGCTTGAATCATCTTGGTTGGGTTGTTTTTGGATTGAAAGTGATGTTTGTGAAGTTTTCTTGCTAGCGACTTGATCTACGGATTATTTTTCCTTGTAGCGACTTGCTTTACATTTTTGTAGCGAGTTGAAGTTTTTGGAGCTAGCGACTTAGGCTTAGCGACTTATAGTACAAGTAGTGGACTCTCCACTCGGGTAGCGACTTAGTGTTAGCGACTTGGTGAGTAGCGAGTTGCTATTTAGCGACTTGATTCTTTAGCGACTTGAATCTTAGCTTAATTGTCGCCAAAATTTTGCTAGCGACTTGAGGCTTAGCGACTTACTATTTAGCGACTTGCCTTTGTTTAGCGACTTGGGACTTTAGCGACTTGGTGGTATAGCGAATTAGGTGTTAGCGACTTGGTGCATTATCTTCTAGCGACTTGGGTGATTTTTACGGTTTCTCTTGATTTAGTAAAATCCGTGAAAGAATCTATTTCCGGTTTAATCATAGAGTTATAAAATCCCGTTTAACTGTTAACATGTCTACCAACGCTTCCACTATCATCTCCATCGCTGTCGAGGATGTTCAAGCAATGGTTCGGATACTCGTCCACCCATGCTTGACAGAATCGACTACGATTCTTGGGCTCAACGAATCGATTGTATTGTATTGGAAAGGAAAATGGTGTCAACATTCTCAAATCCATTGATGAAGGACCGTGTCGAGTTGAGACGACTAGAGATGTACTTGATATCGAAGATGGAACTCGATTTACGGAATGGACGGACTAAAGATGTATGATGAGCTTGATGATAAGGAGAAAAGAGATTCGATGTCGATATCGTGGCTTCTAACATTGTTCTTCAAGGTCTTCCTAAAGACATCTACAAGTCGATCAATCACAACACCAAGCAAAGGCGATGGGATAATGTCAAGATGCTTCTCTCGTGTTCTCGAATTAACTATGGAAGAGAGAGAATCACAACTCTATGACGAATTTGAACACTTCAAGATGAAACCAGAGAGTGTCTATGAGTACTATGTGAGATTTCATAAGTTGGTGAATGATATGAGGAACATCGAATGACTATGCCTAACATTCACCGAACTCAAAATTTGTGAACAACATGAATCCCGAATGGCACAAGTTTGTCACCTCTGTGAAGCTCACTAAAGGATTGAAGAATACAAACTATGAGCAACTCTATGCCTTCCTCCTTCGAATGAGAGACATGCTATGTTTGAAAAATGATTCTTAATCGCCTCAAAACCAACCAGGAGAGACAAGCTCGCCTAATGAATCAACCGCCTTCTACTCAAACATCGGAATCACAACCAAAGCCTCACAAGTCATACCCATGGGAAATGGTAATCACAAACTCATTCCCGATCCTATGTTCAAACAAGGCGATGCCGATGCACACGTGGGTAACTTCATTAATCAACTAGCTCTTCTAATTAGTCAAAATATGAATTCTCTCCCACAAACCAACAACAACTTCGAACAAAGATCTAACCTACACAATCAAGCTATTGTTAAAGATGGGAGGATCATGGTGCAACCGGTTCGGAAAGACAAGATGATCGGGGAAGAGGTGGAGCTGGTAGAGGTTATGTTGGTAATCGAATCGAGGAAGGAATGGTAATCAAGGTCAAGCTAAGCCGATCAAATGTTATAACTGTGGTGGTGAGGACATTGCAAGGAATCGCACATCTCCAAAGCGCCCACAGAATCGCCGATTACTTGAGAGATAAGATGTCGCTTGTACAAGCTCGGGATAATGGTGCCGCTTTGGATGAAGAGGAATTGTTGTTTCTAGCCGAGGGCAATGCCAAGACCTATGATGCGAGATGTGGATGAGCAGCCTATTCGGAGATAGGTCACAATCATCGAATGCCTTTCAAGTCGCCGATTATGATGCATACGACTGATGTGGATGATGGACTTCATCGCACACACAATTTTTATGGCTAGCATTTCTCCAATGGTTTCTCCCAAGGTCTCTTCTTTACCACAAGTGGCGTATCCAAAGACAAACTCATCTCGAGGTATTAAAACTATACGATGATGTCGATGTGCAACAGATGCATGACAAAGTACAATCAATCGAAACTATTGAATCAAATGTTGAAAATATGGGTAATATCAATATTGTCCCATATGATCAATATGTGAAACAAAGTGAAAGTGAAGTTGTACCAAGTGATGCATCTTCCGCAATCAACAATGACTATGTTTTGATGAATACACCGCATGTGCCCCGATGATTCGTAATTTCAACTAAATGCCTATAAAGAACGTGTTGCTATTTATGAACAACGTGCAAAATTTGAGTTGACCACTCGTGAGCGGAAATGGATGACCAAGTGCGTACAATCATTAGAAAAGTAATTTTAGAAGAAGTATTAAAACAAGAATTAAATTCCTTGCAAGAAAAGCTTTCTAAACCGCTAAACAAAAACAAGAACTTCAAGAAAATGTGAAAATGCTTAAGCAAGAATTTAATGCAAAGGAATCAAAACTCTTAAGAGATTTTTCTAATCTGAAAACTTTGAAAAACAAACTTGAAAACAAGTTGTACACACAAGGAAACACCATTTAGATTGCTCACATGATCACTAAGCATAGAGTTCTAAGCGATACGCATAGTGTTCCCATTATAGATAAACTCAACCCTGAGTACGGGAAGATAGCAAAAGCAACTCAAAGTGTGATCTATGATGGTAATGAGATTCTTAAACCTAGACAAAAACCTAGTTGCCTTGAGTGCACTGAGGAAGATAAGAAATTAGATGAAATCACTAGGGAGAAGATGAATAAGAAACTAAATGATCCTAAATGCAAAGAGAAGAAAGTAATTATCACCCCCATGACTACAAAAGGAGAATTGATCTCCTCAACATGTTTAAGCCTCAAACATTGTTGACTCCCAAACATGTGTTCGGAAAATGGACTTAGATAAGCGAAAGCGAAAATATTGTTGTAACAAACCCTCCCTTAGGAAAATGCCTAAAGCAACCGTGTATCCTCCCAATACGCCAATGCATCTAGTTCCTAGAACGATTGCTACTAAAAGCAAGATCTTAATCAGTCAATATGTTATTTTTCAACTATTTGTTGATTTTGAGAAAACTTGTAAGAAAAGGATCACACCCAGCGATTATCAAGGGAAAGGGTTTTGAACAAACAAAGAATGCTATTTAATCGAGGTCATGCCTTTCTTTAAACTTCTAAAAGATCACTTTGAGAGTCTTAAAAGGGATACATATCGATATTAAGGGAATGGAAAAGGAATTTGATGCAATGATAGTTGAAGTTAGTGACTATGAGCGAGCACTAAAATATAATGAGATTGAGAGGAAGAACTTGCATACACTAAATGAGAACCCGATTTCGAATGTATTGCTCAAGATGTGTTCTTCATCGCTACAAATTGTTCTATTAATGCTTCTCAATTTCATGAATTATCTGTTGCCTGAAAGTCTCCTATGATCGTGTCATTGAGCTTGAAAAACTAATTCGAACTAAACGAGAAAATTGAACTGGATGATCATGACAATTTGGTTAAACATTTTTCTAAACTAGAAGTTGAGCATTTTAATTTACAACTAAAATATCAACATCTTAAAGAAAATGTCAAAACTTCAAATATCAAGACATCCTCGGATGCTCCGAGTTTGATGCGCTTTTCAAATTAACAAACGTGATGAAGATTCAAGCTCATTGCAACACGATCGAAAAGTTGAAAGCCCAAATCTCTCAATTAAAGGGTCAAACGAACAATATGACAGGCTCCCAAATGCCTCCTCCTTTAGATTCTCGAATTCTCAAACGTTTCATCTTCAAAACCTAGTAAATGCATTACAAAAGAAAACGAAAGTTTTCTAGAAGAAAATGAAAAGGTTAAAGTCATTTCAATGAGTTATTTGAATCAATAAAGGTCACTCGTAACAAAATAATGAACAAATAGCTTCATTGCAAAAGGAAATTGAGAATCAAGAGTCGTAAAAGGAAAATGCCTATGACCAATGGGGAGAATGGTGTATCAAAGGTTCACTCTTGTAATAAATATGCTTTGTCTGTGAAATATGTCCTTCCTCATCTCAGGAACAACAAACTTGCTGTTCAAACATACTTCTCATCCCTTAAGGATAACCTAGAATGTCTGCGTGAGATTGTTGAAGAGGATAAGTTAGAGAAACCTCATGATAATGCAATTGGACATGCATGCTTATATGCCAAACGATCTCAAGAAATCCTAGAATGCTTGATCACAATATGCCCAAAGTCATTAGGTGAGAGAGTTAATCCTTTGATTCCATGCTCGATGCCTAATGCCAAGTATGATATTCATTCGATGCCAAATGTTTTGAATGTGAACCTTAGTGTGCCCTTAAGTAGTTCGATTCCAGATCCGTCAATGCTAAGAAAGAGAACTCAAGTGTGCCTTCTAGGAGTACAAATCCCAGATTTATAGTTTTAAGAAAGTGAACCTTAGTGTGCCCGCATGTAGTTCGGATCCCAAGACATCTAAACAGTGATGCAAAGAGTAGTAAACCAACTAATGTTCCCATTCCTCTACAGAGTAATCGGTGACATTAAAGGGAGCAGGTCAAAGTCTCAAGACAATACAAGGAATGATAGGACCTCGCAAGCTAAGAATGTGCCCGAAAAGAGTAGAAGAACAATCTAGGAACTTTAAGTTTGAACCGAATAAAACGAATCGTGTTGATTCTAGTATTAGCCACAGCGCGTCAGAATTAATTCGAATTCGATACTATTTGCAAACCTTGCATTGATGTATGCTTGAATTCGCTTTCTAATCATGAATGTGGTGTTAATGTTTTGCCTAATGATGTTAATTGTCCGATTAATATTGTTAATGCTAAAATTTATGCTAAGAAGGCTAAAAGGCAAAACGAAGAAAGTTAGAAAACAAGGGAAACCCAGGGAAGAACATTTAGTAAGATAGGATATTATTGGTTACCGTTGGTCATAAGACTAATCGACAATGCCCACTAGAAAATGGATGCTTCTTGGTAGAACTATTCCTTAAGAAGTGAGCACACTGTGAATGTGGCTATCTGCACACTAGTATCGCATCTATTCACAATGATTTCATTGCCTTATTTTCTCGATATGAATGCTTCTATTTCGATGTGGGTGTTCCAACCATTGTTACTAAACAAATGGAACCCATTCTTGCATGGGGATCCCAATTATCCGATTATCCATTCTTGTTTGTGTTCAACCGCATCGCTCAAATCGCTCGTGGTACCGGACTCAGTCGCTCCAAGCATATGACCGGGCGACGGTCACGGCTCATGAACTTTGTGAGCAAATTCATCGGGACGATTAGATTCGGGAATGATCATTTCGGTGCTATCATGGGTTATGGAGACTATGTTGTTGGCAAAAGTGTTATCTCCGTGGTTTACTATGTAGAAGGTCTTGGTCACAACTTGTTCTCTGTTGGTCAATTCTGCGATTCGGATCTAGAAGTAGCCTTGAAAACATACCGCTTCGTTAGAGAACTTGATGGTAAGGAACTTTTAAGAGGTTCACGTGGTTCAAATCTATACACCATCTCTATCGAAGATATGATGAAGTCTTCTCCAATTTGCTTGTTTGTCAAAGGCTTCTAAAACAAAGTCATGGTTATGGCATCGTCGTCTCAATCACCCGAACTTGGCACCATCAATGATCTCACCGAAAGGACTTAGTTGTAGGTTTACCTAGACTCAAGTACGAAAAGGATCATCTTTGTTCAAGATGTCAATTGGGAAAAAGCAAGAAGTATGCCCATAAACCCAAACCTACTAACTCGTCACGAAGTTCTTCATATGATTCATATGGATTTATGTGGACCAATGAGGGTGCATAATATCTTTGGGAAGAAATATGTGTTAGTTGTGGTTGATGATTACTCTAGATTCACCGTGTCAAGTTCTTAAGGACAAAGGATGAAAATCCTCGATATCATCATCAAACTCATCAAACACCGCAGTTCGACTTAACAAAACCGTCGAATTATCGAATGCACAATGGAACCGAGTTTGTCAACAAACAACTTAGTGAATTTTATGAAAGCTTTGAATCACCATCAAAGAAGTGTTCCACGACTCCTCAATGTAACGGTGTAGTTGAAAGACGAAATCAAACTCTTGTAGAAGCCGCTAGAACAATGCCGATTTACTCAAAGGTTCCAATGTTTCTCCGGGTCAAGCTATTGCCAACGCATGCTACATACAAAATCGTTCCCGATTCACACTGCTCATGGAAAAACTCCATATGAACTTGTCCACAACAAAACCTAATCTCTTTCCTTCGTGTGTTTGGTGCATTATGTTATCCAACTAATGAGGGTCAAGACTTAGGCAAACTTAGAGCTAAAGGACATTGGAGTATTGTAGGATATGCACCAAACAAAAAGGGATACCGAATCTACAACAAAAGAACCCGAAATATCATGGAAACAATTCACGTTATGTTTGATGAGTCGACGGGTCAAATGGCTCTGGACAATCCATTCAGACCCGCACTTCAAAACAGTCCCATTGGTTCATCCCTTGTTCCAAACTCCTCTCAAGAAACTCCATATGTACCTCCATCCAAGATGATTTAAAAATTGTTTGATCCTATGTTTGATGAACTTTATGATCCAAGTACTAATGAGGTGTCGATCCCTACAACAGGTCGCTCATATTCCTCTCGAATGAAGTCAATCCTCGGTCTCAATATCTTTAAGTCAAGAAGCGCCTCTGCGATCCTTGATCTCATCAACAAATCATCATTCTTCAAATGTACATCATGGAACTGCTTACGCATCAATGATGAAGTTAATCCTTTGCTACTCCTCAAGATGCTCCATTTGAAAACATATTTGCTCTCGAATCATCATCGAACCATCTTCTTCAAGAGACATCGACTCGCCTACCTCGGTCCCTCAACAACCGCCACATGAACACCTTATAAAATTGACTCACGATCATCCACTAGACAACATCATTGAAATCCTCTCATCCTGTATCAACACGGAAACAACTTACTACCGATGCCTTATGGTGCTTCTTCAACTCCGTACTATCTAAGATCGAACCAAAAGATGTTAAAACCGCCATGAATGAAGATAGTGGTTCAATTCCATGCAAGATGAAATTCATGAGTTTGATCGACTTGATGTATGGGAGTTAGTACCGCTCCGCATCTAGCGCTATGATTATTGCTCTTAAATGGATCTTCAAAGTGAAACTTGATGAGCATGGTGATGTGTTGAAGAACAAGGCTCGATTAGTTGCTAAAGGATACCGCAAGAGGAGGGTATTGACTTTGAAGAATCTTTTGCTCCGCTTGCTCGAATCGAGGCAATCAAAATCTTTCGGCTAATCGCTAGTAAGAACATGGTAGTCTATCGATGGATGTAAAGACGACATTTCGAACGGAGACCTTAAAGAAGTCGCTCACGCCGCCCAACCCAAGGATTTGTAAATCAAGAGCATCCTACTCACGCTTATCGTTTGAAGAAGGCCCTTTACGGTTTAAAGCAAGCTCCAAGGGCATGGTATGATACATCACAAATTTTGTTCTATCAACCGGATTTAGCAAAGGAGCAGTGGATCCAACATTGTTCACCAGAAGTCGAGCAAACATTTAATTCATGTTCAAATTTATGTTGATGATATTATTTTGCCTCGACCGACCTAATGGAATGTGATCGTTTTCAAATGAAATGAGTTCAAAATTTCAAATGTCAATGATGGGACAAATGTCATTTTCTTAGGACTACAAATTTCGAAAGTCCCGAGGCATTTACATAAATCAATCTAAATATGCAACCGAGATCTTAAAGAAACTTGGATTTGATTCAAGTTACCCTGTTGACACTCCCATGATTGATCGAACAAAACTAGATGAGGACCACTCGTGGATCATGATTGACCAAACAAAATATCGTAGTATGATTGGATCCCGATGTACCTCACAACTAGTAGACCGACATCTTGTTCATTGTTTGCATGTGTGCTAGATACCGTGCTAAGCCTACTAAAAGGCACCTTGAAGCGATTAAGCGGTCTTCGGTATCTCCAAGGAACCATCAATATGGGTCTTTGGTACCGAAGGACACCGCATGTCACTAACAACCTATCACGGATCTTGATCATGCAGGTGTCAAGATACTCGTCAAGTACATCCGAGGTGCTCGGTTTTGGGTGATAAACTTGTGAGTGGGTCTTCAAAGAAGCAAATGAGTACTTCTATTTCCTCTACAGAGGTTGAATACATAGCCATGTCATCCTGTTGTGCTCAAATCTTATGGATGAGATCTCAATTATCGACTATGGCTTTGAATTCAACAAAATCCCTCTGCATCTTGTGATAATAAAAGTGCTATTGCTCTCTCATGCAACAACGTTCAACACTCAAAGAGCAAAGCATATCGACATTCGACATCATTTCATCGGGGAACAAGTGGAAAAAGATGTGGTGGAACTCTATTTTGTGAGGTCCGAATATCGCTAGCGACATCTTCACCAAAGCTCTTCCAAGAGAACGTTTTGAGTTTATTCTTCCACGCCTTGGCTTGAAAAGCCTTCAACCGAAACACTCAAACGCCTTCGGGAGGAAAACGAGGAGTAAAGGTCTATCTTCATCTATCTCTTGTATATATCTATTCGAAAATCAAAATACAAAATTATAAAACCTTAAAAAATCAAATAGAAAAATATAAAACCTTCAAAATCCATAAAATTTGAAAATCTTGAAAAATTCAAAAAAAAAAAAAAATATATATATATATATATATATATATATATATATATATATATTTTCCTTTGTCATGTTTTCCTCGATTCGATAATATCTACGGTCTTTGAGATGTCATTCAAAGAATGACACGGACTTTAGATGTTGTTCGAATGTTAAAAAAAAAAAAAAAAATCAAAAATTATTTTTGGGAGAAAGAGAAACAATGGTTTATTGTCATTTCAGCAAGAACCCGCTTTTCAAAGAAAGAACAGAGCCATGCTTTACCATGTTTTCAAATTCCATGCTCGATTCTATAAACATTTATCTACTTGAAAACTAACCGCTTTGAAAAATAACTCGGTCTCTATTTTTGATAATCATCAGGACTTATTTGTCAAAATCTCTATCTCTCAATCAACAACCTATGTCATTGATTAAGGGGGAGAATGATTTGAAATAAATTAAAAAGTTATTTGGCATTAAATTGTTTTCAAAAGATGTACATGCATGTTTTATCAATGGAGTTTTAAAGTCTAAAAATCTGATCCTTATCAATTAAAACGCTTTCATAATCAAGGCACAATTCCCCTTAAAATCTTTCAAAATAAATTTAAATCAATAAGAGATCACAAATCTCAAATGATTTGATAATTGTGATCGGGGGAGAATGTGTGATTTAAATTGGATTTAAACTGATAATTCGGTAAATGGTTTTATAAGGATGTACATGCTATCATTCCCACATGTGACAAACGATTTCAAATTTTCCATGCACATGTTGAGGGGAGCATCTATCTTAAACCTATGATTTGAAACGTGATCATTTATCTCAATGTGCGTTTCCCTCTAGTATGTGCAAAACTCTTTTCAAACCTCGAGGCACATATTGAGGGGAGCAAACTTATGAAAACCTCATCCTTCCCAAAATGCTTTATCTACTTGATTTGATCAAGGAAGTGATGGTGATATCTTTTAGAAAATGGTAATCAAAGAAGTTCTTCCTCTTGCCTCCGTGTGCAAAACGATTTCAAACAATTCATGCATATGTTGAGGGGAGCACTTATTCTAAAAATTTCAAAACAATTCGGTACAAAATGTTTTGATAATATATCACAAGTATCCGGATTGATTTTCAAATGGTTTTCAATTGGTTCCAATGGCGGATGAACAATACCAAATAGACCGACCAACTTTACTTTATGTACGGTGATATAAGGATAATAAGGTTAGGTATGTGTTCCCATGATCCGCCGAACCGGAGGGATCTACCCATGGACTATCCACTAGTTAGTGTAGAGTTCTTAGGTATGATGATAAAGGAGAAAAGGAGATATGGGAAGAGTGCGGATCGAGACCGAGCTAGTACTGAAATAAACCCAACAAGGTTCTAGCTATGAAGTCTCGGTAAGCACCGAAGGGTTGAAGAATTAAAAGAATTGAATGAGAAAGGGTGAAAACATATTGCCCTCCATATATTCAACCTTAGGGCGAAACGGGTTCAATTCATATGCTACGATGGTAACATCGGTATTGAAGACAAGACGTCATGGACCCGGTGGACGCTTGCACTTCAACTTTCCAAACCACTCAAGTTCCTCTTAAAGGACTTGTTTCATTCTCACGGGAACCAACATTATCTATCGACTTTCTCTTAGAGATCGTTGATATTGAAAAAGGCGACCCTCTCCCTAGTCTCCTGCACGGGATCCAAATATGCACAAAATTGAGTCTAGAGCCATGAGATCATCAATAAATCTCATTAGGACACTTTCAATGAAGACTCTCTGCTTTCACAATGTGGAAGAGAGATTATATCTTGAGTCCTACGCATTATCCTTGTGGTATTGCCGTAACATCCGAGTGATGTGTAAACATATTCACAATGAAGATGGAAAACCTTCGAGCCAACATCAAACAAGCTCTCGGTAGGTGGCGGTGAGATCTATTATATAGATCAACCATGTGACAACCGAATGCAAAACAATGGGGCGATTCAATCTCTTGAATCAATCACGGTTCAAGTTATGGATTGACGGATACCTTTGAAAAACGGTCTTTGTGCTTAATAACTCTTTTCTTTAGCACATCAACCGTGTACTAATTTTTCAAATCAAAAGGTGTTTTATGATTGATAATTGATTTTCAATAAAACCTTCGTTGTATTGCAAAACAATTTCTATTGAGCAATACACGATTGTTTTCAAATCTCTTTTCATCAATCGCTGGACTTAAATTATTGGTTCACTCACTCCGTGTTGTCTTCTTTGAGACGTTCGGTTTGAGAACATTTGGAGCATTTCGCGAAACCTGTCAAGGAAATTCTTAGGAATTTATACCGATCACAAAAGACATGTATCGATCAACGGGAACCGTGGGCGTGTACCTCAATTCAACTAAAGTGGTCAAAGACACTTTTGTACGCTTTATTGCTAATCGTTGTATGCGGTACACCCGACGCTTGCGTAAATGATCGTAATGAAGCGGTCAATCCATAGCCGCATGCTCACACAATACATTCATCTCTCAAGAAATCATGATAAGTGCATCAATGACTCGATATTTTCACTCCATGGTTCTTCGCTTTCTGCCGCCAATATCATGAATCAACGAAAGCTTCGTTACTCGATGAGAAGATATCATGATCCGAATGTGAGCATGTCGGTTCGAAAGTCACAACATCACATAATACCAACACCACAATGGATGTCTCGTAGATTTTGATAGTGATGATCTCAAAAGTCGCCCAAATTTATTATCACGTGGATCAAGAAAAGACCTCCACCGAGTAACCAAACATGCAATGAGAAGAATCAATGACTACGAGCTTGAGCAAAGTACTACATCAAGAATGCAAGAACAATTGTTAATGAAATATCTATTTGTATTCAATGTAATTTTGTACATGATTGAGGTGACCTCCCTTTGGGAGATTGTTAGAATTAGAAATTCCGGTATTAAAGAGTCGGTCACCTCAAGTATATGTAATCGTTAGAAATCTCGTAGTTGTAGTTATTTCAAGCTAAGTAGTATTTAGTTAAGTAACACCGTGGAGGACTGACGGGTCTTTACCCACTGTGCATGCCTCGATCCACACCCGTTGTGTGGCATTTTATGTAAGACTATAAATACTCTCTACCTCCCAAGGTAGAGTTGGAGCTCATAATAATATCTTTCACTTTCTCTCACTAAGTTCCCTAAACCTCTAACTTTCTCTCTCTAGAATTCCATTTATACGCCAACTTGGTGCTTTAGTTTGATGTGTAAGTGAAAACTAATATCCTTCAATCTTGATGTTCCAACAACGTCAAGGTGAATCTCTCTACGAAGCATGGACTCGATTCAAGGACTTACTTCATAAAGTCCCTCATCACGGCATTGATCTTTGGCTCTAAGTCCAACTTTTCTATGATCATGTCAACTTCCCACCAAGCGATCCATTGACCAAGCTGCGGTGGAAAACTTAGTGATCTCACCGCTGAAGAATCATGGGGTATAATAGAGGACCTTGCTCTATGACAACGAAAGTTGGAATGACCCCGTGAGTTTCCCAAAACCGTTAAGGCAATCTCCTTGCCTCCCATTGACGCACAACCTTCCGACCGTAGGATGCTCGAACTTGAAGATCAAGTTAAATTCCTAATGAGTTCCTACGAAAATCCTAAGTCTTCACGCCATGTGAACAAAGTTTCTTCCTCGTGTGAGCCATGTAGTGATCCTTATAACACGCGCACTTGCACCCGATTCCCCGAACATGCTTCCATTGATTACGCATCCTCGCGTATTAATGGAACGGGAGGAAGATTCCTACAACACCGGACCTAGGAATTTCAATGACACCGAGAAGCTTGGTAGGGCAAGCCCCGACTTCTATTGGGGAAAACTAAAGAATTCACTTCAATGATTTCTCATGGCCCCATCTCATGGCCCTAACCAACAAAACATTGAGGGATGTTGCAAAACCTAGTCGCATCCCAAGAGGCTCAAATAGCTAAGCTCTCGAACCGTTTTAACCAACAACAAGCCGAGATGGATAGGAAGATAGATAACCTCTTGAAAGCTATGACCAATAGTGATAGGAAGGTTAATGCTATCTCAACTCCCGAGCCTTTCGAGGTAGAGATTAAGGACCCAAGTAAGTTAGCTAAACACGTCCAATTCGTCAATACCATCGCCTTAGTGAAACCTAATAGAACAAATGACGATGAGGACCATAGACTTGAGGATAATGAAACAACCGAGGAAGTAGATAAAGTAGACAATGACTATTTCAATAAATTTGCTACGGAAGAAGAGCTATCTCGCCACCCTCACTTAGTACGTGACCTCCGTCACATGTATGTTAGGAAAAGCCTTAGAATCAAGTTTGGGAACCCTTGGAATCTTAACATACCTTGTTGCATAGGACACCTTTTCGTGGCAAAGGCCTTCATTGACCGCAAATCACCAATAAACATAATGACTAGCACCTACTATAATTGGGTAATGAAGAAGCCTATCCTAACTAGGCAAGACCCAGATAATCCTAGGGTTAGGTGTAACTTTCTCGGTAGAATTAAGGGATTGCCCGTTTATGTAGGTAGTTTCACGTTCCTACGAACTTCATAATTGTGTATGATATTGGCACGGCCATAGATCCTAGCTTCTCCACGCTATTCTAGGAAAACCTTTCATAGAAAACACCGGATGACTTATGATCCTCATTAGGAATAGTGCGATTCAAAGATAAGACCGATGATGTAGCTTACCAAATGCCGTTTAAGATTGAGAAGTTTTCATCACTCTCCAATGATGAAAAGGAACTTAAACTATCGTTCTATTATAGAATAATGAGGATAAGGAAAAGGAGTAGATTATGTTATGGCTAAGATTTTGGATTCTATAAGGATTGCTTGAACTTAGGGACCGAAATATAGAACCAATTAGGGGAGAGGATGTTGGGTTTTAGGTTCCTTGGATAATGAATTACTCTAAGCATCGGAACCACGGACAAGCTTGATGTAACCACGGATCAAGAGTATAACCACGGATGAAGATAACCGCAAGCTAGTAGTATTATGTAACCACGATAGTATGTAGTAAGCAATCGCTAGTTTTCTATAGTCGGTTAGTTTATTGTATTAGATAAATATGGAAAAGATATTTATCTTGTAGGTTACGTATTGATATTGTATAGGACTCCTTAGCCTATAAAAGGAGGTCCTAGGTTAGGTTAGATATACATATGTTTTATATCTAAGGTCGATACACTTCAAGGTTGCAAAACCCTAATACTGTAAGAGTATTCAGATTAATAAATAATATTGAGGTGTTGAATGTTAATTGTTCTTCTTCTTAAGATTAAGTATTAAATTCCGCATGATACTTAATAAGTTCTTTGTTCAAGTCGCTTATATTAGATCGCTTGCTCAACCGGGATCAACAAGTGGTATCGAGCTTGTGATCTAGAAACCGATATCAAGAAGAAGTCTCATTAAACTTTACTCAAGTAAGTTAAGATGTCCAAGAAACTCATATGGTGATCGCTTCAAAAGTGCCCATGCTCAAACATGGTGAATATCAAATTTGGAGGATGCGAATGAGGCAATACATTCGCATGATTGATTATGCTCTATGGGATGTTGTTGAAAAAGAGACACTCTTCCTTTGAAGGGTGAGGATGGTAAGGAGGTTACCATTGTTAGTGAACCCGATAAAGCTAAGAGGAAGATGGAGATCAAAGCTCACAAGATTCTCTCCATGGGAATACCTAATGAGTTTGCATTAGACTTTGATCAATATGAGTCGCTAAAGAGTTATTGGATGCTCTTGAATTAAGGTTTCTTTGGTAATGAAGCTACCAAGAAGTCAAGGATGAACATGCTTAAGCATCGCTTGAAACCTTCACTCGCTCAAAGTGGAGAAAAGATTGATGGTACATACAATAGGCTTCAAAACTTATCACCAATCAAGGCAGCTGGTTACAAGTTCCTTCAAGAAGATATTAATTTGAAGTTCATAAGGAGCTTATCATCCGATTGGGCTATTCATACCATTGTATGGAGAAACAAGACGGACTTTGCTACAATGACTCTAGACAATCTCTTCAATAACTTGAAGGTCTATGAGTCCGAGAATACCTTTACTAACTCGCCTTCTTCTAATCAAAACATTGCTTTTGTCTCCACTAATCACAAAAGCTCACAAGATGTATCCATCACGCCTATGGTATAACCACGCTTATTGCAAACAATACCACCGTTAGTGATAATGTCGCTGATGGTGCAATCAGGCTTTTCCGGTCGATTTAACTACCAGTGTTATTGTCTTTGAATCAAGATCCGGATCAAATTGATCCCGATGATCTTGAAGAGATTAATCTTCAATGGCAAATGGCAATGTTGACTCTCCAAGCAAGGAAGTTTCGAGGAGGACCGGAAGAAAGTCAAGTATGATGGTCAAAGGAGAGTGGATTCGACAAAAGCAAGATGGAGTACTTTAACCGCAAAAAGAAAGGTCACTTTGCTAGGGAATGTCGAGCTCCTAAAAGACTTGAAGGCATTAAGAAGACAACGTAAGAGCCTACTATTTCTTCAACTTTGGTTGCTCAGATGGACTTGGTGATTATGATTGGGTGATCGACAGAAGAAGGTCCAAATGCGACTTTTCTTGCAAGTGAAGCTTCAAAAGAGCATAACTTTGCTCTAATGGCCTATGCTTCATCTTCCGTTCGATTCGAGGTATCTAATGATTCTAAAACATCTACTTGTTCTTTTAAATCATGTTCGATAACTTAGAGTCTCAAACCGCTATCACCGAGTATGAGAAAAGAAGTAGAGATTGACTCTAGATAACTTAGGATATAGAGTTGGTTTAGAGGGTGTGGAAGAGAAGCTAAAATTCAGATTAAATGTGAGTTTGAGTATGTAGAAAAGATCAATATTCTAGGTGGTGAAATTGATCTTAAGAACAGAGAGATTAAAATGCTTAAAGATAAACTAGCCGAGGCGTAAAGTGTTAAAATACAGCCCTAGATGAAAAAGAAAACATGTTGTTAAGGTTGCTAAAACACAATATGCTTATGATCTAGTTAGGAAACCAATAGGTCAAAACTGCTCAAAGATGGTACCGGTTTAGGATACAATGATATGCCACCACCCCTTTGATGAAACATGCACCACCGCTAAAGAACTCATCATTTAGTAGTGAATTCGCTTTAATAAACCCGTTGAAGAAGTAAATAAGATGAAACACCTAACATAAGTTCTTATAAGTTATCCGGTGCTCCCATAATTGAAGATTGGGAATCGATTCGAGGATGATAGAACCGAATCAACTAAGTCCGAAAAGATAGAGATGCTTAAGAAAGTTGATTCTAAGCAAGTCAATCTTGTACCTAGATTTGGAGCTAAAGTTACCAAGAAAGTAGTAGAGTACATGGAAATTCCTAGGAAATGATGAAACAATATAAACCTAGGGGTAATCAAAGAAGCTTAAATGGTTTAATTTCTAATGATTAGGTAATGAGTTTCAATGTGTTAATAAGGCTTGTTTTGTGTGGTAGTTTTGAACACTTACGAGAAATTGTCTTAAAAACAGACCACAAGTTTGGAATCATCGAGGAGGGTAAATCATAAAAACTTTTCAAGAAAAACAAACCTTCATCCTAACAAAGAATATGATTCCAAGAGCAAGGTGATGAGAAATGGGAATACAAAATCAATTGTCACGCTTCACCTAAATGGGTTCCAACCATCGCTAAGCAAAATGTAAACACGGCTAAGCGGTGTCAAACCACCGATAAGCCAAATATCACCACCGATTCAAAAGAAGTTTTAAAATTCCAAAGGTGATAATTGATACATTGGTTGGAAATCATTTTATGTCATAAGGCCTCAAGAAGTTGGCAATGGAAGCCTAAGACAAAGGTTTTACCATATGTCAACTGCATCAATGGACCTAACAAAATTTGAATATTTTGATGCATATGCACTCCAAGTCAAGATCGACTGGGTCCACAAAAGAACTAACTTGTGTAATCTTATGCAGGGGCAATCTTCAAACCGAGCTAAAAGATAAAGGAGTTTTGATAGTGGTTGCTCCGGGCACATGACTTGGGATGGAAGCAATTTGGAAGATTTTGAAGCTTATGATGGAGGATATGTGGCGTTTGGCAATGATCCAAAGGGAGGAAAGATACTTGGCAGAGGCACAATCGTAATGTGGAAGCTAGACTTTGAAAAGGTCTATTTGGTACGTGGACTTAAGTACAATTTATTCGGTGTTTCTCAAATGTGTGATAAGAAAAACTGGGTACTTTTGGGAAACCGAGTGTGTGGTGTTATCTCCCGAGTTTAAGATGCCTCGATGAGAAGTTTATACAACTTAGGGTACCTAGGAAGGAAAATATATATTGTTTTGATCTTAAAATGTTCTTCCTAATAGGTCCTTATGTTTGTTTGCTAAAGCATCCGTTGATGAGTCAAAATTGTGGCATAGAAGGCTAGGTCATCTCAATTACAAAACAATCAATAAACCGGTAAAAGGAAACTTAGTGAGAGGGTTACCTTCAAAGGTTTTTGAGTGTAAGGAACTGTGTGTGGCTGTCAAAAGGAAAACAACATAGAGCTTCTTGTAAGACCAAAACTCAGAACACCATAACACAACCATCGCTTATGCTTCATATGGACTTATTTGGACCAACCTTTGTTAGAAGCTTGAACCATAAGCGATTGCCTAGTTATCACCGATGATTATAGTAGATTTTCTTGGGTATACTTTTGGCTACTAAGAGTGAGACTAGTGAGATTCTTAAGAGTTTCATTACTAAGATAGAAAATCTAGTAAGTCATAAGGTCAAAGTAATCGATGTGATAATGGAACTTAGTTTAAGAATGATGTGATGAATCGCCTGTAGCTAAAGGTATTGAAAGACAATTTAGTGTTGCTAGAACACCACAATGTAATGGTGTAGTGAAAGGAAAAATAAAACACTAATTGAGGTCGCTAGGACAATGTTGTCGAATCTAAGTTACCAACTACCTTTTGGTGAAGTCAGAGGAATTGCATGTTATGTGCAAAAGTAAGTAAGGTAGTGAAGCCTCATAACAAGACCCCTATGAGTCGTTACATGATAGAAGCCAATGATTGCATTCCTAAAACCTTTTGGGTGTCCTGTTACCATTTTGAATACCATAGGCTACCTAGGCAAGTTTCAAGAAAAGCGATGATGGATACTTTTAGGCTATTCTACAAATAGCAAAGCCTTTAGAGTATACAATAGGAGGACTAGAATTGTTGAAGAGAACCTACATGTTCAATTCAAAGGAAAAGACTCCTAGTGTTGAGACCAAAGGACCAGATCGGGTCGCTTAACATTGATATGCTAACCAAATCTATGAATTATGAGCCTATCATTGTAGGAACTTCCACTAATGTCGAATGCAGTATAAAAAGGATTCTCAAGTAGATAAATCTTCAAAGGAAGTCGATTCTCCAAAGGAGTTCTATTTGGTTGAAAAGTGGAAAGTCGGTTCTGCTCCTTCCATCATACACAAGCAAGGTCCATCCGTGATGATGTATGCAATGCACTGAGGCAAAGTTAATCATCATCAAGATAAGGATGAGTTGTTTCAAGATAACTCAAAGGTCGGTAGAAGAAATTGAAAAGAAGAAAAGCGCCGCAAGCAATCGCTAAGCCTACTAAAAGTGCCGATAGGCCATCTATAAACGCCGACAAGCCATCTTCTACCACCGATAGTTCAAGTGAAATTCCCGCTACAAGTACTCGGTGATAGTACTTTCTTTGGACCTAATCCAAAGCCACTATTTGGTGATGAGGAGTATCCACATGATCCTAATATGCCCGAATTTATAGAGATTGATACTCCCATCGATGATGAAGACATGGATGAATTCTTCAATGCTAATTTGACTAATTTGGACACCGTTATTAATGAAAGTCCAATTACTACTACAAGAATTCACAAGATTCATCCCAAGGAATGATTCTTGGAAATTTGAATACTCTAGTTCAAACAAGAAGCAAGGTAAAGAACAATGAGCCCTTTCCGAACATGGGTTCTTTGCAAGATCTCTTCACAAAAGAAACAAATATAAAGATCTCGCAAAATTGCTTGTTTGCTTGTTTTCTGTCACAAAAGAGCCCAAGAGAGTGGAAGAAGCTATAATGTAAGAAGGATGGGTAGAATCAATGCAAGAGGAGCTTCTTCAGCTCAAACTTCAAGAGGTTTGGACATTGGTTGATCTTCCAAATGGGAAGAGGGCTATTGGGACTAAATGGGTATTCGTAAACAAAAGGGATGAAAGAGGTATTGTTGTAAGGAACAAGTCAAGATTGGTTGCTCAAGGATACACACAAACCAAGGTTTGGACTATGATGAAGTATTTGCACCAGCTTGCAAGGATAGAGGCTATTAGATTGTTTTTGGCTTATGCTTCATTCAAGAATTTTGTTGTGTATCGATGGATGTTAAATGTGCATTTTATATGGCACTATTGATGAGGAGGTTTATGTTTTTCAACCTCCGGTTTTGAAGATCCCGATCATCCCGACAAGGTTTACAAGTGAGAAAGGCTATGTATGGATTGCATCAGCTCTAGGGCATGGTATGAATGCCATCTACTTATTTGATGGACAATGGGTTTAAAAGAGGACTGATTGATAAAACTTTGTTCATTAGAAAGCACAAAGATGATATTTTATCGGTTCAGTTTATGTAGATGATATCATCTTTGGTTCTACTAACAAGGAGCTATGCAGAGATTTTGAGAAACTTATGCATGATAAGTTTTAGATGAGTTCTATGGGAGAACCTACTTTCTTTTGGGGCTACTGTGTTCAACAAAGGACCGATGGTATTTTCATTAGTCAAGACAAGTATGTAGCAGATGTGTTGAAGAAATTTGGGTTTCAAGATGTAAAAGTGCAAGTACACCCATGGAGACTCGTAAACCTATGCTACCGATGATGGAAGTCCCAAAGTTGATTTGAAGTTGTACGATCCATGATTGGATATTTGATGTATCTTAGTGCATCTAGGCCGACATTATGTTCTCGTGATGTGTGTGCAAGATTTCAAGTAACACCAAATACCTCACACATGAATGTCATAAGAGGATCTTTAGATATTTGAAAGGTCATCCTAAATTGGGCCTTTGGTACTCTAAGGATTCTCCTTTGATTTGGTGGCTTACATCGATAGTGACTATGCCGGAGCTAGTCCGATAGGAAGTCTACCACCGAGGATGTCGCTTGGGAAGCGATTAATTTCTTGGCAAAGTAAAAAGCAAACTATTGTGGCTAATTCTACAACCGAAGTTGAATATGTGGCCGCTAGTTGCCGTGGTCAAGTTCTATGGATTCGTAATCAATTCTTCGGATTTGGGTACAATTTATGCATACTAAGATTTACATTGATAATAACAAGACAATTTGCATTATCAAAAACTCGTTTTACATTCTAGAACTAAACATATTGAGATAAGACATCATTTTATTAGAGATTGTAATGAGAAAAGGTTGATTCAAATGGTAAAAATCCATACTGATTTCAATGTTGCTGATCTTCTCACCAAAGCTTTTGATGTGGGGAGGTTTCAGTATCTTGTTGTTAGTATTGGAATGATTAATCTCTAAAATTCTCAAATTGTTTTGTATAAGTTTGTAAAAGTATTGGACTGTTATCATGTAATCTTAGTATTGCTATTTCTTTTTATATCCACTGATAGTGTTGCTTCTAACCACTGATAGAGTTGATCTATCCTCTGCTAGTTGTTCTGTGTTTCCACTAACCACTGTGCAGGAAAATGCTAAATCATTATAGAGATGCAAGAAGTAGTGAAGTTACATTGTTCATTCAACAAAGCAGCTTTACAGCTTACAGCTTACAATGAAACTTCAAGTGCTAAATAAAGACTACATCTATACATGATTTTCTCCTAATATTTCTACTACTACTATCCTTGCTGATATCGTTTGAATGCTGGATATGCATTTATCATATGCAAACGAAGCGACTAAGGATCAAATGGAAAGGATGGATTGATGCAAACGAAGAAGTTTCGGTCGATTGTGGCGTATAGATGGATGATATGATATTCTTCTTGTGCTCCATCTTCTTACCACCATTCAAAGAACTTACTTCATCTTCCCTTTTCCTTCCCGGTTACGATGTGTGAAGAAGCACCATGACTTGGGCACTAAGACCAAGAACCACCTCTCCGTCATTAGGAGTGGTGGGTTTCTTGCTCGTGGTCTTGGTTGGGGTTAGATGATGAAGGTTTGGGGTTTGCGCTCTCTTCTTAGAAGATTCATCGAGTCTTCGTGAGGCATCACTTGATTCACCACACTATCATCTTCGATGATGGGAGAAATGGAGATTTTCTTGGTCTTGGTTCTAATGGAGGAAAGTAGGTCACCATGGGTTTCCATCTTCACTTGATGATGAAGATGATGAAGAGGATGAGGAGGAGGTTAGATCAACCACTTCGGTTTGTTCCAACTAGGGTTCCACATTTTGATTGATTGGGGATTTTGGAGCAATTAGGGTTTTACCTCTTGATTGGTTCGGGCGTTATATGATATTTGGGTTCTTTTTATAAGTGAAGTTTAGGGTTATTGAAGTTAATATGGGGCAGGTTAAATGTGGTTGGAGAGTTAATGAGGTTCTTGGGGATTGGACTGAGATATATTCTAGAAGTTGACTATGTTGACTTTCCTGTTCTAACCCCGGATAGGTCGTTTGTAACCACTTCTGGCTATTACTAACCACTGGCAACTATAATCTTTGTCTCTGTGTTTGTTTTGTGTTGTCTTGCAGGAAAGAAGGATGTGTGTGCATTAGGAGCTAGTGTGTTTGCTGCTTGTGTTTGTGAAAAAAAATTAAAAAAAAAAAAAAAAAAAAGTGATGGATAGTTTTGTGTAATCCTTCATTTCTTGTGAGATCACTTTTCAAGTGGCATGGATTTGCTTGCTCTAATTTGGACCGAGTTGGGAGGAGTGATATCCGTCCCATCGATGATGTGTGTTACAACCATGACGATTGTTGTGGAATAGCGGATAGTATGATTCTCTCATTATGGATACTACAGGGTTGTTTTGACACTTTGGCAAAAGTATATATCACTTACCAAAATCACGGATGGATCAATTTCTTTGATCTTCTAACCACTTCCAATTACCAATATCTTTAAACCCTAATCACTTTTGTTGATTTATTCACAAACCCACTTCATTAATCACAATGGTCGAGACATATTCCACTTCACATAATCTTGTTGCTATTCTTACCAAGGATGCTCGATCCAAGGGTTTCATCAAATGATTGATTTCCTTGTTCATAGTCCCATTCACTTTGCTTTAACGGTTGAACCTACCATTCTTAAAGCCTACATACGCCGCTTTGGAAGAATGCTAAACTTGAAGAGGTTAATGGGTTGGAGGTTTTAGTACTAGGTGGATGAGAATGCTATTTCGCTTTCGAGGAGATTATTAGAGAAGTTTTGAGGCTTGATGATGTCGATGGTGTTGATAATCTTCTAGATGTTGAGATTGTTCTTGGTTTAGAGATTAGGTTACACATACAGAGGTGAAAAGGTACAATTTTTAAGAGTTTGTTTTCCCAACAATGGAAGTTTTTGATTCACACTTTGTTGATGTGTATGAGTAATAAGACCACGTGCTTTAATGATTTTCCTTCAAAATTACTACCGCTATTATTTGTTTGTCCGATGGAAGGAAATTTAATCGGTCTAGGATGATATATGAGGGGTTAGTGCGTAATATTAGGAAGAAGGGTAAATATTATTTGTATCCTAGGTTTGTTCAACTTTGTGGAACATCAAATACAGGAACCTATTGAACATATTAGAGTATGAGGTACATCGATGCTTCCTAGAGTGTTTGCACATATGAGGAATCACCATGAATGTCATTAGAGATGTTCCTTTATTTCCTCACATGCTTACTTTTCCTCACCGATTCTTAGTTTAATGAAGGTCTTGCATCATGGACTAGGCGAACACAGGCACTCACCTTCCTCAAAGCTAGTGCTAGTGGTATGGTTAATGAGGTCATCACATGGAGTGGAGGTGACATGATTGGAAGGGCTTCCACCATTGATTCATGCTTAGATGTCGGTCGATAGTGGAAACATCAATAAGACCCAACCTTGGCAACCCTAATGTGAAAAGTTCTTTGGAGCTTAACACAGTGGAGGTATCCCTAGCCAACCGGGTCACATAGGTGCATAGATGATCGGGCCTCGCCGGGTGCTATGTCTTCTATATCCAAGGATTCACCGCCGAGCAGCTTAACACAAATCAAGTGATGAGGATAGATTAGAACCCGACATTGAATTGACGGTTAATGACTTTGTACATGATGACTTTTCCAATGAACCACCTCTCGGACCAGCTTCACACAGTCGGCTGGGAGGATATTCTTGAACGCTTAAATGAATTGACGGTTCAATGTGCTAAAATGGAGGATACCATTTCGTTCTGAGGAGTTATCATGATTGTGGTAAGACTATTCGGAGGTTGAAGCATCGGGTCTTCGTTTTGAGAAAGTAAAAGACATGGTCTTGCTTGCTTTGAAAGCTATGGAGTATGAAAAGAAGGTGGTCTCCTCATCGCTCGAATATGGAAGATGTATCCAAACAGGGAGGAGTGATGGTATGAATTGTGGGAGGTGTGGATGTATCTCATTAATGTACCTATGGAGGAAGATGTTGATAGTGGAGATCAAGAATTTTGGTTTCGATAAAGATGGGAATGCGGTTGTTCTTGAAGAATTGAAGAATGTTGATGCAGTGCGTAACACAACAATGATAGTATATCCGAAACCTTGGTTAGTACTTTTGTAACCACCGATGTAGTTTCGCACTTAGCTATTGTTCCTACTCATCACACACCCATCGCTATCATAACCACTTCCACCGTGGTCACAACTCTCTATAATTACCACCTAAGTCTAAAGAAGTAGAGAAAGAAGTCGCAGTACCTTGATTAATCTGAGCAAAACATCATCTATACCTACAACCATCATTGCACTGCTTTATCTGCTTAGTCATCGCTACTAAACCAAGAGGTAAAAGTTTGGTTATTGGTGAACCTTTGAAGAAGAAAGTGGTTAAATCTAATGTTGGAAAAGGTAAAGAGGTAGTAATCAAGTTTAAAAATAAAGGTAACAAGAAGCATATGATGCGTAGTATGCTAAAAATATGGAAGTCGAGGATAAAGCAATTTTGATGAAGAGAAAGCAAGATGAAGAAGAAGCTAGTCGAAATTGTTAGCTACATGGTATGAATCACAAAATTATCTTGAAGCTTCGAATTAATAAATGATGAGTATACCGTAAAAGAATGGGCTTTGTTTGATGATGAAGAAAAGCTAGACTTTGGGTATACCGCAAGGAAGGTTAGTAAAGAAAAGAAGCGTTGTAAGAAGGAAACCTCCTACTATTGCTCACCGAGGAATGTATTGATGAAGATTATCAAGAATTCGCATATATGTTTCGATAATCTTAGTAGTTGTTCATTTGCAAAGAATTCTTGAGATTTATGAGAGATGTATGAAAATTAACAATGATGACTTTCATCCAATGAATTCTAAAAAGGAAGAAGAGTGGATTAAAGAACATGATGAATGGATGCAAAGTAAAAGAAAAGAAAATCGAGGTTCAGTGACATTTGATTCTAAAAGATTGAAAGTTGTCAAGATGTAAATCAAATCATTTCTTATGAGTTTAAGCTTTTAGATGGAAGTGAAGGGTTTGGAAAATTCTAAGACTCAACAATGAAGTTTCCGAGTATAATAAATTTTCACAAATGCTTCAAGATTTTGATAGAGATGATTTGTTGAATCTTTGGATACTTTATAAGAATAAATTTGGTGAAGTACATCCGATGATTATCATGAGAGGTCGATGTATCATAATTTGAAGATTCTATTTGAGCCTACTCATGATGAACCCGAATGGCAAGGACTCTATAATGGTCAAGTTACTAGATGGTTTTTATATCAAACTTGTGGAGTTCATGTTTTAACTATTTCGGAAAGGTTATTCATATGCTTGTAGAAGGTGATTATCCTAAATTGAATAAGCATCCGTGAATAATTGCTCGATGTTGAAGCCTCGTTGTTTCAAGATGTTAGTATCCTATGATGGTCAAGCTTATGATTTGTTAAAAAGTATGAGAAGATACTTAAAGATAGTAAGTGTTTGGCTACATCCTCCAATTCGGATGTTTTGAGCTTAAAGAAAACTTGAAGAATTCGCTGGAATTTATCAAGTTTAGGGAGGATTGTTGGGTTTTAGGTTCCTTGGATAATGAATTACTCTAAGTACCGGAACCACGGACAAGCTTGATGTAACCACGGATCAAGAGTGTAACCACGGATGAAGACAACCATGCTAGTAGTATTATGTAACCACGATAGTATGTAGTAAGCATCGCTAGTTTTCTATAGTCGGTTAGTTTATTGTATTAGATAAATATGGAAAAGATATTTATCTTGTAGGTTACGATTGTATATTGTATAGGACCCTTAGTCTATAAAAGGAGGTCCTAGGTTAGGTTAGATATACATATGTTTTATATCTAAGGTCGATACACTTCAAGGTTGCAAAACCCTAATACTGTAAGAGTATTCGTATTAATAAATAATATTGAGGTGTTGAATGTTAATTGTTCTTCTTCTTAAGATTAAGTATTAAATTCGCGTGATACTTAATAAGTTCTTTGTTCAAGCCGGGCTTATATTAGATCGCTTGCTCAACTGGGATCAACAAGTTCCTAGGAAGTTTGACCGCCAACCTTGTCATGAATAGGTGGAAAATTGAAAAGCCTAAACATAAGTGGGATTGGAATAGACCCCTAGTGATGGTAATGGAGAGTGGCACATTAGGATAACAATCTATGATCCCGATGAGAAAAGTTTGAAAAGGCATATCGAACCGAACGTAACTAGGAACTTAAATGATAAGTTTGATCCTTATGACATTGTTAAGGATAGGCTTACTTATATCGGTAGGTAGAGCACGACTTCGAGTCTAGCTACAAGACTCATAAATAAAGAAAAGCGCTGTGGGAGGCAACCCATGCTTAATTGTTTGCTTGTTAGTGTCATATATCTTTTATTGATTACTTATTCTCATGTTTAAATTTGTAAAATGCTTTATTTTGTTTTTAACCTCGCCTTAATCGCATATAAAGGTATTTTACATAAAGGATAAGTGTAGGAGGATTACACACGCTTTCAAAAGAAACGAAACATGAGAATAGCAATTAGTTAAAGATATATATGTGTGTTTGTTCGAGTCAAATGCTTGTATCGAGTCATAATGGATGTTTTGCGTAAATTTTTCCAGATTCTAAAGATGTAAATTTTCCGAATTTTTTCCGTAAAATCGCACCGCTTTTTGTCGATAACCGACGCGTCAGATCGCAACTGACGGCGCCAGAAGGAGTAAAACAACAAATTACTTTTGTCTCGCTTTCGAGCTACTTATAAATTTTTGGAATTTTCCGTGTCTTAATTTTCCGTAAGTTCAGAAACATCCATTCCACAAGCATTATATCCTAGTTTAATAGAGTCTTATATATATTATTATCGCCGATTTTACGCCTAAGGTTTCGCTTTGTTTTCTTCAAGTGTGCATGTTTAATTTATCAAGAAGAAGAAACAAATGATTGGAAGGAGCTTTTCACGCATACATTTTTCTTGAAAAGGATTTAACCACTACTTCACACACGGATCCTACCGAGCTAATCGGGGAGTATTAGTTTCTTTCATTTTAATTACCTTCCATTATCATAACTTTGATATTTTCGGGAACATTGGGGACAATGTTCGCTTTAAGTGTAGGGAGGAAAATAAAACGGAACTTTGAAACTATGCTTATCCTTGATTATTTGCTTTGTCCAATTGTATTTGTGTAATAAACCATGAGAAAATGTCGGTTAGGGTAATTTTGGCACCAAATTTAAAATTTTTCATGACATATAGGAGTGGGCCATTAGTCTTAACAAAAGCGCCTCACGGATAGGAAGTTGCATGACTAGCACAAAACCCTTTACCACTTAAATTCCACCCAAAATGTGAGGATCACCCTTAGATTAGTAGGAATTAAAGCATTCATCTTTAATGCTTAGAGTGTGAACCGTAGTATAATAGATTCTAGAACTTGTTTTGTGATGCATCCCGAGATCGCTAGTAAGACTACACTTGTGTAGTTAGGAATAACTAAATGATAAGAGGTATTAGGATAACCCTTGTTCGATACCCGTAATATAATTACTTCTTCCACATCGGTTGAGTAATTCTCCCACACCTTTGCGTTGTACTCATCTTTAGTACACGATACCCCTAGTTAACCCCTCGTAGCCTATCCTTTTCGCGGATTCTTGTGATGTTTCGTTTTTCCGAATATCAATGAAGAGCATTGTTTACACCCCACCCCAAATATACACCCAAATCGCCTTAGCGCACCTTGTATGCACTCACTTTTAGTGCATTATTGTTATCACCCTAAACCCTTAGTTCAATTATCTAGTTGCTTGCATGAGTTGCTAAGTCGAGTCATATCCTTTGTACACGCTTTGGGATGATTGGGACTCATGGGAAAAGTTAAAGTTTATGAAATGACCGGAAGGAACGTTAAATTCCCTTTATTTGCGTAATAACGTACTCCAAGTGTTTTGATCTTTCAATTCGGGTCAAATTAGTGTTAGAGTAATAAAACTCAAGTGTAGGGATGTGCCTATAAATCCCTATCATTTTGATGTTTCCGTAGAGGATGGTAGAGTAAAAGCGTATGGGAAAAAAAAAACAAAAAAAAAAATAGAGAGAAAAGAAAAAAGAGTGTAAAAAAAAAAAAAAAAAACGGGCTACAATCCTACATCTCTCTTTAAATTTATGTTTGTTTGTTTCAGTTATCTAGAGTTTAGAGTGTCGAGTCTTGGCTTAGCAACGCCATTCTTCGTATGCTTGTAACATAGAGATTTTTGACTTGCCACCACTAAATAGCCTATCCCACCAAACCCTTTGTTTTCCTACCATAAGCCTAACATTACAACCCTTTAAAGACCTCTTTGATAGTCTTTCCTAGGTGCTTACGCCAAAGCGATGGAGGTTTGATCTATTCTCAAGCCTATGGTAATCTATGTACTAGGACCGTTAATGAGTGTTTATCTTCCATTTCCAACTTGTTTATTTCATATACACCGAGAGATGCGAGTATCCAAACACCCCATGTGAGGTGCTAGTATGTAATTTTCGTGTTTGTTATGACTTTTATGAGGCTTAGATGTGTTGTGGACTGTTTTAAACCAATGCTTCATGACCCCTAACTTATAAATTAATTGGCTAAAAGCACATTTGTTTGAGGACAAGCAAATACCAAGTGTAGGGATATTTGATAAGGTTTTAAATGTACCTTTTTAGGGGTCGTTTAAGCCCTTATTTGATCACTTTTGTATCCGTTATTACTTAATATCGCTCCTTTTCACTTTTAGGTCTCTTCAAGGCAAATTGTCGGAATGGCACTTATTTGGACGAAAAGGCGGATATACAAAGAAAATGGCCAAAGTCAAGAATCGAGACACTCAAGTCGCCGAATATAAGGGGACGGCCATCGCTTAATCATGACGCCGTCGGAGCATTTTGTGACGGCAAAAGCCAAATTGCTTATTTTCAAGACGGTGTCAGCTTTAAAAGAGTAGTCGCAACTCGCACGTAACTTGATCCAGACGGCCGAGATCAAGAGGACGGCATCACAAGCACAAGGTGACGCCGCAAGACTAACGTGACCAAGACGAAACCCTATGACGGCGACCGGACGGCCACAAATCAAAGGTGACGCCGTGATTGTAATATTATATATAGAATCCAAATTTTTCGCTTTTAGTGTGTAGTCTTTTGAGTAAAACCTAAACCGAACCAAGGTTGTCTTGTATAGTATTTTAGGGTTCCAAACCCTATCTTACATCAAGATAAGTGTTTTACTTCATTAATTCAATTATGTCTTCAATTATTTGTGTGTATGCTTGCATGTTCTCCATGTCCGCTAATTTATTTGTGTGTTTGCTTAGGAATATGAAACTTAATTATTGAATATTGATTGGTTGTCTCTTATCTTAATTGATTAATGATCTAGTAATGCGATAGGTCATTCGTTATGTAATTAATGCTTGATTAGACTATAACACCTTAGACTATAACACCTAGAGTAGTTGTAGGCTAAACCATCCAAAGAGTGCCTTAGAGTTAGAGTTTATAATTCCTAGAGGGTTTTGTAGATGAGACCTTTGGTAAGTTCAAAGAGTTAGGGAAAACGACACCCTACGACTTTAGACACACAACACAATTAAGAATAAGGACGTGACAATTCAACCATCAATAGGAGATAATTAAGGAGTAATAAAACCTAAGTAAACACATCTTTAAACTATCATACGAGCACACAATAATTAGACATAGACTACATACACCTTAGATTAGATAATTAGATAAGTAGAGTAATCGGTAGAAATACCAACCCCCAAATCCAAACCCCGAGATTCGTACCTTTCCATTTCCTAAAAACATAAAAAGATAAAAAATAATCTTCCTCAACCCCAACCTTAGCGTAGTAACTTCTCACTAGCATTCCTATTCCCCTAGAGAACGATATCAATACCCGTGGCTTACCCTAATACTACACTACAACGATTAGGTTCACTGCCTAGGGTGTTATAAAACTTGCTCGAAGAAAAGGAAGTTTCTTTGACCCCGAATGACGCGTGTAGCGTTATCACTATTCCTACGCGTAAGCTATCTTCTACGCGTAAGTTGGTTTTTACGCATAAGGTACTCTCTTCACCTAAGCTGGTTTCTACGTATAAGGTTACTTCATCAACATTGTTTCATTCGACTACAAAGATCCATCATCAACACAAGTTTCAAGATGTCTCAACCACCATACTCTAGCTACTTTCCTCATGTGTATCCTCAACAACAACAACAACAATAACAATTATATCAACAATATCCTCCACCATCGCCACAACAAGTGCAACAATTTCAACAACAAGGAGCAATTCCTCTTCCACCACAAATGGTTCCACCAAACCCTAGTCAACAAGTACAACATTACACATACTTTCAAAATCAGTATCCAGCCAAGTATGCTTTGAATGTTACAACTCCGAAGGAACATTCATGGTTTGCAAAGATGTGTGAAGCTTTAAGTTGCCAACAATCCATTCATGAAGCTGGATCACTTGATAGACCTCCAATGCTCACTCCCGGAAACTACGATCAATGGGTGATAAGGTTCTGTAGGTTTTGTGATCTAAAGAAGCCACATGGAAAGTTCTTGAAGAAGGTCATCCTTGAAGGTCCATTTCAGATGCCTACTTGCACTGTACCTAGAGATCCGAATGTTGTTCCACCAAGAGATGATATCACCAACGTTGTCGGTCTTGATCAACTTAATATTGACCAACTTCTACACTTAGAAGCCGATGAACTTGCAATGCAATATATCCTTTTGGGATTACCCAATCCGACACTCAGAAGTGTTGATGTCAAGATCTAAAGCAATGTGGAGCATATTCATCTTCTCATGGAAGGCACAAAACTCGATCAAGAGGATATGGTTACAAAATTTACTTAGCATATGAACACTTCATGATTAAACCAGGGAGACATTAGAGTCATATCATCATCGATTTTGACATCATCAATGACTTGAAAACATAATATCATTTTGCCAAGGATTACAACAACACAAAGTTCCCGAGCAATCTTGGTCCGATTGGGAAAAGTATGTTATTTTCATCCGCTGCGAAGAATCTTCATCATGCTACATACGGACTATTTGAAGCCCTACCAAAAGGAAGTTGATGAGAAAGGATCATCCGTGAGTCCTCGCCGCCTTCACTTCGGATAATCAAACACTTGCTTTGTGGGCTCAAGCATGTTATCCTCACCTCGCCTTACAAACTGCTCTTCACAAATCCTCCACAACCAATCGCTCAAATTACACCATATGATCCATCACAGCAACAATCCCAAGAAACTCAATTGGTTCCATACAACAACAACAATGATCAAGCACTTTACAGTGAATCTAATGAGGATGAAGAAGCTTTCGATGCATTGCAACAAGGGTTTGTCATGATTGCTAGAGCCTTCGGTCGATACTCTAACAAATCCAACAATCGCATTCGTACCTCATCAAACACAAGGAATCAAGCTATTGTTAACAATGGACGTGTTGAAGTTCGTAATTGTGGTAATGTTCGCCGATGGGTAGTGGTCAAGGGTTTAATGCTAATGGAAGGAATAACATGGGTGCTCCACAACAACGGGCTCAAGTGGTTGATCGTGAAAATGCTCGACTGGGGTTAATAGTCTTCAATGTTATAACCAGAATGAGAAGGGTCATCCGCTAATGCATGCCCTAAGCCGAGGGCAAGAGGCGCTTATCACAAAGAGGCTTTACTCTTGGCTCTCAAGGATGAAGTGGTGGAACTCTTACCAACAAGGAACAAAGCTTCATGGCAAATGCAAATTCGATGATGACATGGAGGACTTGCAGTTAATGCAGCAGTTGATGTTAATGGCAAACATGCAAGAACTCCACATGAGTGACATAGGCCCGCAGTATGACACCGACGGCTTGTCTCAGGTACCGGATCAAACTACATTCATTTCTGATCTGATATCTCCACCAACATCTACATTCGACGAGGCTCAGAGTGTTCAACATGAACCTTCTACATCTCATTCCGACAATAATCAAATGGATCCTGTAGTTATATTTGACGATCAAGATGAACTTATGGTTAATATTGATAATCAAGTTGACTCCATGGTTATACTTGAGGATCTAAATAATGATCATGTTGAGACTCACGTTGAACAAGCTGAACCTTTATCCAATCCAGATCTTGAGCTCATGACCAATTTAATTAAGACCCAAAAATACCGAATGGAAAAGTGCCAAGACATCAATAAGAAATTACATGATAAAATTGCACTGTTGACTAAGGATAATGAATGCTATAAGTTTCAACTCAACATTTTTCAAACTAAAGAGAAACGTGAAAAGGGTTTTGAAGTCGCATTTGCTAAATCATACAAAATGAAAATCTTTGGAAAACAGATCAGGATCTAGTTGCATCCAAGAATGCTTTGTTGTCTCAAATAGAACAATCAAATATGATCATAAACAACAACTTAACGCTCTCACTTCGAAAACTCAAAAAGCCAAGTCTGAGTTGTTAACTTGTCAAAAACAGTTTTGTGAGTACAAAACGCATTCAAGGAAACAAATAGATGTCTATCTTGAAGAAATTGGCGACTTACAAAACAAAATCAAAGAGTTTTGAAATGTTGTTTACAAACATGGTGAGTCAATCACAACTATTCAAAAGTTTACTTTTAAACCAAATCCAAATGGATATAGACCGAATCTTGCCGATTACAAACCAAAGTTTTCACATAGAGCATTCAAACCAAATCCTCAAGTTTACAGTTCAGAACATAGAATTGATGATTCCATTATGAGTGTTGTTGAATATAATCACATGGAGGAATTAGATGCGATGACGAGAGTCACCAAAAATGGAAAATGTTGTTTATAACAAACCATTTAACTATTCAAAAGCCATAACTTTCGGCCACATAACAGGATAATTCTAACACACCTTGGGTTATCACGCCTACTTTCGAGTCTTCTAATGTTGGTCCCCAACCCAATACTACACAAATTAATGGTCCTTTACCTTCACTCAGTGAAGTAAAAACATTACCCGAACGTTGTCAAATTCTTAAATATTTTAAAACATTCATATCGGACATCAAAATTTTGGAACGTGAAATTGAAATCAATTCTGAAGTAAAAGTTGAACATTTTCAATCGCCTCATGCGCGAGAACAAAGAGATATTTTTCAGAAAAGAATTTTACCACATGTCCAAATTTGAAAATGTGCAATATATTGGGAAAGGGATTTTCACAAGGAACTTGGACTTATGAAAACAGCTGAGAAAACAAAACATCGATTTCAAATACTAAACGTAAAAAGAAAATGTTAAGAAAAGATGTTGATCGACTTGGGAGATGTTATCTATGCCGATACCATAAATTTTGTGTTACTACATCTTGTTGTATATGCATTTGATTACATCATTGTTGATTCTGTTGAAAATGTTGAGAATACCGATAATGTGTCACAAATCAAGTCCTTAAAAGTTGAAAATGAGCGATTGTTAAACGAGCTTTCAAATGCAAAACGTCGTCTTCAATGGTGTCAAAAAGATTGTCAAAATCGAGAGCTCTATTTGCAAAACAAAATCAACCAGTTGCATACCAAAACTCTTAATCCAAACTTGAGCAACTGGATGATGAAAACGTGTCTTTAAAGTGTCAAATTTTAAAATATGAACAAGAAATTTCAAAAGTTAAAACGGAATATGGTGTCATATTTGATTTACTCAAAAAGACTCGTGCTTAAGCGTCAAAAGATGTTGATGATCATCTTGCATATACCAAAGATGTGTTACGACAAAATGGAAACACTCGTTCTGAAAACCAAGATTTGTTACACACTATCCATGATCTAAAAGCAGAGTTGGTGAAACTTAAGCAAGATAGGAATAGTAACACAAATGTAATTGCACCAGGAATTCTTAGAATGCCTATTGACACATCACAAGAAACTAATGTGCTTCCCTCTACTGAAACAGGAATAACTACCTCTTTTCCCAACGCTAGCACTTCACGGCTTAAGAGCACCACAAGAAGAATAGGAAGTTACGACGTAAGAAAAGAACAATAAAGACCTCTGAAGTAGAAGAACACCTTAGGAATTTGAATAAAACTCATGTTATTCCCACTTTAGATATTGCGTCTGACAAATGTAATGAAAAAAGTGATGTAACGAATGTTGAACCTTTAAGTACTTTAAATGTTATGTTTGAAGCTTCTTGTGTTGGTTGTCGTAAAAGCATGTTTTCTGGTTGTCATGATAAATGTGTTGCTAATGCTATCTTATCTCGTAAGCGGAATAATAGAAAATGGAATACCTCTAGGCCCACTAATGCTTCTAAGTCTGTGCTAGGTAAACCGCCTACTAGTGTTCATGCTTCAATCATTGATGTACCCATAGAACCACCTTCAACTCCTAGGAAGAACTTATCACCTAGTGCATTCACTAAGACCAAAGCTAAGACTAGTTGGAGATGGCATAAATGGTTACATAATACACTTGGCTTTAAATGGATACCTAAAATCATAAACATGTATGTTTCTACTATAACTTCATTGGAACCCTCTAACTCTTTGGGTTCCACATCTACTTCTATTCCATCTGTGTCGTCTGTGTGCAATGCAGGTGATATAGATCATCCTCTGGGTTGTTGATAGTTGATGTTCCCGACACATGACAGGCAACCTTAAACTGTTATCCAACTTTGTTTTAAAGTTCATTGGCACTGTCAAATTCGGGAATGATCACTTCGCAGCTATTATGGGCTTCGGAGATTACATCAATGGGAACATCGAAATTAGCAGAGTTTATTATATGGAAGGTCTCGGTCACAATCTCTTTTTAGTCGGTCAATTTTGTGATGGAGATTTGGAAGTTGCTTTTAGGGAGAAAACTTGTTTCATTCGTGATCTACAAGGAAACGATCTAATGTTTGGACAACGGACATCAAGTCTTTACACAATCTCAATGCAAGACATGATTGCTTCATCTCCCATCTCTCTACTTTCTAAGGCAACATCTACAAAATCCTGGCTATGGCACCGTCGCCTCTCACACCTAAACTTTTAAACCATAACCAACCTTGCACGTTACAAACTTGTTGAAGGTCTCCCAAGATTTCGGTATTCTAAAGATCATCTATGTCCAGCTTGTGAACAAGGGAAAAGCACTCGTGCTCACTTTCCTTCAAAGGTGGAACACAGCTCTCAGCATGTGCTTCATCTTCTTCACATGGATTTGTATGGTCTGATGCGTGTAGAGACGATTAATCGCAAACGCTACATTTTGATAATTTTCGATGACTACTCAAGATGGACTTGGGTTTATTTTCTTCAAAGTAAAGATCAAGCTCCACGATGATCATCACCTTTCTCACGAAAATTCAAGTTCGCCCCGAACACAAATGACAAATCGAATGCAGACAAGGAACCGAATTTGTGAATCAAACTCTTCGTGTATATTATGAGAAAGTAGGAATTGGGCATCAAATATCAATTGCACGCACACCGTAACAAAACGGAGTTGTTGAAAGACAAAACCAGACGTTAGTGGGCTCGCAAGAACAATGTTAATTAATGCTAAACTTCCAGATTACTTGTGGTCAAGCCGTGTCAATCGCATGCTACACTCGTAAACGTTCTATGATTACTAAACACCACAACAAAACACCTTATGAGCTTATCCATAACCATAAACAGAATCTCAAACACTTTCATGTATTTGGATCCCTTTGTTACCCAAATAATGATCGTGATGACTTTGGTAAGCTCAAAGCCAAAGCTGACATAGGAGTCTTTGTTGGATACTGTGAGAATTCTAAAGGATACCGGATTTGGAACCGTCGTACAAGGGAGATTATGGAAACGATTCATGCAAATTTTGATGAGCTTATTGACATGGCTTCTGAGCAAAACAACTTGGAACCCGGACATAATCGTTTAAACTTTCCGAAACCCTATCATCACCGAACCAAGCTTACAAATTTTACTCGACGTCAAATGGAACAACTATTTTCTACTTTGTTTAGTGATGATATTGATCAACGTGCTCAGATGTGTCAACTGCTTCCGCTGCTCAACCCGATCATAATCCAATACCGATACACCAAACAACAACAATCTGTTAAGCACCTCAATTGATTTTACAACAACGGTAGAACAAACCGCATCCAATGACGCTGAACCAGCTGATGATTTTCTGAACAATGAAGTACCTACACCTGCATATTATGATCCAAATGCGTTCTTCAATCCTTTTGCTAATGAAACTGCCACTTCCGATGTTGCGGAATCATCCACAAGCCATTTGAATCCTCCTAATCTGCACAATGTATATCAACATCAACCCTCCACATATCGTTGGACTAAAGACCATCCTATTGTGAACATTATTGGAAGCCCAAATCAACCAGTCATAACTAGATAACGCCCGACGAGACAAAGGAACATTGCATTTATGCACTTACCGTCCCGCCAAGTCGAACCTAAAAATATTAAAGAAGCCATGACATATGACAACCGGATCGAATCCATGCAAGAAGAACTTAATCAATTTAAACGGCTTGAAGTATGGGAATTGGTTGCAAAACCAACGGGGTCTATGCTATTGGTCCGAAATGGATTTGGAAAAATAAATTGATGTCAAGGAACGGTTATCGAAATAAGTCACGTCCGGTGTCTAAGGGTTACGCAACAAGAAGAGGGATTGACTACGAGGAATCATTCGCACCGGTTTCTAGACTTGAGGTCGACGATTTTTCTAGCATTCGCGCTCACATGAACATCACGGTCTTTCAGATGGACGCCAAAACCGCTTCGAATGGTAAACCGAAGGAAACGGTCTATGTTAGCCACCAAGAGGGATTTTTGATCCGAGTTCCCTAATCATGTCTACAAACGGAACAAGGCTCTCTACGGTCTCAAACAAGCCCCCAAGCGTGGTATGATAAGTTGTCATCCTTTCATATCTCATAATTTTGTCAAAGGATCGGTCGACCCAACACTTGTTCATACAATATCATGGGGAACACATTTTAATCGTTTAAATTTATGTAGATGACATCATTTTTGGGTCAACACATCTAAAATACTCAAACGCTTTTTCAAAACTTATGAAAAAACATTTTGAAATGTCCATAATGGGTGAACTCACGTTCTTTCTAGGACTGCAAGCTCATCAATCACCCCGTTGTATTTTCCTGAGTCAGTCCAAATATGCTCTCGAAATTTTAAACAAACATGGAATACAAAACTGTGAAGTATTACTGGGTCTGATTGGCACATACCAAGAAACTGGAAGCTGATTTGCATTGGAAATTGGTTGACCCTACCAAATACCGAAGTATTACTGGGTCTATCATGTATCTAACGACCAATGAGACCCGACATTGTCTTTGTTGTATATCTTTGCTCCAGCTTATCGATCGCGACCAACTTAAACTCACATCTCGAGGCTAAAACAATCCTCCAATACATCAAGGAACCATTAATTGGGATCCGTATCCAGAAGGATTCGGTTTTAACTAATAGCTTTTTCGATGACGATCACGCAGTTGTTTAGATTCTCGGAAAAGTACTTGGTGCTCTACGCTTCTTGGTGATAAACCGGTGTCATGGCAATCGAAGAAGGTGGATTGTACATCAATGTCCTCAACCGGCGTAATATGTAGTCATGTCGGCATGTTGTGCTCAAGTCATTTAGATGAGAACACAACTCAAAGACTATGGTTACGTATTTGATGTAATCACGATGTACCGCGACAATCGAGTGCTATTGCAATCTCGCAAGTCCAAGCACATCGATCTTCGATACCATTTCATAAAGGAGCACGTGGAAAAGGTGCCGTTGAACTATATTTTGTGGTACTGAATATCAATCATGCGGACCTCCTCACCAAAGCCTTAGCTCATGCTAGGTTTCTCGAGTTGGTCCACGGATTGGTATGAGGTGTTTGACTCGAGGAACCGGACGAACTTTGACACATTCTTAAAACCAACAAACACTAAAACATCTTTTGTAAATGTTTTATCAAAACAAAATACAAAAATATAAAATCTATAAAATACAAAAATATTCTTCTATCTAAATTTCTTTCAACATGGCAAATACAAATCTTCCGTCAATACTTTACTCTTTAAACATTTCAATATTTTCACGGTCAAGTGTTGATGGGGAGAAATTAAATATTTTTCTGTTTCATAAAACTTTGTACTTGCATGTTACACAATTTTTGGTTGTATCTTTGATAATGGTGGATACGTTTCTTGTTTCTTAACACTCCTCAGACCCAAATTTGTAAAATTTCTCTATTTTTAAAGTCGAGGGGGAGTGTCGTCAAGTTACTTTCCAAATTTTCACTTCTTGCTTAACCAAAATGGAAGTTATGGGCTATGGATGAAAATGGTTGAGGTGGAGGGACTATTATTGTCAAAAGCTTAAACTTAATTTAACAAAACACCTCACCTAACTTCTTTACTCATTTATTTCAAACATTTTTATTTTACCAACTATCATCCTACGCCTATAATCATTCTACAAATCCGTGATATAAACTTCAAATTTGTAAGTGTTTAAAGGTTCTTTGTGTTAATTCAAACATTGGTTTTAAATTGTTTGCAAATCCACCGGTTTGTTTTTCATATATGAGTGATTTTAGTTTTACGCATAAGCGTATGAACTAGCAATCACTTTGGGTTGAGGTTGATGAAATGAGTAGTGTTTTCAAAGTACAAATCAAGTTTTAAACCATTGTCATCAAGAAATCCAACCCAGAAACAAGTTTGGATCACTTTTCAAATTTAGGGTTTATGCGTGTAAATTGGGGGTTTTCAATTGTGAGTGATTAAGGACAATTAGAGGCTTATTATATGCTTAATATGTGTTTAATTAACCAACAACATCTCTGATTCTTACCCAAAAACAACAAATTGACGAAATTTAAGTTTAGGGTTTAAGGACTTGTAACTTTGGGTATTTTTGATTCACAAGATGTTTGATGTTAAAACCTGTTGAAAACATCTTATTATGCCTCTAAGACTTACCATAAATCATTTGGACCATTTCCTATGGCTAGATTGTTTACTCGTAGGATTTGACTTTAGGGTTTAAACCTTACGCTTAAGCTTAATCTAAGCGTAACCATATTCAATGTGTTGCCATGTGTGATTGAAAGAGGCTGAATATTGTGTTAATTTGAATGATATGATTGATTTATTTCAGCTTCTACGCTTCCAATTCGTAAACAAGGGTATAATGGACTTACGCAGGATCACCTTATGCGTAGTCACACGATAAGAGAAATCTTACTGCGTAACCTTACGATAAGGTTCTAAAGGGACTATGCGTATCCCGTGAAGGATATGCGAAACTTGAGTCTTATGCATAAGGTTCACTCACGAGTAAACCTTGCTCATAAGCTCCCAACATACGCCACGCGTAAGCTTTATGCCAAGAGCTTTTTCCTACGCGTAAGAGGGACTCCTACGCATAAGCTTAGGTCTGCGCGTATGGTTACACTTTGTTTACGCATAAGCTTGCATTCTTACGCTTAAGCCTAAATTTTAACTTTACCAATGAAATGTTACGCGTACTAACTTGTAAATAAGTTACTCATAATGTCACAAGACCAAAATGTCACTAATAAGCTATAATTGTTAAAAATGTTGTGTGGATAAGTGATAATGTGGACTTTAAAATTCAAAATTAATATACTCACGAAACTTATCACGACTACTTTGGACCTGTTAGACAACAAGTGACATTGGACTCAGAATATTCATTAACATAACATATTCAATAATTGGACAATAAAATCAACTTTGACTAACATAATGTCTTTCGATATGTTGGTTCTTTTGGCTCAATATCTTCAGATCACGATATGGACATCACAATGGAAAACGTTAATGCACCAAACGAGATCTCAATAGAAGACATTTTCCCATCGGTTATAGAATTGGCAAGAATAACCTTAAGGTTGACTTTGAGAACTTCACATGCTCGAGTCTTCATGCCGAATAGCTGTGGACATTCTTAAGACTCATCCCCTACAACAACATGCTCACTGATCTCGAGAGCGGTGCGTAAATGTATATCCATCCGCCTGCACACAATGAAGAAAGTTGATGGTCAAGATGTCACACGGTGACTCTCAACAATAAACAAGTCACCGTCATCATTGTCGACGAAGAGTAATTCTTCCGCTCCTCGCCGTCCGACTTTTGTCGAGTATGTTCCTACTCCATCCGAAGAGGCTACACTCCAATTCATGGTCGATATTGGCTATGATGAAGCTTCGGAATCATTACCAAACACTCTTCGCTTGATTTAAAGAACATCCTCACCATGGAGAACTTTATACATCATAATCGCAAAGTCTGCTTCCTAGAGAGACAATGTTATGAACATCCAAAGCTAATGGAACTACAAATCTTCTAGGGCATGGTCAACAAATGCACATTGACTACGTAAGTCTGATATGGGAAGACATGATGTCTTACCTCAAGAAGCCTGGCACAAAGGTCCCTTTCATCAGATACACAAAATTGTTGATCCAGAGGATACTCGGGAATGATCAAGACATTCCTTTGAGACTTGATGACCCCAACCATCATTCTGCGTTGTTTGAGCCTACATTAAATGTTGTCAGATTCAAAGACTCATCAACAAAGAAACAAGGTGTAGTATTGACTGACTGCCTACTCACTAATGATATTAAAAGCCTTCAATCGTATTCACGATATCAAGAAGCAGTGACCTTAGGCAAAGTCGGCTTCATGGATGAAAAGTCTTCAACCATACCAGTATAGAAGACCAGGAGATCAGGTAGTACTGGAAGTATAGCAAGCACTGGGAGTGCCTGTAAGTATCCTAAGAGAAATCCTTCACAAAAAAGAAAGGTTCCATCTGAGGGTGCCATTCCTACTCCTAAACTGGCACTTAAATTAGAGGATCAAGACTCTGAGGATACTGAGACTAATGAAGAGGTTCACCATCTTGTCACCCCAATTTACATTTTGCAAATGAATGGAATTCGGGGATGACCGTCATAGCATCAAAGTTATAGTTATATTGAACGACCTAAAGTGTCGTTTGGAAAACACATCGTTTAATTTATTAAAACAATCGAGTTTACAAAGTATAGGTCCCAAATGAAAAATCAACTTGTGCGGAAATAAGTTTGTTACAAGCCAAACGATGTTTTTAAATTGCATAAATCCCATGTGTGACGCGTCGTCACCATGACTCTATGATATGTCCATATGCATGCCATGAAGTAAATGCCTTAGATACCTGAGATAAAACATGCTAAAAATGTCAACACAAAGGTTGGTGAGTTCATAAGTTTGTGATGAAATGTAAATCCTTCGAATCGTTTATACAAAGAAAGGCATTGTAAATCCACTCGGCCCAAGTTCCGCCCATACAAAACTTGCAACTGTGTGTTTACAACCCATTGCCAAATTATGGAATTGTCAACCTTGTTTGTAAGTAGGACATAGGTGCATACGATATATACATGTACTTAATGCAAAGAATCACACCAATCGAACCTCTTGACAAGTCTAAATTGTTTGTTATGTTTCATTGAATAATGATTATATTCACCCTGTGTCACGCATCAAGGACTCGAGGTGGGGCCACCGATAGTACTATCAATACCTCTCCGCCGCTCCCGCAGAGTTAACCGATTGCTAATGTATGTATGTTGATGCATAATTGAAAACAAGTTTAGCACATTAAGGCACATATCGCAATAAACCACACATAATGTCCAAAGTGTATAAGAAGTATAGTGTAACACAATTGTATAAATGGTTTGAGTATTCGCAAGAGTAAAAACAAGTATTTAAGCATGTATCTCCCCCAAAGAGTTTGTAAGAATTTAAACGAGTAAAAGCGGGGTATGAACTCACCTGGTATGATTGATATGCTAACAAAATGAAGTGCACTAAAATGAGGCTCGGAAACTATCCGCGACCTAAAATGAATGTCATGACTTGAGTTATGATATGTTGTCGTGAATGCGTGATACAATGTCGTGCATGCAAACTCATATGATATCCATACCACTTGTACGCTTTTGAAAATAGAATTTATCGTCGAAATATATGTTTATGACATCTCATCATGTTATAAAATACTTTACAAGTATTTACGTTGAAATGATATCTTACGATAATCATTTAATGATTTATTATGAAATTATAACTTTTCGTCGTAAGATAATGTCGTTGAAATTTTTATGAAAGTGACTAAACGGCCTTGAAAAGCTAGTCGTAAAATTGTGCACATCGAGTGTTAGGAAACAAACTCAACGGTTTTGGGAAGCTTGTATCATTATCTCAAAGTTTTAGCATTTAAGTTTTCATCCTAGAGGTCTCGATCACAAAGAAAATATAGATTAAGTATAGTTTAAAGATGGTTTTCGGCAAAGTTTGAGTAAACGTATTTTATTCGTTACAACTCCGCTTGACAAACGGTTGGACATTTTGGAAAATAGGCTAGGCGAACTTACTTTTACTAGAAGACATCACTTTATAAAAAGTTCTAAATCAATGTTAAAAACGACCTTCAACTTGGTCTCTTTGTTTGTCGTAATACTTGTCTAATAGAAATATATTAGTTTTTCTTATATAATAAAATTACGGCAACTTTGTGTAAACATGTATAATTTAATCGTTACAAGTCCGTTTTCTACGTTTTATATGTCCTTAGCTTTGTATCAAAGTATACTAATATATTTTTGATAAGTCGACACAATTAATAACGCTTAAGTCTCATTTTGACTCGTAAGGGTGACATTTTCATCTTGAAATTTCGAATTATTAGTTTTCGTTGCTTAACTTGAAAAATTCATAACTTCTTCGTTATAGCTCCGCTTTTAATCCGCTCAAGCAGCCACGCTTTTGTTTTAAAGTATATTTTCCAAATATCTAGCCCAAAATATTTTACCAACTGTCGAATTTTCCCAGATTTAAAAATATGGACAGACCCTAAATAAAACTTGTCGAAATGAGTTTTTCACGCGCCAAACCTATTCTAACCAATTCAAACCAACACCAAAGCTACTCTAATCCTACCATACACCTTCTTAGGGTGTCATGGGTTCCTAGGCATCACCAAAAATAATATATAACAAGGAGTAATTATAGGATGACTTAGATATATATAACCCTTAAAAATCAATGAAAAAGTGGTACAACATCATATGACTTGCATGGTTTTGCTCAAATATGATGAAATGAATATGAAATGAATATGAAAGATGAAAAATGGACATGAGATGCTTACTAGAATACTTGATGAGGTTTATGAGAACAAAAGATTTCCTAATCACCCTAGGTTTTTATTGCAAAACCTAAATAAAGAGTGATACTAGAGTGTTAATTAACTTGACTTGAAAATATTTTGGTGATCCTCCTTCTTGATCCTATGGTGGCCGGTTTTACAATGAATGAGTAGAGAGAATATTTGATTTCTTTACACCTTGATATGTGTTAGTATGTGTGTATAATATTAGTACTTAATTAAAAGTAGGCAAGTATCATTGCATACCTTAGATATTTTGTACCCAAATAAATGTGTGTCATCATATATGTCGACACATATAAAAGAAAGAAAAGGGGTAATGCATTTATATGATATAATGTAGTTTAATTGAGCAAACATAATAATATGTAAGTATAGAGTATAATTTGTAGGTATAACAATGTAGCGTTAGCCAAAAATAGATTTTAACGGGACAAAATAAAATATATTGAAGTCGTAAAAATTATAAAATACATTTCTTACAAGAATTGAGTGAATAAATATTTATCGTGTTGAATTTACGGAAACCGTCGTAATTATATAAATATAACAATTTATATACAAAATAAATTTAAAACACTAGGTAAACTCATAATATTATTTTTATAATCATAATATGAGTATTAAAATATATCGGGGAAATTTTTGGAAGTGTCGGATCAAATGTTCAATTAATGTTTACGCGATAGCGTTTATTTAATAAGAAAATAAATTTTTAATGTAAAATGCAAAACCCATGCATAAATTGATATGAAATGATGAATATGGAGTTTGAGAAATGACCGGAAATTGAGAATTGTGACAACTACTCAGAGTCAGTTACGGATGATACAACAACAGTAGAAAAACCATAAAGTCCCAAAGCAGATAAGGGCAAGACTCCAGTGGCTGAAGAAGAAGAAGAAAGTTCGGATGATGAACCAAAGGATGAAGAAAAGGACTACCACAAGACACTTAAGCATCTAAGGTTACAACATGCTGCTATAGAATTCAATCGTGAGCAAACAAGAGGCCCTGGAGGTTCCAATGGTGGTGCACTTACCATACCAATTCGTGATGCGGTTAATCAGCCCGATAAGCGAACTGGTGCCACCGCTAAGGAATCCACATAACAACAGCAGCAAACCTATGAAGTTCCATTCATCTTTGAGGAAGAAGAGGAACAAGAACAGGAGGAGATGATCACGGACAAAGACATTGAGGAAGCTGCTAAAGAAAAAGCTTACGAGGAAGCTCGAGCTAAAGCGTATGAAGAGGTTAAGCAAAGGTCAAGGTAAGAAGAGGCTGGGTAAAGGTGAAGAAGAGGCTAAAGCTCGAAAAGAAGGCGATGATTATATTCTAGATAATCATGAACACAACCACGAAGGGACTTACGAATCGCCAAAAGTCCCGAAGCCATCTCATGACTCATCATCTTCTGATTCGTCATCTCACTTATCACCACCACCATCCAAAGATGCTACCACCAGATCCACATCCAAATCAGTCAAGAAACCTACCAACACTTGGGCATCACGGGCTAAGACAAAAATTGTCAAGGTTGTCAGGAAAGCACGGAAACGAAACGTGGTCAACAAGAAATTCAATCAACTGGCCGACAGACAAAATTTACTCCAAGATGTGATGAACGAGTTTTCGGAGGAAAGAGAGTAGATTCAGCAGTTTCTCAATAGAGATATCCAAGGGGAAATGGACAAGACGATAAGGGACTACACTCACAAGTTCCTTCTCGACACTGTCCCTGGAGTCACCAGAGAAATGTTCGCCAGAAAACTATATCCATATCTCATGTCACTGGTCAAACAAACAATGGCAACTACCTCTGTTTCTATGCAAATCAATCCAGTCCCATCTCCAGTTGTCTCTGATGCGAAATTGATCTCCAAGCTTGTTACACAAATGTCTCAACGATCTGCAACATTTACTTCTGACGAAGCTAAACTTTTTGAGGCATTATTGGAATATCAACTCAAAACTTCGTGTAAAGATTCAGCTGAAAGGGCTAAGCGACCAAGAGACGACGATGATGCGGACAAGGATTTTGAGCCAAAACGCAAAAAGAAAACTGAAGAATCATCATCTATGCCTCCACCAACCTAAAGGACCACCACCACTAGAAGATCTTCACAACGTCCTCCTGCTAGAGACAAACCTCAGGACTCTGAGTCTCCACCACCAACGGAGAAAACTGGTGATCATTTTGAATACACTGGTGGTGACGACGAGGAGATTCCTGAGCCCCAACAACAGCCTCCTTCTTCTACATCAACTAAGCAACCAGCATCATCCTCGAAGCCACATAAGAAAAAGTCAACACCAGTTGTATAATGGCTAGATGAAGATGAAACTGACAAATATGAATGGTTCTCAAAGCTTGTTGATGCAACCCCTCAATTACCGGAAGGCCAAGAACCGATAGATGGTCGAACTCTGGAACATGTCAAGATAATTCAAGAAAAGTTTAAGGTGAAGAAGATGACAAAAGCAGAGTTAAGACGAATCAAGAACGATGCCTTTCAACCGCTAAAAGACAGCTCCAACAGTGCAATTGAAGTCGAATATCATCTCGACAACATTGCACGAGCCATGTCCAACAATATTGATTGGCTCAACCCTGAACCAAACATCGACTTCACCAGACCTGATAAGGCTCCTTACTACACTGACTGGACCAAGCCACTACCCACCATTGGTCGACCTGATCAACAACGGATTCCCTACCGATATTTCTTCAACAATGATCTGGAATTTCTTCAACACGGTAGCAATGTTAGCAAGAAATCGCTACCTCTCCACCTTCCCCATCCCGCAAAGAATCTTCTCCAACAATGTGGCCATCGAGAAGAAGCCACACATGTTCATTGATAATGTGGTTAATTATGACCTTAATGCAGCAGTATGGAATTCATCAACGGCCCGAACGAAGAAGAATCTACTACGACGCCGGTACTCAAATCCAAAAAGGAGGTGTCACGGTGACCAACGGATCGTTGCCATAATGCATGTTATCCTATCCACTAAGTGGGACTACTCATTCCTGAAGAAAATCGTAGTCAAACGCCAAGACGGACAGGAATATGACTTTTCTGAAGCGGATTTTCCGAGATTGTCACTCAATGACATTGAAGATATGTATCTTGCTAAGGTATAAAGACGAATGCGACACTTTTCCACGAACATCCAGCTCTAATACATCAAGTCATTGCTAACATTCATCAGAAGCATCGTTATCCAGGAACATGTTGAAGACCTTCAGCTTGCCGTGGAATCATACCAAAAACGTGTTAATCTCACCAAACCACATCTAGACTTTCCCGATATCAACCAACTAGATCAGTACACCATCCTTGAGAAACCAAAATTTGGGGTAGTTTACCGCAGTGAACTTCACCGTAATTGCTTCATGGCGTACAAGGAGCTTCACAAGTTTTGTGATCACACTTTAAAGGGTTAGCATATCGGTTAAAAGAGATTCATGAAGGCATAGGGTCGAAGAAGAGGTGGAATTCGAGGGAAAAGAGGGATGTGAAGAAGTTCATTACAAGGATTGATGAAAGGTTGTTTCGTCGCGATCAGATAAGGATGTTGGAGAGCTTTGTGGGTGGACAACCGAGTATCTCTCTAACAGGCTATGAACATCCAGAAAGAACTCCCGGCGTTATTGACGGACTGCCTGGTACTCCTTGATCACTTTCTTGATTCATATTTAGATGTGTTGATCTTTATTATTAACTATGGCTTGTGCACACATAACAGTGTACAACCCGTACTTATAATGAAAGGACCCTGTGGTACGCATCAGTGCCACAATCCTATAAAAAGGAGCGAAAGCTTCTTACTTTTGAGTAAAACTTATCAAAACTTTCATTTTTCAAAGTTTTGCTTAAAAGAACAAGTACTTCCCCTTATGATTAACAAAACCTCAAAAGTTAATATCACTTGTTGAGGGGGAGTATTTGCTCAAAAATTTGTTCACAAATTATTCGTCATGGAAATCTTCCCACAAAACTCAGAATGGTCATATTCAATATCAAAATTTCATCAAAAATAACATTTATATGCCATTTTTGAGGGGGAGAAAAATTGTGTGATACAAATATGTTGTGAAAATTGTGATTGAATCTTCGTGCTAAAGACTTAAACAATGAATTGACGAGCTCTTAAATGTTAGTAACTCGAAAAGACTTGTCCGGACGGTAATAATTTCAAGCTAGTTCGCTAGTGATGTAAACGTGTCTCAAAGGACTTATCTTAGTAGAATGTACCATCCGAGAAAATCTTGGTAGACATGAACCTTGACGGGTCAAACCTCCTCACCAAGGAGTGTTTACAACTTCAAGTGACCTAGTCGATGATGTAACCGTGTCTCGCAGGAATTGTCTATCTTGAGTCGATCAATTCAAAGTGCGAGCTTTCCCTCACCGTGCGATTTCTGTCAAAATACTTAAGCACGTGTGGAGGGGGAGTATTTCTGAAAGTACAAAACTCTCAAGGTGTTATAAAATGTTTTCACTTATAAAACATCTTGAGAAATTTTCATGAAAATGGTTTTATGGCAACGTAGGATAGTCATGGAGTTATAAGGTGACTAAGGTTAGGAATAACTGTTCTATGATCCGCCAGAGCAGGAGGGATCTACCCAAGGACACCACCAATAGTTAGAGTTTAGAAGTGCTTAGGTATGATTATAAAAAGGAGAAAGTGAGAATCAGAGAAAGAAGGAGTTGAAGAATTAAAAAGAAAAGTAAAGAAAGGGTGAAAAGAAATAGCCCTCCAAATTATTCAACTTAGGCGTACAACGGGTTCAATACATATGCCATTTGGTTGTCACTAGATGACACCGGTATTGAAGATGAAAAGTCATCATGGACCAAGTGACGATGCACTATACCTTCTTAGCCACTCAAGTTTCTCTCAATGTAGCTTGTTTCATTCTCACAGGAACCCTACGTAAAATATCGGCTCTCTTAGAGATTACGGTATTGAAGAAGGAGACCCTCTCCTCGGTCTCCGCCAGAAAACCAAAGCGCACTATTGAGTCTAGAGCCACGAGATTCATCAAAAGATCTCTTAGAACACTTAACATTTCATCACTTGTCGCTCAACAATAAGGACACAAGTGATACATTCTAGAGTCCTTCACGGATCTTAGCAATTTGTCAAGAACATTTATGAGGGTTCGCATCGGTGATCCTCGGTGATTGAATGGAAACTCCGCCGTGGTAAACATCAAATGACCTCGACAACAGTCACTCAGTAACTCCTTGTGGGTTACGCTTAGTGTATCTCAAAGGTCTGATCGTGGGGTGATGCTTGATGTACCTCAACGACTCACCCGAACCATAGATGTACTTCAAGATATCGTGTTAGCCTCTCGAGGGCATCCGGTTTCGTGAACGACCTTTGCTAGAACTAGAGATGTGTTTTCACATTATGTTGTTAACACTCTCGAAATTCGAACTTGTAAGTCTTGGAAATCTCGCTAAGGAGATTCCTTTCAAGAATCGAGTCCGAATATGTGGGTCATTACTTGAACTTGTTCAATGTAATGCCAACCGTCCCTACGGATTCGGACGGTGATTCGCCCGACCAAGGTGAATGGAATCAAGACATTCATCGATGAACAATTGTAGTAATCAATTCTTTATGAAAAGATTACAATGATCAATTGGTGTTCGTGATCAGACTCGAGAAGTCTGCTGGCGATGGATGCTCATGGGATGAAGAGATCGTGCGATTCTCCACATGCTCATACCAACAACATCATCAAAGAAGTTCTCTCATTATCGAAGGCAACACAAAGTCAAAATGATTCTTCTTCAAATCAAAGTATCTACAAAGTCATTCAGACTCGAGAACTACTTCACATCTGATATTCATCATCAAAAGGTGTGTGAGCATGTCGGAGAAAGACGTGGAGACACTGGAGCAACGAAGCGGACCTGATGCAGATTACCACAACATAACATCACCATATCCATACCAGAACAAAGAACAAAGATATACAAAGACGTCAAAGCTAAAAAAGTCAAAGTAAAACAAGGTCCTCACACTGGGGAGATTGTTGGAATCAAAGCACTTCTTCTCACAAGAAAGAAGAATGTCAGAAGACGTCAAAGCAACTATTACATCAGCACCAACAACGTTTCAATACTACTTAAGTAATTAATTACCAACACTTAGGGGGAGATTGTTGGAATCACTCATAAACTATATTTCAAGTGTTTGTAATCAATATGTAATAGGTTGCTTAATTAGGCTTTTAAGTTAGTATTAATGGCAAGGCTTATGTAGAAAGCCCATAAGCCTCGCCTGCCCATAAGGAAGGAAGGGAACTTGTATTGTTGCCTAGTCTCTTCCCTATAAATAATGTTGTAAACCTTCATTTGAAGGTTGGTTGTTCATTCACACATATATCCTACGATAAACTTTCTTTATTTTCATACGTGTGTGTGTGTTTGTTCATCCGATCATCTTATCTATATTTCTTACATATTGATGCTTGTGTTACAATATGGTGACCTAACAACCTATTCAATTAAATTCATTTAATAAACGTTTTAGGTTATAAATATGATGAAAAAATATAAATTTATCACAACATGGGCAAAAATTTAGCAAGAGAAAAGATTAATACATATCTAATATTCGCTATATATTTAATAAATTAATCATGTTCATTCGTTTTTTGATCAAAACTAAAAAAAAAATAAACTTTCAATATTTTTTTAAAAATTAAATATCTCGCAAGCCGTTAATTGTTACACAAAAAATATTATACCATCACGACGAGAATTAAATTATCTTTTTATAGATATGCACTTCTATATACTTTTAACTATTTTTTTAAATTTCCGCCTACAAAAATCACATGGGATTCGGAAAAATCACATGTGATTATTTTGAAAACAAAAGTTCGTCGAAAGTATATAGAAGTGCATATCTATAGAAATATAATTTAATTATCGTTGCGATTGTGTATTTTTCTTAGTTTGAAGATTTATCGTTTATAAGATATATTTGTTTTTAAAAAAGTGGAAAATAGCTTTTATTAAATTTGACAAAAATAGATGGCTAAGATTGATTCATTGGATTTATGACAAATATGATATCTATATTAATCTCAACTCAAGTTAGCAAATGACTTTTTTCGTAATATTTATGGGGTTCATTATCATATACTAGCAGGGTACCCGCGCGTTGCGGCGGCGGGTACCATGAATTAATTTTTTCGGTAAATCATATATTTTAGTTTATTATGTTATTTCTGACAACAAATTTACGGATATCAACTGTTCGGGCTCGAGCCCATTTGGCCCGTGCCGGTTCGGGCTCGAGCTCATTTGGCCCGTTGCCCGTTCGGGCTTGAATATTTGTATAATGTGCTTTATTATTGGCATCTAATGCAAGAACTGTGTTTAAGTTGGTTGTACAATATGCTTGATAATTTGTATTATTCTGTAAAGGGTGTTTTAATAATTGCATTAATTGATTAATTCAAAATCTTGATCACATTAATAGTGCTTTATATTTTGTACATTAAGCTTTAAGACTTGTAAATCTTAAAATTAAGATTGATGAGAAAGATCATTAATAGTGCATTATGTATTGTACAATAGCCTTTATATTTTGTAATTTTTAATTTTAAGAATATGAGGAGAGAGATTTATTCATTTATTATATATAGTATAGATATAGATTTATATCGCTAACACAAGATACATAATTCATCTTATTTCAGGTAATGTTCAGATCCCATATGATTATGCTAGACTTGGAGGTAAGGCAAATTGTTATTATGGGCCAAATAAATTTTCTTCTCCTTATTGTTTTGATTCAAATTAAGTTGGGCATATATATGATCAATTTATGATCCCAAAATGAACAGTGTCAGTCAACATATATTGTAATTGTATATATTGTTACATGAAGACTTGTAGAGGGTGGTTTGTTTACTTGTAAACCTTCTCTTTTGTTTGTTTTAAGGCAATTGTCATGTTTTAAAGGCGGATGCACATATTTTTGCGAGACCCCTTTTTGTTTGGTGTGAAGCACATTCTTTGTTAGGGGTAGTAATTTAGGGGTGAGAAAACCGAAAAACAATAACCAAACCGAAAACCGATAAAAAATCAAATCGAAAATAACCGATCAAAACTTAAAATTGATGATTCGATTTTTACTTTTTCAAAAACCAAAAATTTAGGCTTTAGTTTCGGTTTTTTTTCCAAAAACTGAACCGATTTATTTATAATAACATATATCTAATATAATGTAAATAAAGTAATTAACTAATCAAATTTATAAATTCATATTCATTTTGTGAGAGGATTTAAAATATATATGTTTTAATGTTTATATGTGTGCTTGACGTATACTTGATAATATATCAAAGTATCTACGATGATCTTACTATGTATGTTTGACTTGCATGTCTGTGTGTTTCTTTTGTATGTGTAAAAATTGGGATAACCCCTATTAGGCTATGATTAACAAAAAAATCAAGAAGAGTACAACCTTTTAAGGTAAAATAAATTTCTTGATACGAAGTGATCAAACCCAAAATATAAACGGTTAAACATTGAAAAAACCAAAAACCGAACCGAATCTGAAAAAATGCCGAAGAGACAAAAACCGATCAATTCGGTTTTGGTTTTTGTGAAACCCGATATTTTGGCTCGGTTTCGGTTTTGATCAAAAAACGCATCCAAACTGAACCATGCACACCCTTGTTTTTCATAGTCATTTGGTCTTTTCTATCTACAAATCAACCGTGAGGCCTTTCCCATTACATGAATCTTAGAAAACGAAAGCTAAGAAAAGCAAATATCTCTTGTTGCAATAGCTTCTAGGTTACTTTAATTTTTCAGGAACCTAACACTAAGTTACAACTGGTAGGTATATCTAAACTTGAATGGTGCCACAATCTTGTTTATGATCTATGATATACTAATAACTCAATACTCCGTTGCAATTTCTTACTGTCATGGAAATATAGTTTCTTTAACAGAAACAACATGTTTGTGATCACTTACTCGAAATTAAAATTATCTTTGCAATTTGCTATACTTAAAAAAACATAAAGAATCATTAATTATCTTCTCTAAATCAATAGAGTTACTTTACAAAGAGCAATTATATGTATCAAATGCCCTATTATTACAACATTAAGGCTTAATATACAAATAATACAAATAACACACTAGTGAGACTTCTTCTCTGTGCACAAATTCTTTACTTTAGACATCTGGAAGAGCAGGAGGAGGGGCGGGGGCAAGGGAAGCATCGGTCGATGCGTTCTCTTCCCAAAGCAGTCTTGAAAGCTTTTCAATGACATAGTTCATAGCGTCAACAAATTTCTCATAAAACCATATGAACGTAGATTTTAGCATGTTATAACTCTTGTAAAGAGTTATAAGAGTACATATGATGGCAAAACCATACCAAGTGAACCACTTTGGTAGGAGCACCGAAAGAGCTACATATGGGGACATAATCCCCGTAGAAATGAAAACAATTTGGAAAATGATAACTTTCCAACTATCGTGTTCAATATCACCAGTGAAAGAGAATGCCCATAAAGCTGCGACAAAATTCACAAGAAAGGCCCCTAAGGAAATTCCTAGACGAATCTTGTTTTCGTTGGTGGCTTCAGTCAGTTGAGAAATTGTTTGCACCAAAGTTGCACATACCCCTGCATAGATTGCATATTGCGACTCTTGCAATGATCTAAAATGATCATAAGCAGTGTAATACATTAGAAAATCTGTTAATAATAAAGGTTTTGTTAAACACTAACACTATTGATAATTTTGTGTCAGCGCTCCATAATTACTAGGAGTGGCAATCGAGTCGTGTTCGTATTAACCTATTCGGGTTCGCGTGTTGGCGGGTTAGTATAGCCTTTACCCAAACACGACCCATTTATTAATCGTGTCAAGAAACTCAACCCTAACCCAAACCTGCATAACACGTGTAACCCATTTTTGACCCGTTTAACCCATTTAAGTAAATAGGTCAAACAGTGAACAAAGCTGGTTGTTTGTCGATTTAACTAGTTTAAATGCAAAAAATGATAAAAGGATCTAAAATATGATATGAATAGTATAAAAATAACTATGCGACAATTTTATGAAATATGAACGTCAATTTTCATGATATCTAAAGTATAAAATTATAATTCACTCATACTAAGTAAATAACAAAATACATTTAATCCACATCCAGCATTAAAACCAAGTTATATATTTTATTTTTAAGATATTATATACTTAAACGGGTTCACGGGTTGACCTGTTTAATACTTACTCAACCCGAACACGACCCGTTTATTAAACAGGTTACCTATTTTTTACCCAAACCTGTTTAACTTCGTGTCGGGTTCGTGTCGTTTATCGTGTGGTGTCGAGAATTGCCACCCCTAATAATTACCCAATTAACATTTAATGAACACAAGAGAAAAGATCAATACAGATCATATATTTGTCATAGACCCAATGAACAAATCACGTCTATTCATTTTTTGATTAAAACAAAAAAATAAACTTTCACTCTTTTTTTTAAAATTAAATATTTCGTAAATCGTTAATCATTATGCGAACAAAATCATACCATCGCGACAAAAATTAAATTAGCTTTCTATATATATGTACTTCTATATATTTTCGACTATTTTTTTTCAAACTTTTCGCCTAAAAAATCACATGTGATTTTTAAAATGAACCACATTTGATTTTTCTCGTTCAAAATTTTGATAGAAAAAAAATTCGTCGAAAGTATATAAATATACATATTTATAGAAATATAATTTAATTCTCGTCGCGATAATGTATTTTTCGTAGCTTAGAGATTTACTGTTTGCAAGATATGTTTGTTTAAAAAATAGAAAATAGTTTTTTTTAATTAAAAAATGAATAATTATGATTGGTTCATGACAAATAATAGATCTATATTGATCTCAACTCATGAACACAATGCATTCTATAGTTTAATATTAATTACCACTTTTATAATTATTGAAAATATATAATTATGAAATATATGAGTTCATTAATTATTATTTTTATAAATTTGAAATGTTGTGTTTAGCAATAATAACATAAGCAAATAAATAAATAAATAAATAAATATAAAAGAAAGAGTTCACGAAATGTTACCTGGCACCTGGATCCATTTTAGCTTCTTTGGTACTTTGGTTTTTCGTATTCGTGGCCTAGTAGATAATGAACTCTGTGATGCTGGCTTAGTAGTTTATATAAGGAGTTAATTGGACCGTTGGTGGGTTTATGAATCTACTTGAGGGTGTATTTTGAACGTATCTGGGGGTGTATTTTGAGGTGTCTGTAATATGACTTAATGACGCATATCATTCTAGAACAACTGACCTGCTCAAATCGTATGAATCTATTTGAGGCTGTATTTTGAACGTATTTGGGGGTGTATTTTGAACTGTCAGTAGTAAGACAATGACGCATATCATTCTAAAACAACTGACCTGTTAAAATCTTATGAACCTTTTGAGCCTTTTTACAAAGTAAAAAGGTAACAAAGTTTGGTCAAATCAACTTCTTTTGCCTAACATTCAATGTTGCTGATATCAAAAGGCTTGTCCCTTAATTCAGATTTTCCTTGAATGTGGTAGAAATTTAGCCTTATGAACGATTGAATTGTTTGAACCGTTTTACAGGTTAAGGTGGTAATCCTTGATAGCATCACATTTCACTTTCGTCAAGATTTTGATGACATGGCACTTAGAACTAGAGTACAATTGGTGGAATGGCCTTGAAATTGATGAAACTTGCCAGAACATTTGGGTTGGCGGTAAGAATACTCTACCCAAATGCAAATACCGGTTCGTGTAGCTCCTTTTAGGTTTATCTAATGTTGATATAGTCCCGTATAGATGGTTTATTTCTTTAAAGTTTTTCACTTTCGTATACCTCCATTTTGGCTTGTATGAATGAGTTAGTTAGAGGTACATTTCTGCATTTGATTGTATTTTTATGCATAAACTTAGTGGTTGTAAACCGGGTTAGTTGGATGAACAATTAAAATAAAGGTGACTTTAGTATAGATCAATATGGGTCTAGTTATCCTTATTTGTACACAAGTTTTTGGAATAATTCACCTTTGCAATAAAAAAATATGGGTCTAATATACTTTTGGTCTGATAACAATTCTAATCTACTTTTCGGTTTCAATAAGTTTTACTCGGTTCACGTTTTACCCTTAATCGGTTTTCGGGTCGGGTCGGGTCGGGTTTGGCCCTGTTGCTCAGTCCTTTGTTCTACTAAATCAGGTGACAACCAAGTACTCAGATGGTTCATTCCATTTAGCCCTTGCACTCGGTAACTTTTAAACAAATTCCAAATCTCAAAACTATCGTCTTATGGAGAACACAACGAAACATGATTTTTATGTGTGTTGTTAATCTTATTTACTGGTGATAGTTGGTTACATGCCTCCAGAAACCGGATAATTTTGCGTTGGAATGGCAATGAACGCTATGCATATATTGACAAGTCACCTTCTATTCGATCAGTATCTGCACCATATTCTGTGACAGCTAAAGGAATTAGGAACTCGGCTATGAACAACAAAAGATTAAAAAGTATGTAAGTTACTCTTCCATTAGGAAGATGAAGATGACATCTGTCACTTATGAAGTTCCGGTGAAGAACATTGTATACAGAAGAAGCTTAGAGAGTGGGGGGATGATTTGTAAAGGAGTAATCATTTTCAAACTTTAAGGGTAATTTGGTCCTAGTGAATCCAAATCCAAAGCCTTGTATGCCAACTACATACATGCTGCATTTCAAGGCTAGAGGGACCACAAGAATATGTAGCATGCAGTAGTATTCGTAACTTATGAGATAGTTTACTTATTGATCATTCTGCTAGTCATTTAGCTTTCTGTTAGTATTCTAGGAGGTTTGAAACTCATCTTGTAGTAGTATTGCTAGTGTTCATTCATCAAGAAATTCAATATGCTGTAAATATCTGTCTCTATTTACTCAAACTACTGTTCTGTTCATTTCTTCTTCTTCTAATCCTTAAATCCCATTATGGTTTGAAGGGAAATGAAGTAGAACCAAAATATTGACACATTAATTTCTCATTTATGTGAGAGGATCAACTTTTTCAGTGCAGATACCATGACAGAAAGTCAGAAACGATTTAGTAACTGATGGTGGAATATCTGCTAATAAGGACATTAACAAAACACATAAGCAAGCAGTCCTAGAAACAGGTTAATTCACCCCCAGAATAATTAAATAAAAAGAGATACGCACATAAGCAAGCAGTCCCAAACGCATACCTATTTAGATGTAACATCAAGATTTCATGGACCTGCAGATATTCAGTTCAGTTGCTTCCAGATATATAACCCAAAAAAAACTCACTGATAGCCAAAATAAAACCAGACATCTCAGATACGAAAAACGACCCACATTTGCTATGTCCTGCATCAACATCAAGCTTGGTTCCAACTTATGCTATGTCCTAACTGGCCGGTAAGATGAGCTAATTAAGAAATTAAACTAGCCTTGGGCCTAATTTAACTACTTTGGCACACATCTGGAATTCTTATAAATGAAGGCTCTGAATAAGTATATAAATAGAGTTACAACACAATGAGCAATATCACAATGTACGAAATGATTAGTTATTACAAAACGCAAAGTCTTAGTACTAATACACAACAATAACAACAATACGAGCCTTCTTCGCAGCATACACCAAGTTCTTCATGGGTAGGAGCAGACAAGAGCTATAATAGCAATGAATATGATTACACGCCTTTTGTAGGGGATATAGGGTAATAACGAACACCAGTGGATATACTTAATCTCTCAAAGGCGTGTAATCACTTTAAGATCAAATCAATTTGGATGACGAACCCTGATTCTGTGAAAGATCTGAACAAGACGTTTGCTAAGTTGGAGAAGTTTTCTGGGCAGGATTTTCGTAGATGGCAAAAGAAGATGCACTTTTATCTGACGAATCTGAAAGTGGTGTATGTTCGAGTACCCCATGCCCCGAGGTCGTTGAGAATGAAACCGGAACAGACTCGTAATCGTTCTAAGTGGGAAAACGCACTACATATGTCGTGGTCATATTCTTAACGGTATGTCGATTCATTATTTGATATTTATCAAAACGTAGAGTCTGCAAAAGAATTATGGGATACCCTAGAAGCCAAATACATGGCAGAAGATGCGTCTAGTAAGAAATTCCTAGTTGGTAATTTTAATAACTATAAAATGGTAGACACTAGGCCTGTCATGGAACAGGACCACGAATTGCAAAGGATTTTAGGACAGTTTGCACAATATGATATGAAAATGGATGAATCAATTTCTGTCTCTAGTATCATAGATAAACTGCCCCCCTCTTGGAAGGATTTTAAAAACAATCTTAAACATAAGAAAGAGGAATTGAATCGGTTGAACTTGGAAGTCATTTCCAAATTGAACAATCCATACGTGATATGGAAAGGGGTTACATTGGTGGTACTAAAACCATGGCGGTTCTTACGTGAACATGGTGGAGGAGGGTGAATCCTCTAAGGTCGGTAAAGGGAAACAAAAGTGGCAAAACAATAACAACAAAGGTTCGATAAGAAACCAAAGGTGACTGTTGAAGTGTGGGAAACCGGACACTTTAAGAAAGATTGCGAGGTCTAAGGGTGGAGGTAAAGGAAAAACGAGGTGGTGCTAGTGGATCCAAGGATCCCGGAAAGCAATCGTGTTTGTTTTGGTACCTCTCGATCATTCGTTGAAAATTATTATGTATCAATAATTTCAAACATTCTATGTACGTGATGATGATTTATCATGGTGGGTGGATTCAGAGCAACATGTCATGTATGCAAAATCTTCAATGGTTCAAGGACTTTAAGCCAATTGAAGATGGATCTTTATTAAAGATGGGCAATGTTGCAACTGAACCGATTAAAGGACTAGGATCTGTTAATCTAGTCTTTACTTCTGGAAACTCTTTATTTTTAAACAATGTTGTGTATGTACCTGGTATTCGTAAGAACTTAGTATCTGGTATTGTATTAAATAATTGTGGCTACAAGCAAGTCTTGGAAAGCGACAAGTACATATTGTCTAGACATGGTACCTTTATTGGCTTTGGATATTTGAATGGCATGTTTAAATTAAATTTGGATGTGTCGTTTATTAATAATTCTGTTTGCATGGCTTCTACTAGTTCTAGCAATAATTGTGGTAAATCTGAATTATGGCATGCTAGACTAGGACACGTACATTACAAGAGAATGAAAGACATGTCGAAAATGAGTCTAATACCTGCTTTTGAATTGAATGGTGAAAAGTGTAAAACTTGTGTGTTGACTAAGATTACTAGACAACCTTTCACCAAAAATGTCATTAGAGATACTAAGGTATTAGAACTTGTACACAGTGATTTGTGTGATTTTCATTCAACTCCATCACTTGGTAATAAAAAGTATGTAGTTACTTTTATTGATGATGCTACTAGATATTGCTATGTTTACTTGTGTCATACAAAAGATGAAGCTCTTGATAAGTTTAAAATTTATAAAGAGGAAGTAGAGCTTTATCATGGTGTGAAGATTAAAACACTTCGCACTGATAGGGGAGGTGAATATTATGATCCAAAGATATTTTCAATCTCTCGGTATAATACATCGCACCAACGCCCATATACCCCACAACAAAATGGTATATCCGAAAGAAAGAATAGGACATTAAAAGAAATGGTTAATTCCATGATATGCTATTCGCCTTAGTGATGGATTTTGGGGTGAGGCTATGTTGACACTGTTATCTATTAAATAGAGTTCTAATAAAAGGAACAAGATAACCCTTATGAACTTTGGTATAAAAAGGCACCAAACCGAGTTATCTCGAGTTTGGGGTGTAGTAATGGTAAGATTGATGATCCTAAAATAAATAATATAGGTCAAAGAGGTATAGATTGTGTATTCACCGGCTATCCCGAGAATTCTAAGTGCTATAGATTCTATGTCATAGAACCTAATGATTATGTATCCGTGCACTCTGTTATTGAGTCACGAGATGCCGATTTTGGCAATGAGGATAGGTTTACATCTTTACCTAAACCCGCAGACATGATTGCAAGTTCTAGTAACTTTGGTGCATCGACCAAGTGATCGCTTTCTCCTCCCGAGCCTTCCGAGCCTAGGAGGAGTGTAAGAGCAAGGAAAACCAAGTCTTTTGGTGGCGATTTCCAACTATATCCGGTAGAAGGATCAAGGAATGAAATTCAATTTCAATATCAATATTGTTTCAATGTTGATGAAGATCCTAGGACCTACAAAGAAGCTATGGCTTCAGGGATGTTGCATTTTGGAAAGAGGCAATCCAAGATGAGATTGACTCTATTATGCACAATAATACTTGAAACCGTCTGATTTACCACCGGTTTTAAACCATTGAATAGTAAATGGATCTTCAAAAGGAAGATGAAGGTGGATGGAAGCATAAACAAGTATAAAGCCAGATTGGTTATCCAAGGCTTTAGACAAAAGGAAGGTATTGATTTCTTTGATACCTATGCTCCTGTTGCTAGGATTACCACCATTAGATTATTGTTAGCACTTGCGGCTATACATAATCTTGTAATTCACCAAATGGATGTTAAAACAGCCTTTACGAATGGTGAATTGGATGAAGAGATTTACATAAGACAACCGAAGGTTTTGTCATGCCCGTAACGAAAATAAGGTTTGTAAATTGGTTAAGTCTCTTTATGGCTCAAGCAAGCACCCAAGCAAAGGCATCGAAATTTGATGATGTTATCTTGTCTAATGGTTTTGCATTAAACCAAGCGCACAAGTGTGTATACAAAGAAGTTTGATGCTTCGGTAAAGGAGTAATCATTTGCTTGTATGTTGATGACATGCTGATCTTTGGTACTGACCAAGATCAAGTTGATGCAACAAAAGAATTCTTGTCCTCTAAGTTTGAGATGAAGGACATGGGGGAGGCTGATGTGATTCTTGGCATTAAGATCATACGTGGAGAACATGGCATTACTATCTCTCAATCACATTATATTGAGAAGATGTTGGATAAATTTAATCTGAAAGATTGTTCTCCAATAGGTACTCCTATGGATCCCACAACAAAACTTGTGCCTAATAAAGGTGTTCTTTGAATCAACTTGAATATTCAAGGGCTATTGGATCTTTAATGTATGCCATGATTAGTACTAGACCGATATAGCCTTTGTCGTTGGAAAGTTGAGTAGATATACTCACAATCCAGTTTAATCCATTGGCGAGCAATTAATCGAGTATTTATGTACTTGAAAGGAACAATGGATTATGGTTTGACTTATAGTGGATTCCTTCGTTTTGAAGGTTATTCGATGCAAGTTGGATTTCAATCGGAAGATCATTCTTCCACAACCGGTTGGGTATACCTACTTGGAGGTGGTGCCATTCTTTGGGCATCTAAAAGCAAACTTGCATAACTCGATTCAACAATGGAATCGAGTTTGTGGCATTAGCGGCGGTGGTAAAGAAGTCGAATGGCTAAGGAACTTAATTTATGAAATTCCATTGTGGCCTAAACCGATATCATCCATTTCTATCGGTGTGATAGTCAAGCTACTTTGGCTAAGGCATACAATAAGTGTATAATGGGAAGTCTAGACACATAGGTGTTAGACATAGCATATTACGTGATCTTATCACGAATGGTGTGATATCTGTGGTGTTTGTGAAAACGCAACACAATTTAGCCGATCATTTAACCAAAGGGTTGAATAGAGATCTCGTGAAAAATTCGCTATAGGGATGGGATTAAAGTCCATCAAAATCTCGAGATTAAGATACCCAATTCCATCTAGTATGACGCTAGGTCTTGAATTCAATGTGGAAGGCTTAATATTTAGAGATTGGAACACATTAGAAGATTCATCCCAAGGTATGTGTTCGGACCTACAAGTTAGGGAGGTTGAATGAATATATTCTTAATAGCTTTTGACAAATTGCATTGTAGGTGCAAGACTAAAAGAGCTACCTATATGAGCATGAAGTTTAGCCGCTTCAAGAAGGGGACTGGCTTTGACATGCTTATGAAGGATAAGGACATAGGCTAGTAAAACATATGTCAAGATAGAACTACTATGTATGTAAACTTTTGTGTACATTATCTTCGTGTATTCATATTGAATTCTGTGGTTCAATCTTAGCGACACCACGGTATTCGAATATTTGGAATGTGTAATGTACTAATGTGAAATTCAATCGTCACGACATTTCATTTATGCAAAAGTTTGATTGTTTGAGATTACTTGTTTTAGTTAATCAAGGATTGCACTAAAATAGGGGAGGAATGTTGGATATTTTAGTGTAATTGGATTAACTTGTTTTGACCAATTTTATCATAATAATACATCATTTAGGTTTGGAGGTGCGGAGTGCACACCTACTTGAATTTATTATGATCTTAGGTGCGGACCAATTTTATCATAATAACAAGTAGTAATGATTCTGCTGAACTTTTGATTCTCACTGGTTATGTATGTTTCTTTGAAGCTATGTTCCTCGTGAAATTAACTTTCGAAATCGAGGACAAAACTTGACAACTTGAAACCCTAAAGCGCCATTGGCGATTATCCCGTAATATGTTATATACGGTTTGTTTGGTCATTATCGATAACGGTTCAATATATCTCGGACCCAACACATACGTAAAATTCTCATTCTCCGAATTGTATCCGATTGAATAATTTGGTAGAACCGCCAAATTGATTTGATCTGAAAGTGATTACACGCCTTTCAGAGATTAAGTATATCCACTGGTGTTCGTTATTACTACCCTATATCCCCTACATAGACAAAGCTGCATAAGGAGCTAGGATCCCTGTAACCAAGTAAATGATCTTGAAAATGAACTGATCATCGACTTGTATATCAGCTAGAGAACAGTTCACGAGATAAGCTGCCAAGGAAATTGCTAAACGTTTTTGGTTTCCTTCGGTGTTCTCAGTGAACTTGATAATTGTTGGCAACAAGACTTTAACAAATAGCTCTCTGTATCATCAATCAAGGTTTCATTTCATTAATTTGAGGTCAAACTAAACAAATTAAGGAAAAAATAAAGAGTTTATCATAGTAGTAACCTTTGATTCTTCCATCTCTTCACGTTTTGACCCCAGATCTTGGACTTTAAATTTGTTAATTTGACCCGCGGGTTTATGAAGGATGAACTGGGTTTAGAAAGATGTTATGAAAGTAAAAAGGGTTATTTTACTTAAGGAGGAAGGGTTTTTTAGATATGAGCTGTCAATGAGTCAATGACCTTGTATGACCCTTTTCTATAAGTGTTTTTCATTTATTTGTCAAATGTAGGATTCTTAGAATAGCAGGATAATTATTAATTAGGAGTACAAAGTAGGTATAAATATCATTTCTTTGTACTTTGGGCAACTTTTTAAGAAGGGTGCCCTTTAAAGAAGTAATCATGTGTAGTTTAGAATGAACTGTTATGGAAGGGTAATTTGGTTGGTCCAGGTGAATCCAATCCAGTTTGACTCCCACTCGCAAAATCAGCATTGTACATCACAATCCAAAGCCTTCTTTGCCAATTACAAGGCTAGAGTGGACTAACTTATGAGCTAGTTAACTTATTGGTCGTTATGTTAGTCAGTTAGCTTTCTGTTAATTATTTATAAGGTACTTTTCGGTACGGTCTTAAACTCATCTTGTAGTAAAGTAGTGCTAGTGTTCATTCATCGTAAAACTCAGTGTGTCGTTAAAAAACACTATGTTTACTTAAACTACTGTTTTATTCCTTTCTTCTTCTAATGGTGGATTTCCAGTTTTGATTTCGTTTGACACGTAAAAATATTCTCTGCTTTATAGCTACATTGTCACATGATGGACGAAATCATGTGTCAAATTCATGCTTATAGCTACAGTGAGTAAATCATCCTATAGTTTTTTTTTGGTGCAAAAGGTGAATTATATTAATATCAAACAACAAATTACAAGCATACTCTATAACTGGTATGGACAAACCCATCCAGTATACAACATTCCAATATCTATGACTGCCAATCATAAGCTGATACAACTAACAGAATGAGAAACATACAACAAACTCAATCCAATATCAGATAACAAGCATACTATCTCTGAACTCAAAGAGATTTCAAAAAGACAATTGCACTATGATGTAAACCATGCCAATTGTCTCTTCAATTCACCATTATGCACCAACCATCTAGCTACATTTCCACATCACCCTTCCATCCAAGCCATTCAACCTACAACCACAATAGCAAGGACAGAAATGGTGTGTGGCTTCACTAGGAACCCATACCCATCCATGGAGGGGCTCTTCCAAATCACCTACATTTCCTTCTCAAGAAAGGCTTCAACCGATTGAAACACTCTCCCCATGATGACCAACCAAACCTCCAATGCAAATGTATTGAGTGGACCAAGCGGGTTCATCTTTCACCTCGCTATTCCACTCAACATACATTTGCCGCCCAACCATATACCCTACACGAGGTAGACCCTACTTTATGGTACATTCCTCTCAGATGAAGACCTCCTACTTAGCCAAACTTGTCAATCCAGATTCCTCCCAAGGCCAACCCGGAAAAACAAGAGGTTATCATAGGTACAGCCTAGACAGTTGGAACCCAAGGTACAAGGAATCAACACTGCATTATGGTCTCGCAATAGACTTCCATCAAGATATATAAAATTTTGAGGTTCTTGATTTGAACTTATTTGAATACAAGGAATAGACCAGATGCAACCCCAACCATACGACCACATTTAGACATATTTCACCTTCTTGTTGCAAGTAATGGACCACACACTTTCCACATTTCTTACAGCAGTGCTATCTTTGACTTTAAGACTTAGTAATTTCATTTTAGTAACCTCAATTATTCTATTAGCCACCCCTTCCTGACTCTTACTTTCATCCCTAAAGATCCTGCAGTTTCTTTCATTCCATATACAATATACACTAGCAGCAAGATCATCCTATAGTTATAGACTGATATTTTGTGATAAACACAGAAGTGTGATATGAGTAAAAAGCTCTTGCCAAGATCAGAATGGAACTTGGATGGCCTTTTATTCAATGTAGATTGCGAGGGAAAATGCACGAGGTACATAGCGAGTTCAATGAAATCGAAGGCTTGCATGATAATCGGGTGTAATGTAATTTTAGTTGGGTTGGACCGACTAAAAACTATTAATGCAAAACATAGATTGTTTTATGACTAATTAGCATGTTAAGTATGATTACAAATTTTTAATATTTTAGCAATAATCAAATTTAATTGTTTTGAAAAGCAATAATCAAATTTAATTAAAATGATTCATTATGTTCTGTACATTTAAGATACACCTTAGGTGGCTTTCGAAATGCTTCATTTTTAAGTCGGGCAAATCACCTAAAAATGTAGTTAACTTGCCACTTTTTCCCATTGTATGTAGCATTCTTTTTTTTTCTCATTCGTCAATAAACCTCTATCGTTAGTCCTTTCGTGTAACCGCTACTAAAAAACTCGCATCGTTAGTCCTTTATACTAACGATCGTTAATAAATAACTTAAAATTGGTTATCTTACGCTAAACTTGCGTCGTTGGTCCTTTATACTAACGATCGTTAATAAATAACTTAAAATTTGGTTATCTTACGCTAAACTTGCGTCGTTGGTCCTTTATACTAACGATCGTTAGAAAATAACTTAAACTTTGGTTTTCTTACGCTTCGTCCGTTATTTTCATGTTTTCGTGCGCTTTACACGCCGCTCGCTTTAACACGCTTTCGCTTTTTCACGCTTTTATCCGTTTTTACGTTTTCATTTGTTCTTACACGCCGTCCTTTTTCACGTTTCGCCGTTTTTTTCACGCTTCGTCTTTTTTCCCCGTTTCGTCCATTTTTCACGTTTTCATCGCTTTTACGTTTTCATCCATTTTACATTTTCGTCCATTTTGCACGTTTCCGTTCATTTTACACGTTTCGTCCGTTTTAACACGATTTCGATGTTTTTCACGTTTATCATCTGTTTTACATGTTTTCATCTGTTTTACATGTTTTCATCCGTTTTGCATGTTTTCGTCATTTGCGTTTCATCGGTTTTACGTTTCGTATGTTTTAACACGTTTTCCGTTATTCGTTTTCATCCATTTTTCCGTTTTCATCCGTTTCTACACGCCATCCGTTTACACGCCGCCTGCATTTTGCAGTTTTTGTCCGTTGTTTCACGTTTTCATCCGTTTACGTGTTTTCATCCTTTGTTTCATGTTTTCGTTCGTGTTTGCACATTTTGTCTATTTTTTGCATATTAATGTCGTTTCGAATGTTTTGCCCGTTTACATCGTTTTCATCTGTTTTACATTTCATCCATTTATACACGCTTTCGCACGTGTTTACACATGAAAAACCGATGAAAACGTTAAAAATGGACGAAACATGAAAACGGACGAGGTGAAAAGGGCGAAAACATGTAAAAACGGATGAAAATGTGTAAAAACGGATGAAATCGTAAAAAAACGGATGGAAATGTGTTAAAACGAATGAAAACGTGTAAAAACAGAGAAAAACGAGAAAAATGGATGAAAACGTGTTAAAAACTGACGAAAGCGTGTTAAAACGGAACAAAACGTGTAAAGACGAACGAAAATGTGAAAGCGGACGAAAACGTGTAAAAAAAGACGAAAACGTGTAAAAACGGATGTAAATGTGAAAAAACGGACAAAAATGTGTTAAACGGACGAAAACGTGTAAGAACGAATGAAAACGTGTAAAAACGGACGAAAATGTGTTAAAACGGATGAAAACGTGAAACAAAGGAAGAAAACGTGTAAAAACGGACGAATACATATGTAAAAACGGATGAAAACGTGTTAAAACGAACGAAAACGTGTAAAACGAATGAAAACGTGCAAAACAGCTGAGGCGAAAATGTAAAACGGATGAAAACGTAAAACAGATGAAAACGTGAAAACGGACGAAAACTTGAAAAGCGGATGAAAGCATGAAAACGATGAAAACGTGAAAAGCGGACAAAACGTGTTTAAACGAACGAAACGTAAAACGGACGAAACGTAAGAAACCAAATTTTAAGTTATTTTTAACGATCGCTTATATAAAGGACTAACGATACAAGTTTACCGTAAGATAACCAAATTTTAAGTTATTTTTAACGATCGTTAGCATAAAGGACTAACGATGCGTTTTTGGTAACTGCATACGTAGCGACTAACGATAGAGGTTTATTGACGAATGAAAAAATTAAATAAATAAATAAATAAAATGCTACATATAATAGGAAAAGTGGACGTTAACTACATTTTAGTGTGATTCTTATTTTAAGTTTAACCAAGTTTTTTTAAATATACCCATTTGACCCGTTTGAGGATTGATAACCCATATTAGGGGTGAGCAATCCCGATCGACACCCGACTCCCGTCCTGATCCCGACACTCGAATCCCTTCCCCATACCGATCCGACTGTAATCGGGTCGGTAATCGGTTTGCGTTTTCCTGGTAATCGGGATTCCGGACGGGTCGGGAGTCGGGACGGTCCCGAGAAAACGCAGCCAAAATCAAGATTCGGGACGATTCGGGACCATTATCGGGATTCGGAACGATTCGGGACCATTATCGGGTCGGAGGTCGGTTTGGGTTTTTCCCCATTGTCGGTATCGGGATTAGTCGGGACGGGTTGGGATTCGTCCCGATGCTCACCCCTAACCCATATCAACCCATTTTAGGCAATCCTGACATCACGAGTGTTGGGGGGATTGATGACATGGCTGAATTTCCCGTTAAGGTTTCTCAATCTGGTGATAGTACATTTTAGGCGCTTAAAATTTTCTGATCGATTCAAATCGCCATAGCAAAGATGAGGGTCACATCTTTCACTTCACAAAGTTCACTTAGGATATTGCCTCATGGAAGACTGAACTAGTCAAACATATAGAATAATCAATTCTATGACCAAATCCAAACAGCTACACAATAGTAATTCACAAAGAAATAAAAGAGCGTTATAAACGACAACAGTAGCAATCAGCAAACAACTTGTAATCGAGCACTTTTGGTACTTTTTGACAGAGCATATAACAACAATCATTGTTCTGTTTTTATTTTTGGTAAAGGTTATCCCAGAAAGATATTAATCACCAAAAATATTAGTACAAATGAAATGTCATAGGAAATCTACATTACCCTCAAGAAAAGCGATATAACTAAACTAAAGATGTTTATGACATGTCATAAACATATACACCTTTAGCTACATACTACATAATCAATAAACCAACTAGCTAGATAACAATCCAACATAACATTCATATAGAAGACAACCGTGAGTCCCACAAGCACCTCCACGCCACTAGCAGGAACACATAGTGAGCAAGTAATACGATGCCAAACAAGACTGCCTCCTTAAAAACCTTCCCAAGAAAAACCCAATGGGAAAAACCTTGGAGAAGGAAAAAAGAGTACAACTCTCTTTAGCGCTCACAACACAAAGCAGCTCCCAATAAATATGCAGTCCATTATCATGATAATCAACGAGACTGCTACCGAGAGGTGGGATCAACGTACCCACAAACGAACTTGGCACCTTCCATATATCAATGATATGACAAGCGGCTATAGAATTCTTCTTGAAGCTAAAGCTAGCAAACCAATATCACAACACCTTTAGTTGCACTCAGTCAACCTCCCCCGTGCCTCTTTTATTACTCAATAAAATCACTTGTATAGTCTCCAAACGGATGCTATACTACATACAAGAGAAATATAAATCGTCCCCAAACGGATGTGATTGTAAAAGATACAAAACACACTTGCATATTGCACACCAGCACAAACCCTCTTCAGACTTTAGACACTAGCACGAGGGGGGGGAGCAGCATTGGTCTCCAATTGATCTCCACATATCAGTTTCGAAAGCTTTCCAATCACGTAAATTGTAAAGTCCAACAACTTTCTCATAAGCCCATATGAACGTGGATTTTAGCACATTATAACACTTGTAAAGAGTTATAACAGTGCATATGATGGCAAAACCATAAGTGAGCCAATCTGGTGCCAAGATAGAATAAGCTGCAAAAGGAGATAGGATCCCCGAAAAGACGAAAACCATTTTGAAAACAATAGCTTTCCAGTGATTGTGTGGTATATCCTCTGTCAGAGTTAACGCCCATAGGCCCGCAGCCAAGTTCACAGCTATAGCTCCTAGGGAAATTCCCAAGCGAATATGATTTGCATCAGCGGATTGATCAGCCCTTTGTGCAATTGTTTGCACCAGGATTCCACATACCGTCAAGTAAGCAGTATATCCTTCCCGATGCACGAACCTAAAATGATCATAACAATTCATCAATCAGATAACATAAATTTAGAAAAAAATAGATCATCGATTACAAAACTAAGTTCAAAAGAAAATACTTAAAATTAATAAAGATGAAGAAAAACAGCAAGTTAATTGTAAAATTCAGACTGAAACCATCATCATATTCAATTAGGCGTTTCATAGAATGAATTATAAAGACAAAAATTTAACAACTATAATCATACAAGTAATATATGAAATATAAAATCAAGAGGAGCCATAAAACCATCATCATCATCTTCATTCATGGTCTTAGATCCGTTCTTACTATAGGATTATTTTATAATTATGATTTTAAGAACGTTTAGTTAATTTATGTGGCCCAATGAAACTCATAGCATAATAAGCTGCCAAATAAACTCGATTTTTATGCATTTGGCTGTCGAATGAAAAAGAGTTTACAAACGTTACCTTGACTGTATGCGACTTGGATCCATATCAACTTCTCCAGCTGGTCCCTTTCTTTTTCCGTTTAACTTGTTGAACTGTTTATAATTGAAGAGTTCTGTCCGGTTAGATATATATTGAATTTGAGGAAACTTTCAATTAGATAGGTTTCGGTCTTGATCAAGATAGGTCAGGGGCGCGTCGTAACGGTCGGTAAATACATGGTTGGCCTCTTATGGTTTTCTATGATTTCACGTATAGCCCTCCTTACGAGAAAAGTGCACTAGCGGCCTCCAACATTGAGGTTTCGCCACACCGATGGTCCGAAACATAATGATAACACACCATTTACACATCTTGACAATTCGATAGCACAACACATACACACGCAACATTAGCACAAATACCTATCGTCTTCAATATCCTTTTCACGCCTCTTGCTGCAAACAAAACCACTAAAAAAAAAATTTACAGCTAACACATTTATCGAAGATAAAAGATCACCGATATTGAGTTCTGCAAAGGCAAAAATCGTCAAAAATATTAGCATTACATGAAAGGTTATCCAATTCATATCGTAAAAAGATTAAAATATATAATTAACCCAAAAACCAATCATGAAATACATATATTTGAAAAAGTCATTACCTTCCACAATCGTTACACTTGCCACAACACCATAACCAAACCTCGAACACATACTACCACAACTAGTCATCAAGACTACCTTAACCATACGGGAATAATTTTCAATGTAAATTTGCTTTTACTTTTCGGCAATACATCTACTTTTAACATTATTCAAATCTCAAATCTAAACACAATTCAAAATTCACATTATTTTCTTAAATCTAAAAAAAACACACTTTTTAAAGTAGACAGGCTTTTGACAACTATAGAATGGTTTAAACAAGCGTACCATAAAGATGTTATCATCCAAAACAATCTACCAAAAATGGAATAAGCCTAAAAATGTTCATAAGCTTTAATCAATAGACAAACAAATATATACCCTTTTTATTAATTCCAAGATCCACCAGAAATGTCAAAGTCTCCTAAGCATCACTAAAAAGCACTAAACAAATAGAATGGTTTTCAAAACCATCTAGTTTTTGAAACAATAGTTCCCGTTGTACATCTCATTATAACCACAAACGCAATAGCAAAAACTACATAAAAATAGCATTGTTTGCAAGAATTAACCTGAAAAATATTAGTTTCATCATCGCCTTCAGATCATGTTCATATGACTCTAAAACAGTTTTCAAAAGATCAAAAGTTCATGAGACCATAACACATCTCGAGATCTAAAGATCTTAAACAACCTATTACCACTCACATATAATACAAACAAACACAAAAGATATGGTTTTAGGAACACCGCAGTTTTCTAGAACTTACAACCGAAAACTAAAGGCATGTGAGTTGCCCACCATTTGATCAAGTGGTATGTGAGTTGCCCACCATCCTAGAGGTCGTGGTTTCAAGACTCGCTAGAGTCAATTGTGAGATACGTGGCAGGGGAATCGCTGAGCACAGTCCATAAACAGGACCGGACCAACGAAAACCGGTTCGGTTCGTAGGTTTGGTCCAAAAAAGCATAATGGCCAGTTTCGCGTAAAGTAAAAATTGTGGACCGAGGACCGAACCAAATACGTTCGGTTCGGTCCGGTTCGGTCAGTCCAATTGGGTCTGGTCCGTAGTCTATCATGCTCAGCCCAATCAAAAATTACAAGGAAAAAAAAAAAAAAAACCTTATCCGAAAGCTAATCTAAATATCTATACCGCCAAGAAAACTACTGAAATCTTAAGACACTACAGGTTTCTAGACAGAAACCACCTAATAGTCAGGTTCAAAGATCTCCGAGCACAATGAAGTCATCAGAATCACCAAACACCAAAACCACCAAAAGAGATGGATCTTTACAGATCAGCAAATCTTTAAACCGAAACCACCGAACACACCCACAAAAACAGCACGAAACCAAACTCACTGTCGACAGATGATAGCGATGCAGAGGGTGGCAGCAGTAACTGGGGTTGTGGTGGTGGAAGTCACAAGGGTTGTGGTATGGGGTTTGGTGTGGGTTTTTTTAAGCCGGATAGAGAGGGAAAAGGGAGAAAGATTTGTAGTTTGTGCGTGTGTTATTTGTGTAGGGAGTGTGTGATTTATGGGGATGATATCGATATTTATTGGCCATATCGATCAAAATTTTGACCAATTCTAACTTAAACTCAAGTTGTGTATAACAACTTGAGAAGATATTCATCTATTTTTGGGTGTTAGGTTATATAAAAAAGAAATTACTTCTTCCGTTTTAAAATTATAGTCCTCTGTTGACTTTTTGGTTTTTATGTTTTGATTTTAATATTTTTGTTTGTATTATATAATACTGATCGCAAAATATACGAACGAATTGAGTTAAATGTATTTTCATTAGTATATTTTTTCATTAACTATTGTATAACACAAACAAAAATATTTAAAGTCAAAACTAAAAAAGAAAGACCGAAAAAGTTAATAGGGGACTATAATTTTAGGACGGAGGTAGTACCAGACTAAAGTTAGGCCTTATTTGGTTCGCGAAATTTTTAAAATTATAATAAAATTGTATCTTAATTTCATTTTATAATGTGTTTGGTATGAAGATTTAAGTAATTCATAATCTAAATTTCATGTCTTAATGTATTTGGTTGGCAAATCCAATGAAATGAGGCTCGTTTGGTTGGGGTGTATGGGTAAGGGTTTATAACTTTGAAAGTCATTAATGTTGTTTGGTTGGTTATGGAGTTCACCACAATATAATGAGGATACCCAAATGTGAAGGTTTCCTCATATATGATGTGTATGGTGATTTTTTCATACTCTCTATTATCATTTCATTTTATACCAACACTCATACCCATTGTGATTTATAACGACAAACCAAACGCACCCGAAATTCCTTCAAAATATGGATTCAACATTCCATAACAAATGAAAGGAATGTTTACAATTCATTAATTTTATCATCAAAAATCAATTACTATCATTATTATATAATATTATTATTTTTTATTTTTTATTTATATTTTCTTTTATCATTATTATTATTATTATTATTATAAACCTCACTTCATTAGAAAACAAATGAAATTACAAGAATTAGTGGGGAATGAGAAACTAACCCAGGCCCTACTCCTCTGAAGAATAAGAAACAAATTCTACTAAAAATATAGTTAGCACTGCTGCATGCCAATATCTTGAGTGACCGAGAACTTGCGGAGACACTTCAACAAGGTCACCGCCTCCTTCTCGAGTTCACCAAGGAAGAGAAGAGAGGGGTGAACCCATATCCAATATCAAGACATTTGGTTTCGTCTTGCACGTTTGGTTGTGCGACTTCAAAACAAGACGCCCGCCACAAAGTCGGTCATGCCATATGTTAAGGCGATGACCCGATAAGAAAATTACAAAAATTAGTGGGGCCAAGAAATTATTATTATTATTATTATTATTATTATTATTATTATTATTATTATTATTATTATTATTATTATTATTATTATTATTATTTATTTAAAATTAAATTAAATTAATTTTAATATATTAGTTTATAAAATACTATTAAAAATTTAATTATTATTATTATTATTTTTTTATTCAACAATTTTATTAAAAACTCATAGGATTTACAAAAATTAGTGGGAGCCGAGAAACCAACCTGCCTCACACCTCTGTGAATAAAGAAACCAATCCTATTATTATTATTATTATTATTATTATTATTATTATTATTATTATTATTATTATTATTATTATTATTATTATTATCCTTATAACTTATAAATAGTATATTTAATAAATAATATTCGGTTTATTAATTTTAAACTAAAATAGTATAAGTTTAAATATTGCAATATAATATGTTTTTCTCATTTCATTTTTTTTTCAAAAAACAAGTGTTAGTTTTTGCAAATTTCAATTCCTTCATATTTCAAATCTTACAGATTTCAATTCTTTAACATTCCAATTTTTTTACATTCCAATTTCATAGACAGATTCCAGTTCAGCAAAAAACATTATGCGAACCAAACAGACCATAAGATATCTAGCCTAGCCTGGTAATGAAAAGAGAAGCAAATATATAAATCAAATAAGAACACACAAACATGTTTGAATGATTAAATAAAAACTTATCTTAACAAAACATGAGATCTTCAATGGCCAAAAAGGTCTACAAAAGTTGTAAAATTCGTCTAGGGTTTGGTGGTGTAAATTCCTCCAAAGTTGCAGACACAACAATAAAAACAACATGAAATTATATATATATATATATATATATATATATATATATATATATATATATTAGTTTAGGCGGGCATGACTTATAATTATTTGTTTGTTGTTTTTTGTTAACAAAAATACATTTTTTAAAATTGTGAAACAATATCATAAAACAATTGTTTCTTTGGTTTTTAGTTGTTGGTTTTTTTTTACCTAATGGGCGGGCATGACTTGTAAGCCCTCCCGGGCATATGAGCCCGCCCGTTGCGCGGGCATGACTTATAAATATTGTTGACATATTTCTCTATAACGAAAGAAGGGTGGTAAAAAATGGTTGGTAAGTGTACATGCATCACTGGCTATTGTAACTTGCCATAGTGAACATTTCAATGTTAGATTTCTTGTATGTCCAAGGTGACATTAGTCTAATACTTGTTAGCGCAATAGTCTGTATTCATATGAGATCTCCAAACATATCCGCCCATATATTAAAGTATACATTTTTCAAGTTTTATAAGACTTCATAAAGTGTTTTCTACGTCAACCTTAATATATAAAAACTTCATTCTTGATGCCTATTATATTATGAAAACAGTGAATTTTAATTAAAGATTGTACCTGACGTCATCCCTAAGTATATTATGCATTGAAGTAGTTGCACCACTCTTCAATCTGACCATATTTTTACCAGTAGCTTACCATTAGCTTATCAGTAGCTTACCATTAGCTTATCATTTTTACCAGTATCATCCCTAAGTAAATTATATGAACAACTTAGCCAGATATAGATTTGTTTTCTCTATAAAGACCTGATCAAGTACAATGAAATAAAAGTGTAAAACTGAGAGCCGAGCCACAGTGAAACACAGATGAAGGTTGAGATTTGTAAATATAACTCATTCTAGAAGTTATAACAATCTAGAACAAAACGTTCCCGGTCTACAATTATAGATAATACTTGAAAAACAAATGAAAGGTTCTAATGTTTCCTAATGTAGCGAAGGAAAGGTTCTAATGTTTCCTAATGTAGCGAAGGATCCAAGTCATTGTTTATATTATCATCAATTGAGCTTAGCCATCTTTAACTTTTGGTCATGGTCGACAACCTTTGCGTGTGCGCTTCCTTTAAAATTCTCTCTCTCCTCCTTCTCTTCATCTTTGCCTAATAAAATGATCACATAAAAAAGTTTATAAAGCCACTTTGTGTTTATCAACGTGAGGGAAGAAAATGAGAGATCAAGAGTTTGTACAATAGTATAAGGAAATACAATAACTATCTCATGCATACATTTAAATAAGCAATACCAAACAACCCAAAAAGAAAAATACTTTCTTTGGTACTTTATTAAAAGGTTTAATATTTAACTTCACATCTAAATTCATAAGAAATTCGTACCCATTTTGCCAAAGAAAGTACTATACGGTTGTCAAAATTTCAATTAAAACGAATCAAACTGACTGATATTAAAGTCACATAATCCAAACAACTCAATTAAAATGAATTATGTTTATCGACTTATGTGCACAATAGTTTCGAGTTACAACAATATTTAATCATCGACTTGCAAAATGTAGGTGTTTGGGATTGGGTCCGACTTCTTGTCTTAGAGGTGTTGGAGATTCCTTGATTTTTCTTCCTATGTTGTGTAAACATAAAGACTCTAAAAGTAAGCCCAAGCACTCCTACAAACTGTTTATCTTCTATAAAAAATGGGGACAAAGATCTATAATAAGCATAAATGAATGAAATGTTAATGGTGTAGGAAGCTATCTTGGGGTCTTGTTTATGTTTATTGCAAAGGTGGTTTATATATCTTTGTAACATGTATATATCTTTGTTTTGTTGATCGAAAGTAGGGCCATCCGAACGTGTTATAAATGAAACCATCCATACGGATATAGAGTAATGCTAAAGTATTCAAACCAAACTGAAAAGTAATTGTCTAAAACAGATTTACCAATAAAATAATCACTATTTACCGATGCAACATTTGAAACCAACTCGGATGAGATCCTAATGACCAAACTAAGTCCGAACTTAAAATGCCAAACCGCACCAACTAATTTTGTGCTCGATCATGAACATACCGAAGCCAAGATCATTGGATACCAACAACCATTACTCGATCGATGTGGCATTGAATCCAATCACCCCATTAAGGTTTTCGATAGTGCCCGTTGCTGATACGGACCCCTTAGTAATGACTTTATGCGCGGTACTTGATGAGGGGGGTTACGGGTTGCTTAAGGTCGACGTCTGCCCTTGTATTATTTTATCAAGTGTTTGGCTAAGCTTATTCAATCTCATTGACCTAACTACCAAGTTATGCTTGCTCCTTGAGAAATCAAAGATCCCTCAACTCCTTTCCTTTACCCACCACATTCTCCAATGCCCATGCACATTGTTCGACTACAGATAATGAACTTTTTTTACAAACAAATTTAATAAAATTAGTAATTAATCATTAGCAAAATACAATGAGTTCAAGCAAAAGTGTGTAACATGTCCTACACTAATACATCCTTTCCTTTTGATATGCCCCACAATACACCACCCATTGGGAAAAAGGCTAAAACCATTGGAAGGCACTAACCACTTCAAAAAATTAGAGGACACTAAAGATAATAAACCTTAAACTGTTATTAATAACTTCAAAATAAATAGAAATTAAGTTGAAAGTTTAAGATCGATTTGGTATCATATTGTGGTAAAACCAATATGACCCACCCAAATTTTGACATGCACCTAAATTGACCCGTTACCTATGTCCATCTTGCCACCTACGTGTCACACGTACCTTAGAAAAACTAATATTATCAGCTTCTATAAATTGTCAAAATGTCACTACATTCTATTTACTCATAATAGAAATCACCTAAATATCTTGACTTTCAAGTAAAAGCTTCTCAAACTCGAGGTCTTTATAGTTCTTAAACAAACATGCATTGATGAACACAATGTCATGACACATATAGTGATTGATTTATACATTATTAATGTAGCGAATGAGATATTAAGCGTCTTTAAGTTACCATGAAGAAAATCCTTGTTTATTTTTGTAAGCAAGAAGGCAGAGGGTGAGAACAAACCTCACTCATGTGAAAAATTAGAAGCATAATGTTGTCTGTTACGCTTCAATACAATAACTGACGTATGTTACGCTTCCATGATCCACATGCACCTCTTAACATGATTATTAGAGGCATCAAAGAAAGACAAAATTCTAATTGTACCTCTCATGAACTTATTGAATAGCCCATTGACCAATTAACATTCACCTGCAATGATTATGGAAAGAAAAGTTTTAATTGAAAATCACCAAATTTGATTAAGTTATGAAAAGATAATAAATAAGGAAGATGCCATCAAGTAAAGAATCACATGTAAAATGCTAACTACTTGAACAGTCATTACAGTAAATATGTAATTAAATAGATAACAATTGTGTTGTGTCTCAAATATCACATTAACTTCACAAAATCCTTAAATATCAACACTAAGACACATATAAATAAAGTTATATTCTTTCACTTTTGAAACTTTAAATAAGATATGTACTTTACGGTTTCGCAACAAATTCTTTCCAAAACCAAACCTAGCCACTTTTGATTATGGTGAACCCCATATTACATTAAAACATAGATAGCCTTTTTTCTATTATGTTTCAACAGTGCATCTCAATAATTATGTTTCAACATTTTTCATGTTATTTTTAATGTACTTCCTTGTATTACTATTGACGGGTATTATCCCATTATTTGTTCATGTGAAATCCCTCTTAAACTCCCTCAAACTCCCTCGGCAAAGAATAATATGACCTTATTCTTTGATATGTGATTATTTTCTTTTTTATATGTTATTATTGCTTTGATAAGTCACTCTCTCAAACTCCCTCGGCAGCTGGAGTACCCTCAAGAATAAGACCTTCCTGTAAAAGTATTAAAACAAAATATATTTGTCAGGCCTCAATCTTGATATAGCAATTTATAACGTTAACCATATTATGGTAAAATGATAAAAGCTGCAGTTGTGATAATCTGCTTTGTAGCAGCAAGACTTCCTATTCTAATTTCTGTTTCTGATGTGTCTCTTCATTCAATCAATTTTGAAAGCTTTACCACATCAGCATTTACACCTGCCTAGTCCATGAGGATAATATGCCAAGTGATAGTTATTAGTAATACAGTAAATAAACTTTGTGAGATCTTGGTCAAGCTTATCAACCTTAGATATAAGAAAATCCAGACCTCTGAATGGAGAAGTTGTAAATTCCTAAGGTTGTGCATCTCTTCTTCCGCCCGTTTTCGTAAAGCAATTTCCTTCTGAAGCATTCTCTTTAACTCCATGATATATTCATTGACATGATTACCCTGGTGATTTAAAAAAAGTGAGAGTGATGAAAGATTATTATGATAGTAATGATTGACTACACAAAAAGAGAGCAAACAAATGATGTGATAGAAATGGCCAGATGATTACAACCGGGCATCCAGTCAAGAGTTGGACAACTGAAAATTAGCAACACTGCTACAATATCTTGCAATCTGATCAAAGAGCCAATAATAGCCCACACGACATGTGTGCAAGGATCCGTTGTCAGTCAATAACTATCTATCAACCTAAATGTTCCATCCCATTCGTGTATGAGGAACTACATCGATCAAGTATTACATTAGGTATAAGCAACACATAAATCGTATGAACAATGAAAAAGCTATTGAAGATTAATAACAATGAACCTGTTTGTTGTTAAAAGTTGTGATCGAAGGTATATAAGAATATATATCTAATCGGTATTACCTTGTGAAAGAAAGACCGCTGCTTTTATTTTTATCATCATAACAACACGTTGCACATGCATATTTGTGTAGTATAATACTAAAAATCACTTACAACATGAAGAACCATACGTACCAAACGGGGAGCTTTGACCACCAAATGGGCTTCTGCCATATGAAGACACTGATATTGATGTAACACCGAAAGGGATGGGTGAATGGGCAAATGATGGAGCTGATGCGAAACTGAAAGAGTGGCCAACTTCACAAGACATTTTAATAGTATCTGATGTAGAAAGTTATTGATTAGCAGGAGAAATTTTCTAAAATAATGCAGGTTCTATAAAACTTTATAAGGCTAATTTAAGCTTTTTCCAATAAAGTCTATTCTGATTAGGGTACGATGGCTCTGGCCTTGCACAGTCGTATGGTGGAAGACAGGTTCCCAAAGACCCATCGAGATACATCTTGCTTTCACCACCATGCTATCGACCATAGGACTAATGTCTTTTATAGGATTCATATTCAGGCCTGAGAATTGAGAAAATGCATGTGTTAATAAAACTTGTAGAGTTTGCATGATTATTATAAATAAGTAGATAATTCATAAATGTATGCTTCAGCAAATTACCAATTGCATGTGATAATGATGTCAAAACAACATTTGCTGAAGCGAATGGCCCGAATGTAATCACATGAAAAGTAGGAGTGATCGTAAACTTTACTATTGATTTTTTACGCAAATCAATCTATTGAATATATAAGAAACAAATGAATTTTGTATATCGCTAAAGGAAAAAAATGTTATTTTGTATATGCTTGGCTTCTAAGCCAATTAGTCTGTCGACGTCGCTAATCAAACTTTTAAGTCTTTTATCGGTGAACATGATCTCTCAAGAGTTGGTAGCACTCACGATATATATTCAACAGGATTTGTGGCATAGGCTCGAGTGATATACTATTTCATCTACATTGTTTACTCACTTTTCATAGGGTCTTCTAACTTTGGGTTTTGAATTTTCTTGACCTCCATTAAATAGGCATATAAAGTACATGTAACCATGCCATAACAGAAGAAAACATAGTTGCCTATATACCTTTCTGTACGTGGGGCGGCTTCTTTTGTGATTTGCTGACGTTTTTGAATTCAACTTCTGTATGTCAAGCTACCTATCATAAGACATTTGCATGACAATCAAATATAACTCATTAGGTCGCTCCAACCTACATTCAGTTTGGTTTACATGATATCGCAAGAAACTGGTAATACTTTTTCACACCCATCACCCCTAATTCAAAATTAATCATATTCTCAAAAAAATAATAATAATATAAATAAAAATTACCAGTTGAAAGTTGATAAATTTAGTTTTTGAGGTCCATAATGCAGAAACACTCTTCATGTCTCTCCCTGTTAAGAATAAAAAATGAAGTGTAAGTTTCAATATTGCGTATCGAGAGCATACATAGTTCGAAAAGTAGCTAGTGAGTAAATAAAGGTTGTTGCATTGTGAAACAAAATCATCATAAACCGTGTCGATAACGATGAGAATGAGAAAATACGAACTTTAGCATATCTACTCTTGAACAACGCCAATCTACTAAGCGAAAGACTATGTGTTGCACCTGGTTGTGGCACTATTTACACATATGACATGGCACGATGTTAACGGCATGGCATAGCAACAATATGAACTACTCTCAAATCCATTTTCTATAGGAAAAAAAAGTGGTTCGTGAAATGAGACAAAAAAAAAGTCATCCAAATATCCAGTTATGTCAAATAATAGGCGAATGAATAACTTTTTACTCATAAGAGAAACACTATTGTTATCATTTGTATAAAACCCATTTAGTCGAAACTGATTATTTGAAGCTTTTAATAGTCATACGATGACAATCAAATAATGAAAATAGTAACCTGTATGCATGTGAAACATTTCAAAACAGAATGTGCAACTTGAATTGGCAAATACCATATACTCGATATGAGTTCAAAACGTAGATCCAAATGCTCACTAAGTTGACTGAAAGGTTATTGAGTTAGTTTATTGCTTAAGGTATCACAGTTAGTAGTTATAAAGAAATATTTAGAGATTTAAGGCTTATGTACCTGAACTTGCATTTTAAGCGACTTGAAGCACTCAATTGCCTTATCCAAAGATTGAAGATTTGTCAAACCGCAAATAAATAAATTAAAAGGTTTGAGAAGACATATAAGAACCGACATTCACAACAAGCGCATAGAGCTCAATAACACTATAACGACACAACGCTTTATAGGGTCTCCGGTGAGGTAAAGCCATTGCAGCCCAAATCACAAAGGAGGCTAACTGATGTAGTTTTCATGTAACAGAAGAAGTATGTCGCTAAACATGAAATTACTGCGCACCTAATATCTTTATAATTTCATGTTTTCGGTCCTGCTTCAGAAGGGCCTGAAAAGTCATCAACTTTATTGGACCCATATGACCAGACACGTCATGTTAGGAACAAACTAATTCACGGTAATGTCACAAAATCTTCAAATTACACAATCATTCTAACAATAGCATAAGCAAGTATTTGGACATGAAAGGGTCATTTAAACATTTCGTATGAACAAACAAAATGGGTACAGTATACCTAAACTGATGTGCAATGGTTACCTCATTAGACACGACCTTCTTTTGACCATTACCCAAACCGCCCCATCTTGGCAAGCTAGAGTCAATCAATTGAAAATCTTGTCTTCCGCCACATATAAATTGTCCACTTTTTAAAGTCAAATACTCCAAGATACCAATTGGGCTCTGCACAATGAGGATTTATTCCGTATAAATTTAAATAAAGCGATATAAATGCTTCATAACAAATCAATAGTTTATCACAACCCGAATGATGCGCGTTAAATCCAATTATTTTCAACCAAACAAATTTCGCAACCACCTTGACCTCAAACTTTTTTCGCTTCTCATATGTTTTACCCATATGCATAAAAAAGATAGATGCATGAGTAACTTACTATTGCTAAACCGTAATGAGCGAAAAAATGGACGAGTCCAAAAATAAGTTTCTCAATAACTGAAAGTGTGACGAAACCTACTCTTTTCCCAGTTCTTTGAAGCTGTCCCGAAAAATGGATTATGGCAATGCTATATCGAGATACATCTTGCTTTCACCACCATGCTATCGACCATAGGACTAATGTCTTTTATAGGATTCATATTCAGGCCTGAGAATTGAGAAAATGCATATGTTAATAAAACTTGTAGAGTTTGCATGATTATTATAAATAAGTAGATAATTCATAAATGCATGCTTCAGCAAATTACCAATTGCATGTGATAATGATGTCAAAACAACATTTGCTGACGCGAATGGCCCGAACGTAATCACATGAAAAGTATGAGTGATCGTAAACTTTACTATTGATTCTTTACGCAAATTAATCTATTGAATATATAAGAAACAAATGAATTTTTTATATTGCTAAAGGAAAAAAAATGTTATTTTGTATCTGCTTGGCTTCTAAGCCAATTAGTCCGTCGAAGTCGCTAATCAAACTTTTAAGTCTTTTAACGGTGAACATGATCTCTCAACAGTTGGTAGCACTCACGATATATATTCAACAGGATTATGGCATAGGATCGAGTGATATACTATTTCATCTACATTAATTGGATATCAGTATTATCCCACATAAAAACAAAGCATTAATACATCTATAAAACAAAGCATTAAACTGTTCACATAACAACCCCAGAGGTTTACCTCTTTTGGTAATACTCGTCTAGGCTGTGAGCCTGTGACGCAAGAACAATAACAGATGACACCTACAGTTGGTTAATATTATCATGATCTACGAATGCAACAAAAAAACAATTTGCTTTATATTATATTTACTATTGTGTATCTTCCGGTATCCTTGAAGTGCCTATATTTATGGATTTTAGTAATTTGGTAGTATAACAAACGATCAGATCCATGTCGTCAAGATACTGCACCAATGTTATGCAGCTATACATACGGACTACAAACCTGTGATGAAGAAACACACAGACCATAGCTTAAAAAAAATCCAAATCAACTACATAATTAAAAGTCACGATGAGATTGTGAGGGAAAAAGGATATTAGGGTTTTTGAGAAAATATATATTATGAATGAACAGTATATAATTTTTTATGTATATGTTTTGTTTAGGGTTACCTAAGTTGTAGGGATTCTCCTACATAATTGGTTGCATAGATTTATAATTTTGGACTTGCAACATATATTCTAAAAAATCATGTTGTCTTAGTGGTAAACACACATGTTATTTATCCAAACAACCAAGGTTAAACCTTGCAAGGAACCTTTTATAAACAATTTTCAAAATGCTTAAAACATTCAAAATTACAAAAAAAAAAAAAAAAAAAAAAAAATTCGAAAATTAACAATTAATTGCTTAGTTGGACAACAAATGCTTATGTGGCTAAAAACCAAAATTTTAATAAATAAAAAATTCAAAATCTAATAAATAAAAAATTCGAAATTTCTAATAAATTAAAAAAATATTGCTTAGGTGGACATATAATGCTTAGGTGGCATTGACGTGGCATTAATGCCAAATGCCTCATGTTATATAATATATATATATATATATATATATATATATATATATATATATATATATATATATATATATATATATATATATATATATATATATATATAGGGAAGGGTTCTTTCGAAACCAAGAAAAGGTCGGAAGCTGCGGAACCAAGATCAACCAATCGATTTTTGAATATTTAATTTTATTATTTAATTCAAAAGGGCATAATAGTAAAAGTACATTTTTATTTTCTTTTGATTTTTTAATAAAAACGTTTTTTGTTTCTAAATTTTAGGTTTTTTTTTTTGGAAAAATATTTTTTCTTCATGATTTCAAAAAGTAAGATGCATATGTGTTTTCTCATATAAGTCAAGGTGCACATGTGTTTTTTTAAATATGTGTTTTCTTCAGAATGTAGTGTTCAATTGCTTAAACCACTTAAATTTTGAATAGTTTTTTTCAACATTTATGTTTTTTAAAAGTATGGTGCGTATGTGTTTCACTTAAGAAGATAATTGCACATATGTTTTAGCGTGACAATTCTTTAATATTCAAAAGCTGAAATCCAATAACATAAACATTATACATATGTCTAAAAAATGCAAGTACAATATATCGATTATACATATGTACATGTATTCAGATTCATCAATGTGCATGTGTGTCTTTACATCTTTATCACAAATCAAATTATCTTTAGAAGGTATATGTTTCTTTGAAGACACGTGTGCACTTCCTATATTGGTCATTATCCTCATCTTTATCAAACATATTCATACCGAAAACATAAAAATTGTTATTTATATCATAAACAACTAGCAAACATATATGAAAAATCTAAACACATGTGCAAACCCATTTCATTAATTTTGTATGTACCTTCAAACACATATGCACACTTTAAAATTATTTACTTACTTTATAACTATTGTCTCACTCGACACATGTGTATAATCATTTAGATGCAATAATACTTGAAAATACATGTGCATAATGAGCTAGCAAACACATGTGCACAATTTAAAACACATACTCACACACTTCAAGTGATCTATATGCACTCTTGCTTACACAAAAACAAGAAAACTTGCTTGCATTAGTTTTTTTCATCTTGATTGCACATGTGGTTAATTGATAACCCAAAACTAAATTCACACTTATAACCCACTCGGGTTCTCCACTCGTTTGAAAAATGAATAGATCCACTTGGTAAGCTTTGAAATAGTGCACAACCCACTTGGGTTCTCCACTCGGGCATAAAAATGAATAGATCCAAATCATGAAGAAGATAAATTATATAAAAAAAGGCCATCATAAAATCATTCATGCTTATGAGTAAATAACGATTAATCAAAAACGCAATGCATATTAATGAAAATTATAAAATTAATATTTGAAAAAATAAAAGGTACCACACGTGGCATAAATGAATCCGCCTCTCTGGCAAAAACCTTCGCAGTTTGATACACTAGCATCCTTATCATCTGTTGAAGCATGAAATATACCTCCTGAAACTTGAGATAACAAAAAATAAAGTTATGTAAAATAAAAAAATTTGTTTATGTTAGGAATTAGAAAATTCTATAGTGAAGAGTCGGTCACCCCACATATTATCTAGCATATGTTAGCTTGTAGACATATCGTTAGTTACGTTATTTGTTAGTTTATTAGTCGAGTTATTAGCATAGTTTTAGCGTAGTGCAACACCGTGGAGGAAGGACGGGTCTTTACCCATTGTATGCGATCCACGTGCCGTCGAGGTCGTTAAGTTTGTAACCTATAAATACCTCTACCTTGCAAGGTAGAGGTTGGATGTTCACTTGAATCTAACCTTCCATGAGTTTTCTCTTACTAGAACATTTCCTTTCTCTCTAAAACTTATATACTCCAATATTGATTATGATGTTAATGTGAATGTGAAATCCAATATCTTACAATTGGTATCAAGAGCCATGGTTTGATCACTCATATTTCATGCTCTTTGTTTTGGTGGATTTCATAAGGTTTTTGGTGTATTAAGGGTTTAGGAGAGTTTGATTCATTTGGACAAATTCTAGTGGTAAAGTTTGAATTTTGCTTGTACTTTTGTGTTTAGGATCATCATATGTGGTTAAGTTTTGAATTGGAAGGCTTAAATCATTGTGGTTTGGTTGTTTTGGATTGATAAAGTGGTTATTTGTGAAAAAGGACTAGCGAGTTGCGTCTGAATTGTGTTTCTTCAAAGCGAGTTGCTTAGTTATTTTATGCGAGTTGGTACATGCGACTTAGCTGCTTAGCGAGTTGATCTTTATGCGACTTGGGTTCTAAGCGAGTTGTTTCTTTAAGCGACTTGAGATCTAAGCGACTTGCTACTTAGCGAGTTGTAACGTTAGCGAGTTAACTTAAGCGACTTAGTGTTCAAGCGAGTTGATTGTGTTGCGAGTTGAGACTAAAGCGAGTTGGCTATTTAGCGACTTGATTAATTGCGAGTTGAGTGTGTTGCGAGTTGATGCTAATGCGAGTTGATCGCTTATGCGAGTTGTGTGTTTAGCGACTTGTTCATTTAGACCTTTTCTTCTTCGTGTTACATTCTTACGGTTGTTCTTTTGGTTTAGTAAAATCCCGTGAAAGAATCAATTTCCCGGTTTAATCAAAGAATAGTAAAATTCCGTGGAATCCAACACTCATGGCTCAATCTACGGATCCAGTGATCTCTAAAGTACTCAAAATGTATGATTTAGCGGACTGCAGACAAAGCATGTACTATTCAGAATGTATGACCTTAACAAATCCTACAACTGATGATCTAAACCCATCACACCTTGTGTCCAACCCAAATGAATCGCAGCAAGAATTACATGTTGAATGTAGCATTGAACCTTACATACTGCTTCATTCCCACATATCACAAGTGTTATCCTCATCCATGGATCGGACATGCAGTGCCCTTTTCCGTCAGGATTTGCCTTCATTCAAAGATACATTGTTTGATTACCTTGAACAATTGAAGAATCAACTCACCAATGGGAAGATAATTAAAGATGATTCCATGGACGTACTTCATATGATTCTCAAACAATTTCAAACATTCATCAATGGGAATATTCAAAGATTTTGATCAACATGTGACTAAGATCTCCTTCAAGAAACATACCGGGATGGAAATTCATGAGTTCTTCAATATATTGACCCAATTAATGGACAATATGAAGACATACATTGAGGAAGCAATAAAGCAAGTGAAACCGTGATAAATTGAATCAAGAAAGTGAACCTTTGGGAATGCTTTGATCGTAAAGTCGAATTAATGCGAGAACATCATCTGTTGATTATAACGATGAAATTGAAATTGCATCAAATGGTAACTCAAGTGACGATGAATTGAAAGAATCAAATGCAGGAGCCCGAAATCCGTCGAAAGTTATTAATGCCAATTTCTAGCAATGAGGATGCAAGTGTCGACTAATGGATGATCGAAGACATCGATGTGCTTCCTCGCTGATCAACACAATGCATCCGTAAAGTCTCTAAACCATCGATTTTATTGATACACATGAGTCGGATCATATTGAAATGGTTGAGGCGAGTCAGATGTTTTGAAAAATTGATGTGATTTCAAAAATGCATTTGAGGAACTTTCTTACAAATATTCAATTCTTGAAAACACCGCATTTCTTGGAAGTTGCACTACGACTAAAGGAAGAAAATTATATTTTTTCAAATACATGCACAAATCCAGAATTCCCAGAATTCCGTGAGTTTTTTGAAATTAATCAGTTGAAAACCTAGATTCTAGACAAAGACTCAACCATCTGTAACCTGAAAAAACAAATATCAGACATTCAATTGAACATGAATGCTGATACTATGTTTGATTCTTGTGATACCCTTAAGTGTAGAAATGAGGAACTGGCCATTTGTGTTGCAAAACTGCTAAGAGAAAATGAATCCTTAACGAAGAACCTCTTGGAGTGTAGGACCATACAGATTGATAAAATCAACTCCATGACATCGGACATTGATACCCTTAAAAACCAAGTTCAGGATAAGAGTCTCACTATCGTTGCTTTAAGAAATGAGCTTAGGAAAATACAGAAATATAGTGTATACTAAGTTCACAAAGTCCTCAACCTTGGAGAAATCAACTGTTCTTAATACCACTAAACGCCAGCAACTAGGCAACTCAATGCATTTAAGATGAAAAACTTAACTCGAAATCTAAGTTTTCCCCTGTGTTGAGAATTATAAGGTTTTGTCGAATCCAATCCTTCACTAACTCACCGCAACATGAGGAAAGACCGGTCTCAAAGAAATTGCTCAAAAATCGAGAATAGGAATTTATGGAGTCATATGTCGACCACTCCACTTAGAAGCAATCTAAATGCAAAAGAACAAATGCTCGAGGTGAATTTACCCTCATCTAACTCTGTAGCAATTGCTTTAAATGGGTTCCTCTTGGTAGACTGCTTTAAGTTCTTGGTATCAAACGGACTTACTTGCCTAGAAGTCGCTTGGATGGATTCCACAGAAAACCTTCATGAACAATGAACACAAGGAGATGTCTACTAAAGATACTCCAAGGCTGTTGTATTAATTCTAAAATAGAGAATATACATCACTAACCCATCCATGTGCAATAATGCATTTGCTATTAGTGCAATGTCTCCTCAATATGTTTCAGGTATTATGCTCAATTCGTTCATGAACCTCATGACCTGGTTTCCATTAGATCTGAAAAATGCTCATTCTGGAATGGTAGCCTGTCAAAATTGATACACCTCGTACTCTGACTCCTGATTATCTCAAGTCAGGACTCGTACTCATTTGTGTTTTAAAAAAAAAATTACTATTATTATTACTTTATTTCTCTTTATTGCACTTTAGTTTTTATTATTATTTTTTATTCATTATTTCTCCTTGACACTAGCTTCTGTCATTGATAACATCTACGATCCTAGAAATGTCATTCAACAATGTCACAGGATTTTAGATGAAGTTCGAACAGATTTGTAATAACCCTTCCTATTATTTTCTTTCACTTATGCTTCTACCGTTGTCATCTCATAACACTTAATCAATCAATGATTTCTATTATCATCATATCATTGATTGAGGGGGAGGAATGTGCACCGTGGTGAATCATTATGCATACTTTATGTGATTAAGTTGGTCATTGCATACTATGTGGGAGGTTTATGTTTGAGTAATTTAATTTGAGTATGGTGGTATGTTGGTATGATATGCGAGTTCTTTGGTATGACATGCGAGTTGCTTTGACAAGTTGAGGGACCAAAAGTGCTATTTCCTATATCATGTACCTTTTATGCGAGTTGTAGTTACAAAGTAGAGGGACTTATTGTGTCAACTCGCTTAAACTATCTCATATGTATGCGTGTTGAGTCATAGTCAAACCTAAAATACCCATTTGGTCAAAAACACGCATATCTCTCTCTCTCAACCTTCATTTAAGCGAGTTGCTATTCAAGATTGTGTGGTAGGCTGATTGTTATGTGATCACTTTTATATTCATACATTTAAAAGCTGTGTTCCTAAAACATCCAATTCTCAATCCTTTTGCAGATTTTCCCCTCGTCTCTCATATTGATCAATTGTTTGGACATTAGGTTTGTATGCTTGTGTTTAATTGTTATTGTTTTATAGCATTAATACTCTCATTTAAATGATATCTCATACTTTGCCTATGCCTGTTATAACTCTTGATTATGCTTGTAGAGAAATTTTTTTTCGAGTAGAATTTATATGTGATAGTTGGTCTGAATAGAGGATGTAGGATTTACTACCTTTTGGTGTTTTTGATCATGGATTAACATGTAGTTGTGGTCTCGTGATATTAAGTGATGTTACACATTCTAAGTCGATTAATAGCGAGTTGCTTTGGTTTCTTGTATGCGAGTTGGGCTGATGATTTGGTAATGATATTCTTACATGCGTGTTGGTTCTAAATGTGTGTTAAAACGAGTTGCTATATGCGAGTTGCTATGCTGATTATGCGTGTTGTTATCCCTATGCACTCTGTCTAGATTCAATGTATCTTATGCGAGTTGCCAAAGCGTGTTAACTAAGCGTGTTATGTTCCATCATATGCAAGTTGTCAAATGCGAGTTGCCATATGCGACTTGCTTCTCGTCTATAATGCGAGTTAGTAGACATATTGACCATTCACTGTTTGACCAAAGCGAGTTAACTCATGCGAGTTGCCATATGCGACTTGCTTCTCATCTATAATGCGAGTTAGCAGATATGTTGACCATTCACCGTTTGACCAAAGCGTGTTAACTCATGCGAGTTGCCATATGCGACTTGCCTCATATGTTGTAATGAATGCGAGTCAACTATGCTAACATCCGTCATCATATCGCGAGTTGCCTTATGCGACTTGCTTCATGTTTGAAATGCGAGTTGACATATATGTTGACCAAAATTGTTTGACTAAAGCTTGTTGACTCACGCGAGTTGCCTTATCGACTTGTCTTGTTTGCGTGTTAACCGTGATTATTGAATGTTGCGAGTTGCTTTGTTTTCTATGCATGATAACCGATTACGTGGTCATATTATATGTTCATCTTTCATCAATTAGTATGCATGTCACTTGTGTAGTGTGTTGTGTGAGTTGCTCAAATGATAATTCCAATGCTAATTATAGATTGTGTATGATTCGCCTTTGGTATTAACTTCCTTTCATGTCTTCTTCAAAATAACATGCTACACTCATAAGTTTCTGCATGCTAATCATGTTTAATTGGCCACTTCCTGATCTCCATATTCACCATAACTGCTACTTACCCTAACAGTTTTTCTGGATATGGTTTATGTTGTCTTTGTAAAATTCAGATCTCAATGGCTGACATCACATCCTCTGAGGTTCATGACGCATCTGCACAAAATGTCATTCTGACTGATGAAGAGTTAGTTCCTCGTGCTGAATGGGTACCAATTGCTAAGAGCAACTGCTTCTTAGATGTTGACAGAGGGCAACATAACCCTACTTACCGTCTAGCTGTCGACATCTTGAAGGACACCAATTTCTTTAATGCACTAACCAAGCGGTGTCCTATCCCATCCATCTACCTTCAGCAATTCTGTAAAACTGTCACTTGGGAAAAGATTTCTGCTTCATACTCGTGTATGCTTGAAGACAAGAGGTATAACATCTCTGTTGAAACCCTCAGGGATGCTCTTTAAATCACACCAAGAAACCCCTCAAACAAATTCATCTCCCCACCTTCTATTCATGACATTTTAACCTTTGTCGACGAGTTGGGGTACCCAGAGAAAATATCCAAGATCTCTTCACTCATCAATGCGAAATATATCAACCATGGAGATCAATTGTCACAATCCTCAACTTTGTGCCTAACCGGTAAAACTTGAGACGAGACCGAGTTCGAGCTCCCATTATCACGAATCTTGTGGGGAATTGTCAAAGGAAAAATGTTGACTTTCTTGAACTTATCTGGGAAGAATTTACCTTGTCCTTGGAAACTTTTATCTCTGGATGAATCAATTCGAGAATAAAGTCAAAGGAAGAAAAGTCTTGGTAAAGAGTGATTCCCAAATCGATTTTCAAAACTAATTATCCATCATTTGCTACACACACCAAATCAACCCACGAGTTTAATCGCAAGCATGAAGCCGGTGATGAATACGTTCTTGGCAACCTTAAATATAGTGCCAAAGGTCATGATGGGAGATTTTGGTATGCCGCCCTAAAACTCGCTTAGTGATAGAATAAAGAATGCGGATTACTTCAAGAGTTATGTAAAGAAAGCATCCGCCAATACAGTTGAGATCGTTAAGCACTCTTCCAAATCTAAGCAATCTCAAACCTCATACTCAAGCCTTCCTAAGAAAAACAAAAGGCCTGGCAGCTCTGCCTCTAATGTCTCTCCATCACAAAAGCTAAAGAGAAGAAAAAGAGACGCTGGTAAGGGAAATAATGAAGGATCCAAGGCTACCGGAGGAGTAACAGGATTAATTGATGATGACGATGCTGCACTTCAACAAGGAATTCAACAAAGCCTTGACAACCTAAACGAGTCTCGAGACCACCGGTGGGAGGTATCACATTAAGAGAACACGAGTCAACATCTCATCATATCAACCTGTTACACAAGACAAAGGTAAAAGAGTTGCGGGAGGAGAAGCGAGAACAAGCATGCACATACTCTTGACTATTTCTTCCCACCTTCCAAAACAACAACCCGGTTTATTCTCAAGAAAAGAGATGTCGTATCTTCATCTACACCGGTGGTAAACCGAAAGGGGACGATGAGGAAGAAAGATCGGTTGAATCTCCGCGTCCTATGAAGCACAAGAAGAAGATCGGAGACTCGTTTTCTCAGAGACACCGGTCTTTAAATCGGTGAGTGATATAGTTGATCCACGAGGAGCGTCGAGGCGGATCTCGAAATGCTCAAGCATATTGATGAAACAAACATGTCAATCGGATCACTTTCTTCACTTAAAAATGCGGATCGAGACCTTACTTACGGTGACCAATTCTTGAAAGACGGTCCTCGACATTGAATCCGATAAGCAAGCGAATGAAAAGAAGAAGTTCACCCATGTTCTGGTCACTATTCAACAAGATACTTCTTGATTCCTCCGATGTACGCACCAATTGACTCTTCTTTGGGTCATCACCGTTAATCACACCTACACTCGAACTCGCTATTACAACCGCACTTCCACAACCCAATCCTTCTACTAAATCAATTCAAGTTGTCTCGGTCGGTGATCGTGCCACCCCACTGCTTTCACCGCCTCGTGCATCACCAACTCCTACTAGAACAAGCGAGGCCGCTTGAAGAAGCTATGTCACGCATTGCAACTATTGAGAGACACTTTCCTATTCTTTGTCAATAACCTTGATAGTCGTGTCAAGAAGTTGGAGAATCTAAATCTTAATGAAATCGTAACAGAAGCAATTGAAGCTGATATTAAAGATGCGGTTGAATGGGCAATGAAGGCTCCTCTGCTACAACGTTTCAAAGATTTGCCAATCTCTTACATGAGATCAGTTCTCTCTGAGAAAATGTATGAGGAAAGTGAGGACAAGCATAATATACACAAGAAGCTATATGAGGCACTCGATGAATCCATGAAGTATGACGATTATGAGCGGTTTGTTGCTGATGATCGTGAAAAGAAGGCAAAGAAGAAAGAAGGGTTGTCCCAATGGACTCAAAAGATATGACAGAGGTCCCAGCCACCACCACCACCTCCTGCGAAGTGCTTGGCACATCTGGGGTTGGGGATCCTCTGGAACTATCGATCCTCACAATGTAACCCCATCATCACCACCTCCAACCACTCGAAACAATCAAGCACCTCAGTGGTCAAAACATCATAATAAGACTACCGAAGACCATCATCAATTACAAGTTTACACCTACCATCCCTACTATTCGGAAGAACAAATAACAAATGAAGAATCCTTCGTTGCTTAGGAGCTAGAATCGATGATGATGAAACTTCCACCAAGCACATTCCCAATCTTGCGATCGAAGAAGATTGGTTAGGCAGCTCATCTTGATGGAAAAAGAGTCAAAACATCTAGAGTTACTCCTTCTAAGGATGATATTCAAAGTTGGCATACCCAAGATAAACCTCAAACTCTGAACCTTCATGGTGTATTCCAAATCGATTCAACAAATCCGGCAAACAATTGGGCAACCACTATTGCATCCAACTACTGAAGCACCAACGAGAAGACTCTCTTCTACATTTCACAGGAGATATGGGAAGCTTCATAAAGTGGTTTTGTGAAAAAAGGAAATTTCATCTATCACTCCCAAAGATCTTGAAGGCCCAAAGATATGAAATAGTGAAAGTTTTTCACTCGATGCTCATCGACTTCAATATCGGATGGAGGAATGCTACGAGAATCTTGAATGATCAAGTTAGTGAGCGGATCAACAGTTTGATGAACAACCCTCTTCCTCTTGGCGGTGAACTGGATACATAACCATTCGATCGTAATTCTTCTTCAACCATGATCCGGACTATCTATATGGTCGCACTTACGAGAAAAGACCGCTTTATCTATTTCAAGATGAAAGCTGCTACTTACAATGATCAAGGTCTCGAACAGTTGGTTCGAGATCAATTCTAGGTAGACAAAGAGAAACAGTATGACATTTCCGCATCATATGGCATCTCTCATTGGTGGTTCAAGAAGAAACAATTCTACATCGAAAGACACAGTGCTAACAAGAGTCGCAGAGCTGTTCGATCCAGGCTGCGTATCCTAAGTGTCATCAGAATTGAAATCTTCCCAATCTACGGTTATGAATACCTGAAGAAGATTGTCCTTGAAGAGCGAGACTCAAAGAGTACATTATAGAAAAACGACTTCAAACATCGATGCTAATGACTTTGAAGACCTCTATCTTACGAATCTTCAAGGACACCTTAACCATCTCACCTTTCATGAGAAGAAGGCTCTCTCATTGCCGTCAATCTCGGATTAGAGGCTTGGTCATTCGCCTAAGAGTTGAGGACCTTCAATTGGGAATCGAAAGTTATCGACTCAAGTCAATCTCACAAGACCACAATGGGAAGTCAAAGGACACAATTTCGTCATGAATATATTGTTATCGACACTCCTAGAGTCATCATCTTCACAGACGTATATGAAACTCGAATGTTAATGAGATTGTGTGAGCTATACAAATTTAGTGATGGCACACTCAAGATGGTCGAAGAGGAATTAGAATCTAGAGTGAAAGATATCAAGATTGATTTGAAACCACGAAACAAGGCGATATCTTTGGGTGACGAGGATGTGAAGAAGAGGTGTGAAAGTTTCATTCTTGCCATCGGACGCGAAGATTGAAGACTAGGATGATCTATCGCGGTCTTGAAAGCTTTGTGGGTGGTAGACTTCGTCTTGGACACTATAAAACGCTGAAAGAACTGAATGAAGACATCCGCGGAAGTAGTTTATGTAAAGTTAATTGATGTGTAATAAGTGGTGTAATTACTATTAAACAACTATAATGTATGTAATAGTGCTAGGTTGTGTCTTGTGGTTTTGATAAGGTTTTAAAAGGTACCATTTTGAGGGGTCGTTTAAGTCCTTATTTGATCACTTTTGTATCCGTTATTGCCTAATATCGTTCCTTTTCACTTTTTAGGTCTCGTGAAGGCAAAATGCTGGAATGGCACTTATTTGGACGAAAAGGCGCGAATATATGAAGAAAATGGCCAAAGTCGAAATCGAGACACTCACAGTTGCGAAAAGTAGAAGGCGGCGTCGGTGCTATTAAGCGGCCGTCCCAAAATTATTGTGACGACCCGTACCCAAAACTCGTGTTTTCAAGTGGCGACGTCTAGTTGTGAAAGAGTAGAGCCGTCGCTACTCGGGCGGCCTAGATGCAATCCGACGACGCCGGTCGAAGAGGACGGCGTCACGGACATAAGGTGACGCCGTCGCAAGGTTAACGTGGCCAAGACGAAACCCTAATGGCGGCGACACGGCGGCGTCACTAAACATAAGGTGGCGCCGTCGCAATTGTAATCTTATATATAGAATCCGAATTTTTCGGTCTTTGTGTGGAGAGTCTTTGGAGTAAAAACCTAAAACCGAACCTAAGGTGTCTTGTACAAGATTTTAGGGTTTTAAACCCTATCTTACACCAAGATAAGTCTTTACTTCATTAATTCAATTATGTCTTTGATTATTTGTGTGTATGCTTGCATGTTCTCCATGTCCGGCTAATTTATTTGTGTGTTTGCTTAGGAAGTATGAAACTTAATTATTGAATATTGATTGCTTGTTTCTTATCTTAGTTGATTAATGATCTAGTAATGCGATAGGTCATTCGTTGTGTACTTAATGCTTGATTCATCTTTGTGAACCTTAGAGTATAATTACACGAGTAATTGTAGGCTAAACCATCCAAAGAGCGCCTTAGAGTAGGAGTTTATAATCTCTAGTGGGTTTGTAGACAAGACCCTTTGGTAAGTTCAAGAGTTAGGGAGAAACGCATACCCTACAACTTTAGACACACAACGCAACTAGGAATAAGACGTGACACTCAACCATCAATAGGAGATAATTAAGGAGTAATACAAACTAAGTAAACACATCTTTAAACCATCATACGAGCACACATTAATTAGACATAGACTCCCACAACCTTAGTTTAGATAATTAGATAATAGTAGAGTAATCGGTGAAATACCAACCCCCAAATCCAATACACGAGATTCGTACCTTTCCATTTTTCATAAAATATAAAAAGATAAAAATAATCTTCCTCAACCTTAACCTTAGCGTAGTAACTCCTACTAGCATTCCTATTCCCCAGAGAGCGATATCAATACCGTGGCTTACCCTAATTACTACACTACAACGATTAGGTTCATGCCTAGGGTGTTATAAAACTTGCTCGAAGAAAAGGAAGTTTCTTTGACCCCGAACGACGCGTGTAGCGTTATCAAGTTTTGGCGCGGCTGGGAATAGAATAGCTAGTTAGTAGTCCACCTCGTTTAGGTTTCTTTGCTTGATTCCTATCAAGTAAATTTTTCTCATTTTTAGATTTCTCTTAGTCTATCCCCTTCTTCGTGACCTTTGTTCGTAATTCCATCACTTTTCATCATGGAAGGTGATAACCCACTACCATTCATCAACCCACCACCAAATGACCCGCCAAGAGCCCGTACTCTTGGTGAATACTCAAGACCAAGCCACCTAGGCTATAGGAACACCATTGAGCTTCCGACCAAGCCCAAACTACGGCCTGCGATCCGACACCATCCGGTTGGTGCAAAGCGGATGTGCATTCCATGGACTTCGTTCGAAGATCCAAATCGACATCTGAGGGATTTCCTCAAAATCGTCGATTCCATCGACCTTGATGCTACTACTCGGGAGACCACGCGCTGCGTCTCTTCCAATTCTCTACGGGACCAAGCTAGTAATTGGCTTGAGCGACTTCCACGGCTCCATCTCAAGTTGGGATGATCTTACTTCTCGCTTCTTTGCTCAATTTTTCCCACTGGGAGAACCACTAAGCTTAGCGAGACATCTTGACATTCAGCGGCTCAAGGTGAGTCTCTTTACAAAGCATGGACTCGATTTAAGGAATTACTCCATAGACTTCCACACCATGGCATTGATCTTTGGCTTCAAATCCAAATCTTCTATGATCATACCGATTTCATCACTCGACGATCCATTGATCGAGTGCCGGTGGAAGACTCGGCGACTTTAATTCGAGCAATCATGGGATATCATAGAGGAGCTCGCGATCAAAGCTACGAAGATTGGAGTGAATCTCCGAAACTCCGATTAACGTGGTTAATGCCATATCCACTCCTCCTGAATCCTCCGATACACTCGAAAAGCAATTGAGTGCCATCGAGAGAGGAATTGATTATCGATGGAAAGGCGAAAAAGAGCACTGTACAAATTCCTCGAGATCGTCAAATCCGCCCACTCCACCAACCGCTCCACGCCTCTTTCGGAATCCCAGTCGCGAGCAAAACCCAAGTTCCATAGGCGCTTCCGTTCTACTTCCCAATACCACTTTCACCAAGCTTCAAGGATCAAATGAGGAAGTACATGGCAGCTCATCTGAGAGATTAGCCGATTTGAAGAGGAGGTTTATAGGCGAGAGAGAAATGCAAGCAAAATGAAAGAAATGATGGATTTGGTAATTGAATTTACCAAAACAAAGGCTCTGAAAAGTGCTCGTGAGAAGCAATGATTGCCCTCCCACTTCATTTGTAAACGCCGTTTCCATCATGCACGAGAATGCAAGTGAGATGTGGAACACCGAGGAAAGCACGAAGGATGAGTCCATGCCTAATGATGAACCCGAGACCATTGAGTACTACCTTGGCCTGAAATTAACAAGAAAACCATTGCAAACCAAGTAAACAACTTTAGGTACAATGAAGTTCTTAGGAAGCTCTTGAAGGAAAAATGACGGAAGAAGAATACGACGCTTTACCTATGGAACCTCTGTATGAGTTGGTTATAAAAAAACCGTTAACAAGAAAACGAAACACCACAGGGAATTTCGTGATACTAGTTAGTATCGGTGACATGGACAATATAAATGCCTTGGCCGATCAAGGGACCGATGTGAACATAATGCCATTGTCAATCTATAATAAGTTAACTAATGAGAAACCAACAAAACCGACCTTAGACTTTCCTTAGCTAATCATACTTATGTCCACCCCGTAGGAATCGCCGTTGATGTTCTAATTGAGGTGGCTAACATCGTTTATCCGGTGGATTCGTGATCATTGATGTTGAGGAAGATAACAACGTACCCTCATTCTTGGGACACCATTCACGCCACCGCCAAGGCAACCATTAAATGCGGAGAAGGCATCATGATACTCAAAGCGGGAAGGGTGCGCTAGGATACCCATCGTCCCAAGATATCCTCTTAAGATCATGGAAATGATTACGGTGGAAATCGAAAAGCCCGGATAACAATGTTAAGAAGAAGAAGAATGATGGGAAAATGGGCTTAGAGACTTTATGGTTCAAGGATTGTATGCTACATTGTGGAAACCCGATAAAAAGTTAAAGCAATCCCACCTCATTACCTAAGGTACAAAAGGACCTAAGGAATTTCTAAAGGGAGAAAAGTGCTCTTGTATAGATCTCGGATAAGGGCATTACGAGGAAGAAACAAACCAAGATGGTTTGGGCCTTTCACAATTAAGGAGACCAATTTAAAAGATAAAACCGTCGCCATAATTGACAGCGTTGGCAAGGAATCCACGGTGAGCATACAACGTCTACACCCTTTCGATGAAGGGAAAACAAAGAGTCAAGAGGGCGGTGGTGAGGAAACGTAGGAGCACGACTATGAGTCTAGCTACAAGACTCTTTAATAAAGAAAAACGCTTCGTGGGAGGCAACCCATGCTTAATTGTTTGCTTGTTAGTGTCATATATCTTTTATTAATTGTTTATCCTCATGTTTAAATTTGTGAAAATGCTTTATTTTGTTTTTAACCTCGTCTTAATTGCATATAAAGGTATTTTACATAAGGGATAAGTGTAGGGAGGATTACACGCGTTTTCAAAAGAAACGTAAACATGAGAATAACAATTAACTAAAAGATATTTATGTTTGTTTGTTCGAGTCAAATGCTTGTATCGAGTCATAATGGATGTTTTGCGTAAATTTTTCCAGATTCTAAAGATGTAAATTTTCCGTAAAATCGCGGACCGCTTTTGTCGGGATAACTGACGGCGTCGAGAAGGAGTAAAACATCGATTACTTTTCTCGTTTTCGAGCTACTTATAAATTTTTGGAATTTTCCGGTCTTAATTTTCTTAGAAATTCAGTAAACATCCATTCCACAAGCATTATATCCTAGTTTAAATCAAGTCTTATATATATTATTACCGCCGATTTTACGCCAAGGTTTCGTTTGTTTTCTTCAAGTGTGCGAGTTTAGTTTGTCAAGAAGAAGTTACATAAGATTGGAAGGAGCTTTTCACGCAATAATTCTTCTTGAAAAGAATTTAACCACCACTTTACACGGATCCTACCGAGCTAATCGGGGAGTATTAGTTTCTTCGTTTTAATTACCTTCTTTTATCATAACTTTGATACTTTTGGGAACATTGGGGACAATGTTCGGTTTAAGTGTAGGAGGGAAAATAAAGCGGAACTTTGAAACTATGCTTATCCTTGACTATTTGCTTTGTCTAATTGCATTTGTGTAATAAACCATGAGAAAATGTCGGTTAGGGTAATTTTGGCACCAAATTTAAAATTTTTCATGACATATAGGAGTGGGCCATTAGTCTTAACAAAAGCGTCTCACGGATAGGAAGTTATATGACTAGCACAAAACCCTTACCACCCAAATTCCACCCAAAATGTGAGGATCACCCTTAGATTAGTAGGAATTAAAAGCATTCATCTTTAATGCTTAGAGTGTGAACCGGTAGTATATTAGATTCTAGAACTTGTTTTGTGATGCATTCCGAGATCGCAAGTGAGGCTACACTTGTGTAGTTAGGAATAACTAAATGATAAGAGGCATTAGGATAACCCTTGTTTGATACATAATATAATTACTTCTTCCACATCGGTTGAGTAATTCCCCACACCCTTTGTTGTACTCATCTTTAGTACACGATACCCTAGTTAACCCCTCGAGCCTATCCTTTTCGCGGTTCTCGTGATATTTACATTTTCGAATATCAATGAAGAGCATTGTTTACACCCCACCCCAAATATACACCCAAATCGCCTTAGCCTACCCCTTATGCACTCACTTTTAGTGTAAATGTTTGTTATCACCCTAAACCCTTAGTTCAATTATCTAATTGCTTGCATAAGTTGCTAAGTCGAGTCATATCCTTTGTATACGCTTTTGGGATGATTGGGATTCATGGGAAAAGTTAAAGTTTATGAAATGACGGAATGGAACGTTAAATTCAAATTCCCTTTGTTTGCGTAATAATGTACCCCAAGTGTTTTGATCTTTTCAATTCGGGTCAAATTAGTGTTAGAGTAATAAAAACTCAAGTGTAGGGATATGCCTGAAATCCTAGTATTTTGATGTTATCGTAGAGGATGGTAGAGTAAAAGTGTATGAAAAAAAAAAAAAAATCGAAAAAAAATAAAAAGAAAAGAAAAAAAATAGAGTGTGAAAAAAAGAAAAAGAAAAGAAAAGAAAAAAAACATACGGGCTACCATCCTACATCTATCCTTTAAATTTATGTTTGTTTATTTCGGTTATCTAGAGTTTAGAGTGTCGAGTCTTGGCTTAGCAACGCCATTCTTCATATGCATTTAACATTGAGATTTTGACTTACCACCACTAAATAGCCTATCCCACCAAACCCTTATTTCCCTACCGTAAGCCTAACGTTACAACCCTTTAAAGACCTCTTTGATAGTCTTTCCTAGGTGCTTCACGTAAGCGATGGAGGTTTGATCTATTCTCAAGCCTATGGTAATCTATGTACTAGGACCGGTTAATGAGTGTTTATCTTCCATTTCCTATATTGTTATATTTCATATATACACCCGAGAGATGTGAGTATCCAAACACCCCATGTGAGGTGCTAGTATGTAATTCCGTGCTTGTTATGACTTTTATGGTGCTTATATGTGTTGTGGACCGTTTGAATTAATGCTTCATGACCCCTAACTTATAAATTAATTGGCTAAAGCACATTTGCTTGAGGACAAGCAAATAACAAGTGTAGGGATATTTGATAAGGTTTTAAAAGGTACCATTTTGAGGGTCGTTTAAGTCCTTATTTGATCACTTTTGTATCCGTTATTGCTTAATATCGTTCCTTTTCACTTTTAGGTCTCGTGAAGGCAAAATCTTTGGAATGGCACTTATTTGGACGAAAAGGCGCGAATATATGAAGAAAATGGCCAAAGTCGAAATTGAGACACTCACGATTCGAAAGTAGAAAGGCGATGACGTCCAGTGCTATTGGCGACACCGTCCCAAAATTATTGTGACGACCCGGTACCCAAAACTCGTGTTTTCAAGTGGCGACGTCTAGTTGTGAAAGAGTAGGCCGTCGCTACTCGGGCGGCCTAGATGCAATCCGACGGCGTCATAAGTCAAGAGACGGCGTCACGGACATAAGGTGACGCCGTCGAAAGGTTAACGTGGCCAAGGCGAAACCCTAATGGCGGCGACGGCGGCGTCACTAAACATAAGGTGGCCGTCGCAATTGTAATCTTATATATAGAATCCGAATTTTCCGGTCTTTATGTGGAGAGTCTTTGGAGTAAAACCTAAACCGAACCTAAGGTGTCTTGTACAATATTTTAGGGTTTTAAACCCTATCTTACACCAAGATAAGTCTTTACTTCATTAATTCAATTATGTCTTTGATTATTTGTGTGTATGCTTGCATGTTCTCCATGTCCGGCTAATTTATTTGTGTGTTTGCTAGGAAGTATGAAACTTAATTATTGAATATTGATTGGTTGTTTCTTATCTTAGTTGATTAATGATCTAGTAATGCGATAGGTCATTCGTTGTGTACTTAATGCTTGATTCATCTTTGTGAACCTTAGAGTATAATTACGAGTAATTGTAGGCTAAACCATCCAAGAGCGCCTTAGAGTAGGAGTTTATAATCTCTAGTGGGTTTGTAGACAAGACCCTTTGGTAAGTTCGAAGAGTTAGGGAGAAACGCATACCCTACAACTTTAGACACACAACGCAACTAGGAATAAGGCGTGACACTCAACCATCAATAGGAGATAATTAAGGAGTAATACAAACTAAGTAAACACATCTTTAAACCATCATACGAGCACACATTAATTAGACATAGACTCCACAACCTTAGTTTAGATAATTAGATAATAGTAGAGTAATCGGTAGAAATACCAACCCCCAAATCCAATACCGAGATTCGTACCTTTCCATTTTCATAAAATATAAAAAGATAAAAATAATCTTCCTCAACCTTAACCTTAGCGTAGTAACTCCCTACTAGCATTCCTATTCCCTAGAGAGCGATATCAATACCCGTGGCTTACCCTAATTACTACACTACAACGATTAGGTTCATTTGCCTAGGGTGTTATAAAACTTGCTCGAAGAAAAGGAAGTTCCTTTGACCCCGAACAGCGTGTGGCGTTATCGTTTCTCCTACTTTTAAAAGGGTAACCTCGATCTGTCCACCTCAATCGTATTAAACCGGTCACATTTTCTCCAACAAATATTTTGTCTCATATATATTTAAATCACTTGAGATCCAAAATCTCAAAGGATTTGAAATTTTGATCGGGGAGAAAATGTGATATAAATATGAATGATGTTAAAATGACCAATTTTGTGCATACCGCTCTCTAATATATGCTAAACAATTTTCGAACCTCGACGCACATATTGAGGGGAGCAAAATCATGAAAACCTCATCCTTCCCCAAAATGCTTTAACCACTTGTTTCAACTAGGGAAGTGATGTTGATATTTTTTTGAAAATGATAATCAAAGAAGTTAATTCTCTCTCTTGCCTCCGTGTGCAAAACAATTTCAAATACTTTATGCACATGTTAAGGGGGAGTTCTCGTTCTAAAAATATCAAAAACAATACAGGTACAAAATGCTTTGATAATATATCATAAGTATCTGGATTGATTTTCAAATGGTTTTCAATTGGTTCCATACGGCAGATGAACAATACCAAATAGACCGACCAACTTTACTTTATGTACGGTGATATAAGGATGATAAGGTTAGGTATTGGTTCCCATGATCCGCCAGAACCGGAGGAATCTACCCAGGGACAATCCACTAGTTAGTGTAGAAGTCCTTAGGTATGATGATAAAAGGAGAAAAGTGAGATATGAGAAGAGTGCGGATGAGGGCAGAGCAAATCTTGGTACAAACCCAACAAGGTTCTTGCTATGAAGTCTCGGTAAGCATGAAGGGGTTGAAGAATTAAAAGAATTGAATGAGAAAGGGTGAAAACAAATAGCCATCCATTTATTCAACCTTAGGGCGAAACCGGGTTCAATTCATATGCTACGATGGTAACATCGGTATTGAAGACAAGGCGTCATGGACCCGGTGACGCACCGCACTTCAACTTTCCAAACCACTCAAGTTCCTCTTAAAAGGGCTTGTTTCATTCTCACGAGGAACCGACATTATCTATCGACTTTCTCTTAGAGATTGTTGATATTGAAGAAGAGACCCTCTCCTAGTCTCCGACACAGATCCAAATATGCACAAATTGAGTCTAGAGCCACGAGATCATCAATAAATCTCATTAGGACACTTTCAATGAAGACTCTCTGTTTCACACAATGTGGAAAAAGAGATTATATCTTGAGTCCTCGCATTATCCTTGTGGTATTGCGAACATCCCGAGTGATGTGTTTACATATTCATAATGAAGATGGAAAGCCTTCGAGCCAACATCTAACAAGCTCTGGTGGGTGGCATGTGAGATCTATTATAAAGATCAACCATGTGACAACCGAACGAAACAATGGGGCGATTCAATCTCTTGAATCAATCACGTTCGAGTTATGGATTGACGGATACCTTTGAAAAACCGTTCATTGTGCTTAAAACTCTTTTCTTTAGCACATCGACCGTGTACGAATATTTCAAATCAAAGGTGTTTTATGATTGATAATTGATGTTCATTAAAACCTTCGTTGTATTGCAAAACAATTTCTATTGAGCAATACGATTGTTTTTCAAATATCTTTTCATCAATCGGTGAATTTCTTCATTGGTTCACTCACTCCGTGTTGTCTTCTTTGAGATGTTCGGTTTGAGAACAATTTGAGCAATTGCGAAACCTGTCAAGGAGATTCTTAGGAATCCTACACGATCACAGGCGATGCGTGTCTTGATCAGCGGGAACCGTGGGCGTGTACCTCAATTCAACGAAGTGATCAAAGACACTTTCGTGTGCTTTATTGCTAACTTGTTTTATGCGGTACATCCCACGTTTGCGGTGATCGTAATGAAGCGGTCAATCCATAGCCGCATGCTCACACTACACATTCATCTCAAAAGAAATCATGATAAGTGCATCAATGACTCGATATTTTCACTCCATGCTTATGCTACTGCTGCCAATATCATGAATCAACGAAAGCTTCGTTACTACGATGAGAAGATATCATGATCCGAATGTGAGCATGTCGGTCCAAAAGTCACAACATCACATGAAGGCAACACAACTATGGATGATCCGGAGAGATTTCTTGTGGTGATGATCTCAATGAAAGCTCGAAGTTCATCAATGATGTGGTTCGATTAAAGGCCTCCACTAATAGTACAAATCAATGCGGACTTTGAAGTTGCACTACTAAAGCACAAAGATTGCGGATTTGAAGAATTTAAGTCTCGAGCTCAAGAACATAGTCAAGAATAGAATGCTAGGATACAAAATGTAAATCATGGGGTGACCTTCCTTAGGGGAGATTGTTAGGAATTAGAAAATTCTATAGTGAAGAGTCGGTCACCCCACATATTATCTAGCATATGTTAGCTCGTAGACATATCGTTAGTTCGTTATTTGTTAGTTTATTAGTCGGTTATTAGCATAGTGCAACACCGTGGAGGAAGGACGGTCTTTACCCACCGTATGCACGATCCACAGGCCGTCGAGGTCGTTAAGTTTGTAACCTATAAATACCTCTACCTTGCAAGGTAGAGGTTGGATATTCACTTGGAATCTAACCTTCCATGAGTTTTCTCTTACTAGAACATTTCCCTTTCTCTCTCTAAAACTTATATACTCCAATATTGATTATGATAATGTGAATGTGAAATCTAATATCTTACAGTTTATGAAAAATGAAATTGTTAAAAATATATAGATGTTAAAAGACGGTCTCGCTGTGATTAAAGATGGAATCTCTGGTTCATGACAAGTGGTCATAAGATGTTGTTACGGACGATGTCATCGGAGGAGGTGAACGGAAAGTAGTTGTTGAAGGCTGTGAGATTCACTCGGAAGATGTTCATGCAAATGATTCGAGGAGGCGAAAGTGGATGAGATCTAAAAACTTGTTATTGTAATCCCGTATATAATGGGAATAAAAACCTGTAACATAACAGATGAGAGCCAGAGACGACGGAACAAGACCATGGACGTGGATGCAGGGTGCGGCGGCTAGGGTTTTTATTTTGAGAATAGTGGATGAGATTTTCATATGAAGAAAAGAATACAGAAAGATGAAGAAAAACTTAGGGGTAGTTGTAACTGGTCCTAGATTTACGATGGTTGATTTTTTCTCTTTTTCTTTTTCTTTTTTATTTTCTTTCTATACATGTAAATTCCATATTTACCCCTAGACTCATTAAATAATATCATTTGAATTTGAAATTATTTACCATCATGCCATTTTATTTTCATCCATTGATTGTTTTGATCAAAGGCTAAGATTGGTTCTGCAGTTCTCGACCTTTTCTTGGTTCTGAAAATAACTCTACACTATCTCTATATTATATATAACAGGAGGCATTTGGCATTAATGCCACCTCAATGCCACCTAATCAAATTTCATGCCACATAAACATTTGTTGTCCAACTAAGCAATTTTCAATTCCACCTAAGCAATAATTCTAAATTTCTGATTTTTAATATTTATTTTTATAAATTTCGGATTTTTCATGATTTTTAATAATTATTTTTATAAATTTCGGATGTTTATGCAATGTTTTTGAAAATTATTTATAAAAAAGGAGCCTTGCAAGGATTGAACCTTGGTTATTTGGATAAATAACTTGTGTGTTTACCACTTAGGCAACAATTTATTTTGATAATTATGTTGCATATCATAATTTATAAATGACTATAATTTTATTGGATGACACAAATTTTATAAAACATATCTATTCCTTAATTATAGCTTAAATTATATGTTAACCTAATCACATCATTCACTAAATCACAGAAATCCTACTAAAACCCACGGCATGAGTCTCCTTCATTTGATTTTTTTCCCAGGTATTAACCTTTGTTTCGCCTTTTTTTAGTTTTTTACATATAAAAAAAGGTATCTCTTTTCCCTCAAAAATATGAAGATGAATTTGTGTTCATGCATGCTAATATATTGTTTAAAGGGTATATATTGATGAGCATCATTCTCTAGAAGTCATCATATACCTAAAAAACCACTACTTTTCAAGAGTACATCAACTCAAGAAAAATCATGCTAGATGAGAACTACAATGCCAAGGTAAAAAGTTTTACTTCTTTTTAGTTTTATATGTGATAAATTAGTAATTGGCATCATAATTGGTTACGTATAACAAATTTATAGTTTTATACACCGATCATAAATTTTAGAGGCTCGGTTTATGTAGTTCTGGATCATGAAGCCAAGGTACAACCAAGGTACTACATATTAACTCATTAGGCGATATAGCCAAGGTACTACAGATTACGTCTCTTGCCCTCCTTTTAGGCACGTTTATCTGCATGTATGTGCATATGTTTCCATTGAAAGTCTTAATGGCATTACATTATCTGAATCAGTTTGAATTTTATTGTTACAGGGTCGGAGGGTCCCAATAGTGAGACTACCTCTCAGTTATGTATGAAGGCCCCTACTTAACATATTTCAACATTGCTACATACAGAAAGCCGAAAAGAGCCAATTGTGAATAAAACTAAAAAGAAGAGGGATCCAAGCAAGCCGAAAAGGTCACCAACTGCTTTCTTTTTGTTCGTGTAAGAATATAATTTTGTGTAAATATTTGAAACATGTGTATTTATGGGATTGCTTATTCCTTTTTGATACAGCGTGTAAAAAGTTTTTAGAGGATCAGAATCTTAAAGTTTATGAAATAACCAAATAATTATAACTTTGTACAGGTCCTTCTCAAGCTTATCGTTACAATGATCTTTAAGCAAGTGACCCGCTCTGTAACAAGTCCCACTCTTCTCATCTTTAACCATAAGGTCGGTACATTTATCAAAGTGGCAATAAGCTTTCAAGACCACTTCAGGTTGTTGGTTGAGTTATGAAGGTATTGCGAGGCCATTAGGCTGAATAGTATGATTCAAAGTTTATGCTACAATTAATAATAAACGTGTTTTTAGAGCAGATATTGACCGTTGCATTGCTGATTGAAGTGGCCAAGGGAAAGCGTTCTTTGTGGTATCCGTATTTGACACAGTTTACTACTAATTATGATGTCTTGGCAAGTTTCGACGAGTTTGAGATGCAAGCTTTGCAAGTAAGAATATATTTGTTTGATGTTTTATTTGTTTATGTTTAAGTATATAAAGAGTCAACTTCCTCGAATGACAATTTGGATGATGCTATTTGGGGTGCGAGAAAAGGCATTGGAGAAGGCGTAAATGGAGTGGGAAAGTGCTAAGACCGTTATGGAAGAACGATGTTTAAGCCACATTATTTGAGCTTCAAGGCATGGATTTGGGCATCTGCATACGTAGCGTATTTGACATGTTGTCATTTATAATCATGTTTAATACTTGATTGAGATATAATGATATTTTTCACCTTGGTGTGAAGATATCTTCCCGCACATACTTGTGTTGTGTATGAAATGAGGATCATGGTTGGGCATGATCCTATGAAGGTTACATAAAGCTTAGTTACAGTATATCTCATGTGTCATGCATATATCATTTGGGTAGATCATATCGTATGAATGTGGTGCTACTTATATATGCTTGTAAATTTAAGCGAGTCGATCCATGACTGGAGATCTTTGCAGCTATGCTCCTCTAATGAAATCTTGAAATTTAGGAGATCAATCATAATTGGATACGGACTCGACCATTTTACTGGGGTTAAATGGTCGGTCTAAACGAAACTTGGTGTTTAGTATTTAGGGCAATCTGTTCTTTGCTTTGCCTTGATTTGAATGTCGGTATAGGCAAATACAAAGGCGTGCATGGTTGGAAGTTCACTCTTGTGGCAGCGTCCCTATTTCGGTTTGTTTTCGGTTAGTAGTTTTGTTAAATTGAGGAATGGTAAGTACATGTTGTCCTTGAAGATTCAACAAATCTTGACATGGGTGCAAAGTCACTTAGGCTAATAGATGGCGTCGTATTTGAAGAAAAATATGATGCATCTTTGCTTTTACGCTAGAAGAGACTACAAAAACGAGAACATGTATTGCTCGACAATCTTGCTAAACTCTTAATTATAATTTTTGCGTTAAAGTTTTTTTCTTTCTTTGAATTGCGAGTTCTCTTGAGCTATGGAACACACACAAATTTGGAGTTACTTGAGCACTATGGTTTTATTCTAAATGAGAACCCAAATGACAAGGCATATGTTCCGTTACTGTTCCGTTACCTTCGATGTACATTCTCTATGTTTATGGCCCTTGAGACTCCACATTGATCGAGATAGGAAAGCCATCTTTGCTCGTTTCATTGCTATGTTTCGTTTTGGTTGGAAATGCAGAGTTATGTTCAAAAACATCATAACTCAAATCTCTTGTGTTGTATTACACTAATCGTCTTTGCTAAAATGATGTCTCTTAAGAAGTTTGGGAAAGCTATGGATGAGTACTAGAATGGCAACTTATTTAGATCTGGTCATCTTAAGGTTCGCCTAATAGTGGAAAGTAAGATTTCACCCTCTGTTTCACTATTAAGTCATATATATGCAGAGAGTCGGGATCTTTTGAGTAAAATTACTTGAGAAGCAAACCGTATCATTAGTTATGTAACACTGATTTAGAATTTATTAAATCGGCTCAAATATGTGAAAATACTCAAAATAGTGCTACCAATTTAGCTAGTTGCCCAATTGGTGAATCAGTTTGTCTCACGTATATTTAGTGTCTCACTAGATCCCAAATCTATATGTATATAAATAATGCCTCCTTTTTTATCTTTTGTTTTCTGTCAGTTGGCCGAATTTGTATTGATAGATGTGTACATATATAGGGGCTTGATGATGACTTGCATTATATTCCATAAAAATTTAACTTGACTGACATCGATGTTGTTTTTGCAGCTTGCAAGGCCAGAGGTTCTGATCTCAGATGTCACTTCAAGGTAATTGAATCCGACATTTTGGCCCATTGATTTTATTATACTGTAATTGTAGCAGTTTTTTAGGTTTCATGATATGCAATGTATTTATCTTGGTTTTTGATATTGTTGTTTGCGAACACGGGGAAAGCACATGCTCTCGGGAAGATGCCTTTGATCAAGGCTAAGAGGTATTTGGAAGATGTCTTGGTCCACAAGCGGCTATTCCATTTACTGTTTCTGCGGGGTGTTGGGCGTCTTTGCTCGGGCTAAACGAGACATTCCAATGGTCAAGGTCGATGGCCCGCCAAGTCAGCAAAGTTCATTTTGGAGATTGTATGTGCTTTCAAACCAGGTTCCTTGACACATCCTGCTTTCATCTTTGCAAGGAGCAAATGAGATTAAGTGCATACCGCCGAGCCGGAACCTTGCACAGCAGCACCTCTTGCGTTGATCATAGCAATCTATCGTTTCCAAAGAACATGAATTAAGAACTGTAAAGGGCAGAGCATTTTGGTTAAAAGTTGGTATCTATGTTTCCGTCACTAATGTGAATCCTACCATCATAATATTGGTTAACTACTGTATTTGTATTATATCAGTATGTCTTGAATTCAAATAATGCATTTCAAGCCATGTAAAGGGGTGTTGAGCTGAAGATACGCGACTTAGACAGGCACGAATTTGGTTAATTATTGCCTTTTGAAAAAATAGTATTTGGTTATTATTGGATATAAACTTGATGATAATATCTGTCGGAAAACATGGCTTAATTATCTTAATAATAGGAATCTTGTGGACCAAAGTTATCTTCAATAATACATTATTTATGTTGATTACGATGGGCAAGTATTGTAGACAAAATGACTACATGACTTACGATTTGAAAGGCGTGTTTGTCGGTAATGCTTAATCATCTTAATATCTTGATGAGAATACCTTAGTTCACATGATCTTCTCTATTTCCCACACGATGATTCTGAGATAGACCTACTCCAATTGCTTAATAAGTGATTTAGAAGAGCGATCCGGTAAAATTTTTTTGCACATTGATCTTTGTCTAATTTTTCTATTTGGTCATTTATAGACTGTTGTTATTCCATTCTCTACCATTTACACTAAACAAACTGTTCTTAATCTTCTAAAGGAGAAAGATTTGATGAGATTATTGGCGCCCATACTACATGGCTCCCGAGGTCTGGCGAAATTATGGTCCCAGGTAGATGTCCGGAGTGCCGGTGTTATCCTATACATTTTGCTTTGTGGTGTCCCACCATTTTGGGCTGGTCAGTTTCATTCTTTTCATTAACTCATCGAAACATGTATTCATTATGTTTTCAACTCTTGAAAGTACCATTCACTTGAAATGCAAAAACTGAACAAGGAGTTGCACAAGCAATCATTAGATCCATTGTGGACTTCAAGAGGGATCCTTGGCCCAAAGTGTCAGATAATGCTAAAAACCTTGTCAAGAAGATGCTTAATCCTGACCCTACTACGCGCCTAACTGCTCAAGAAGTTCTAGGTAAAATCCTGATTAATTTGAGGGATAATTTATACATTTAGCCATCCAGAATCCAATCTTCAATACTTGGGTGGCCAATGCATGCATTAGCCATTATTTTATATGCACACTTCACTATTTTGCCCGAAACACATAAAAGAGTCTGAAATTTCTAATTTAAGTATTTTGTTTAACTTATTGCAGATCATCCGTGGATACAAAACGCCAAGAAGGCACCAAATATTTCTTTAGGTGAAAATGTTAAAGCAAGACTGAAGCAATTCTCCTTTATGAACAAGCTCAATAAAAGAGAACTACGGGTAATGAATATGTTCCATGTTTTCGGTTATGTCTTCTTTTTTTCTTTGTTGAGGTTGTATCAAAGTTTATGTATTGTGAAATTATAAGTAATTGCTGAGAGTTTATTAGCTGAGGAAGTGGCGAGGATAAGGCAAGGATTTAATTTAATGGACACAAAGAAGCAAGGTAAGATAAACATCGTTGAGTTGAAAGCTAGTTTGCGAAACTTGGTCATCGATTCGATTCGGATCTTCAAATGCCTACTAATTTCTTTGTAAGTACTATGTTTCAAAAAGTGTTATTGATTATTATTCATATGTGCACTATACAAATAGTAATATTATAAATTTCTACAGGGTGATGTGGACAAAGATGGACACTTGAACTATGGAGAATTTTTTGCTATTTCCGTTCACTTAAGGAAAATAGGAAATGATGATCATCTTAAAGAGGCATTTGAATTTTTTGATCAAAATAAGAATGGGTAATAGAGCTTGAAGAACTGAGGAAAAGTTTAGCTGATGAAATTGAATCCAACAATGAAGAACTCATTGCTGCTCATTCAAGATGTCGATACAGACAAGGTTTGTATAAATTTTACATTTATTTTTCTTTACCTCATTCCCGACTGCTTTCATTAAACTAATCCCGACTGCTTTCAGATAAGCCATATGTGTACTTACGTATGTTGTTTTCGTGTTTGCAGAGTACAGGAAAATGGTGCAGAAGTTATACAAGCCGGTTGCATAGTTTATGGGATTGTTATTCGTGTAAAATGTTGTGTCTGAACAAAAGATGATAATGTTCTTTCAGATTACTTTGCAACCATTGAAAATTCTGTTGTTCTTGACATAAGAAATGTGTGGCTTTCTCTCTCGACACAAACCTGTATGATCGTTGACATTTTTTAATATAATGAATATTCAATATTTTTTTTATCTTCGTCTATAGTTCTGTGTGAGCTGTTGGGTTGCTGCAGTATATATATGTTATTTGAACTGTTGTTTTAGGCTATTGTGTGTAATTTGTTATATTTAGATATCCGAAAGTCTTATTAGAGTGTGAAAGCCTTCGTGCCATGAGATAAATCAGGATTCCAGAAGAGAAAACAAACCCAGTGTTAAAGAATCTTCTGAAACTCTATGAAAAGAATCGGGAACTTACTGAGATAGGAAACTATAGAGCTCTTAGGATGCAATTTTTGACAACAAGGAATCAAAGGTATCATATTTGGATCCTGATATTTTACACCTAATTCTCTGGATTCAAATCATCATCTCTTTTGTTATGTATCGCTGATATGTTAGATTGTGTGACCGGCATAATTTTCAGGCAGTAGGACAGAAGAAACCACCGGATAATGCTTAAGCTGAAGTAAGTATAGACCACCCAAAGCAAAATGAACATTTTCGGTTTACTCTATCTAGAGAAAAAGATTTAGTAGCTTTTATACATTAAAAGACACCTTTGGTGACTTTCAAACCCGTTCCCTTGAAGCTTATTCTTTTTACTCTACCCGTTTAGCCCATCATTTATAAAGTTTAATCAAATCAACCCATTTATAAGTAAATGTATTGAAAGTGCCACCGTCATTTCGTATCACAAGCATCTAACATGTCCTTTCTTTCGATTGGTGTCATCTTTCGAGCAAAGAGAAGAAAAAGAAACTCGAGAAAGCTAAGGTATATATTTATGTGATTCATAATTGTCATTAATGATAATTGTCTTTTAAGATGACGTTTTATTTGTTTACGATATCTCAACACCACTCTTATTCACTAGCTAATCGCACCAAGATGGATCCTCTTGAACCCCTAATTCAAACGGAACACCAATGAAGAAACCAATATTGGAGGATATTGAAGTGCTTCATATGCTATACCCAAGAGTCAATCCAAGGCTTTAGCAGTGGCAACAACAAAGTAAAACAAGGTAAAACAACCTGTGGGAGATGTAGATGTTACAAATAAGTATGGATCGTCATGGTCTTTGTCCCGAGGCACATCAAAGAGCCGAAACCCAAAAATACCGCCTTCCATTAGTATAAACAATCTAAGAGATTTGTGCATTGAAAATACACTTTAGGTCACTTTTGACCCATTTGAATCTCTTCCTTTAAAGCTTATTTTGTTGACACAATACCTAAAGAAATAGGGTTGCAACCTTAAATCTAAAATTATATAAGGATCCAAGCTAACGCTTATTAAGCCCCTGTTTGAGTTCAAATTCTAGAGCCTATTCTAATATGTTGGTTTAGTCGTGTAGATATACATAATAAGTAGTCAGTTTGTTGTATATTATATTTAAATCTTGAATGAGTTTGAACAGCCAATATCATATCTATGTCTAATCAAAATGAGATGATTTTTTGGTCATTTCTCTAAGTCGAAGCTTTAGGTGGCATATTAGTGGTTATAAGTGGGTTGGCAACATGTCAAAATGAGTGGTCGCTTTAGGATTTATGTCATACCTAGATACTTATGAGTCGCTCATTTAGGATCCAAATATTAGAGGGATTAATAGTGCATGTAAATGGCCGATAAAGAGCAATTTGCAAGTCAGCTTTAATAATGATATGTATACGAATAATAAGGGGTGTCGAGTATAATAAAAGTTTCATCTTACACAGGCACTTTCTGAAGTTATAGTATCGAAGCTTTATAGTCTATATCGGCTTATGGTCTTATTTTTAAAACTCTGTTTATGTGTGTTTAAATGAAAGAAACAACAATTTATTTCAGCATATTAGAAGTTTAGAACACCAAAGAGGTAAGTTTTATATTCTTACATGTTTCTTTTTTAAATTTAAGTTGCATGAAAAACTTGATTGTATAATTCTTATCAAGTTTCTATTTGTTAAGTCAAAACTTTGGAAACATTTATGTTTTTCCAAGGTACTTAATGAAACTTGAAAGCATGTTGTTATGATTCGAATGTAGGAGTTATCCTACTTACTATACCGTATTATTTTGTGACAAAATTTTCTCTCGTGGTATTCATATACATCATTTTTACTATGTGTTTATTTTTATGCGATTACAGAATCAGGAATCATTTTATCGAAATAATCAAGTCCAATCATTTTACTATGTGTTTATTTTTGTGCGGACTACAATCGGGAATCATTTTATCGAAATAAACAAGTCCAAGTATAAACATTATACCAAGATGATGGGCTTACAAAGTGCTCACAATAACGCGAATGCGGTTGTGCAACATGGAACTCTAAACCGGTCATATTAAAAATTAAAATTGGGTGTACCCACGACGTATCAACTCAACACTCACTATAGCGCACTCACTTGACTACTCTAATGCCTACAGGTTTTGGCACATGCCCTATTGGTGGGACACTTATTGGCACCAATGAGGTAGTCCGAATAGGAATATCTAAGAAGTATCAACTCCATCGCTCACTCCAACTATAACCGCCTCTACAAGCTTGGCGAGACCCATTAGCCGGACCTTAGTGGCACAAATGAGGTGGGGCAGCTGGCTGGGTCAAATGGCGCGATGTGATCTAGAAACTAAACTTAATATTAGGAGAGGAAGTCCGGACACCACCAAAGTTGTTGATGGATCTTCTTAACGGTGACCATCCAAAAGCGCAACATTCATTGAGAATATCCGTGATATAACGCAATGTTCTCATTCACCTCAATGGGCGCAAACAAGACATGTCGATCAACGATGGTCGAGGACCATATTGCTATAGGATACAAGGCAAAATTACCATCAAATAGGTACTTTGTTACCTAAGCAAGGAAAGCCACCAACGTTTGCCCAACAATATATTTATGATCTAGAAAATGAGATACAAAATAGGATTAACGGTGTCAGGTATGTAGGAATCACTTCACATGTTTTTGTATCCAATTATTTCATACATATTCCTAAAAGAAAAATCTAATTATATTATGGTTAATTTAAATGTGCATTACAACAAATATGAAGAAAACAACTCCACCAACCATATGCTCGACCACCAACTAACAGTTGATTTACGAGACACGCTAGATGGAATTAACCCATTAGTGCGTAATTTACGCATGGTGGAGAACGTTTTCAAAAGCAAGTGAAAAAATAACTTCAAATTCGACTTATTGGCACTAGAGGCGTGACGGAAGAAATTACAACCTTCCAACATCTACGGAGGTGGCGGCACTAATTGTAGGAGACTTTGACTCTCAACAAATCAAAGAGACATCATCTTGCACATGAAAGAAGGTGGCCTCAAACGAATAAGTGAGCTACATCCATCATATCTTGCCTTTGCAATACCCATTGTTGTTTCCGTCACGTGAAGATGGTTATCGAGCAGACATTTACCACTTTGGTATCAGCGATGAGCGAAACAAATAAAAAACAAGAGTTACAATGAAGGAATATTTTGCATACCGATTGCAAGAAAGACCGGTACTTTCTCAATGGTTTTGAGCACGGAGGCTATGTCAGCAGTTTATTGTAGACGCATACACGATGGTCGAATCTAAAGGATGTCATACATCAAAACCGACAAAAAAAGATCTAAGGTGCGAAACATACTCCAAATTAGCAAAATTATCCGAAGATAAGAACTACGGAGTTAAGTTGAGGGGAAAAAGTTGTGTTGCCATCATCTTTCACGGAAGCCCAAGATATATGATGCGAAATTTCCTAGACGCAATGACAATTTGCAAGGTTTATGGATATCCGGTTTGTTCATAACATTCACATGCAACCCAAATTGGCGGAGATTGGCGCTTTCTTCTTGAAGAAGGATTGAAATCGGAAGGCAGGCGGATGTCATAACACGTGTTTTAAGCAAAAGCTAGACACCATGATGAGAGAATTCAAAGACAAACATTACTTGGTTGGCTGAAAGCAGGTTCTTATATTTATAAAATTTATTTTAAAAACAAACAAATGTAATTAATGCTACATTATCAACTATCAGTTAAATTTTGTTACTCCCGCAGCTTTCTTCAACAGTCAATTTCAAAACAATCACTGACATTCTGTTATTCACGCAGCTGTGTACACCATTGAATTTCAAAAGAGATGACTCCCTCATGCTTACATCTTGCTATTTCTGGAAGAAGAATACAAAATAAAATATCCAGCACAAATAGATCGGTTTATTTAATCTGAAATTCCGGACAAAAATGAAGATCCAGAACTTTATAAAATTGTTACCGAACACATGATCCACGGGCCATGTGGTCCAGATAGACCGACCTATCCGTGCACGGTAAAGAACAAATGCACCAAAAAATTCCCAAAGGAGTTTAATGATAAAACATTCATTGATGAGTCTGGATATGCAATTTATAAAAGAAGAAATGACAGTACAACAATAAAAAGAGCGGAATCGATTTGCATAACGGATATGTTGTACCGCATACAATCCGGAGCTTCTGCGGCGTTTTCAATCACATATAAGCGTATAGTGGTGCAACCAAGTTGGTTCCATAAAATATCTATTCAAATATATTAACAAGGGACCGGACGAGCCACAATGGCACTTGAAGATGAAGATGTCGATGAAATCAAAGATTATTCATTGTAGATATCTGTCGTCGCGAAACAACGTGGAGGATCTCGGGTTTGACATACACTACATGTTCCCACCTGAGAAAGATTACCGTTTCACTTACAAGGAGAGCAATCATATATTTGAGGCAACGAAAGCATTGATTTTGCATTGGAAAAGGCTTCATCAATGAAACAAAGTTTGTTGCCTGGATGGAACGAAACAAAACCGACACAAAAGCTCAGAAACTTCTTTACCATGAGTTTCCTGAACATTATGTATGGAAGCAAGAAGAAAGGATCTGGGTTCCAAGGCAAAAAGGCACATGTATTGGACGCGTACATCATGTGCCACCTTCTTTCAGAGAAAGTTTCTACTTAAGAGTATTGCTAAACAAGGTTAGGAGCAACATATTGGAAGGACTTTAAGAGTACGATGGTGTTGTTTACACAACATATAAAGAGGCACATCAAGCACGCTGATGCATTGGAAGATGACAAAGAATATATAGACGGTTTGATGGAAGCCGACCATTGGGGAACATGAAATTACTTGCGGTCTTTTATGTGATGCTACTTATGACGGACAGGATGTCTAGGCCAGAGATTGTTTACCAAAAAACATGGGAAAAAATGGCAGAAGACGTTATATATATCGAGCGTAAAAAAAGAAATGACCCAGGTATGACTACAACAACTACCTTCTACTTAAACATAACCAAAACAAACACATATTAAGCTTAACACTCAGCACCCACATCAATGAAAAAGTACTTATGTCTTTTACCAACCAAGTCTAAAAATGGATAACATATACAAATGTAAAAAAACCATATGGCAAACACTAAAGTACTAATTCAATAAAAAATATTAAAAAAAAATACCCTTACACATAAATGCAACCACATCCACCAGAGAATACGTCCCAGACGTCTGAACAACAAACTACACAGACGCCCTCATGCTCCTATTCCCTGCACGCAAACAATAAAAGTCAAAAATACAATTGTAAAAATACACAATACTGACACACAGAACAAAAATAAAACTCTGAAAGAAAACAAACCTGAAACTCCAGAACTAAAGACGGTATACGCTAAAACAAACTCTGCCGCATCAAAACACAAACGATGTACAACTCAAGTGACACGTACATAATACAACAACCAATAAACAAACAACTTTCGAATAACAAAAATACAATCAAACCTACGCAACCGAAACAAAATAATATTAAAATATAATGTCATTACACATTCAAATATACAACCAAACATATGATGCTCTCACCATTTTCAAAACACAACGTCCAGGGTATAATAATGTGAAAAATTCATTTAAAACAGAAAATAAAGCATACAAACACAAAATATAATAACACGTCATAATAATATAACATTACAATATCTTACACAACCACAAACATAGTCTTCCTAATTCACATCCATAGTTACATATTACACAACCTACAAACAGCAACATACATCCAAACAGACTATTTAAACATAAATACATAACCAAATATTGAAACACATATCTACACCTTTATGAAATACACTGCCACACACTTAAACAACTAAACCATACGACATCATCTTTGAACCAACAACCAAAACACAAAACACTTTGTGCATCTTCCACCATAACTGACAACAACAAATACTGCTTTTCGTGGATATGGAATATGGGATATTCGAGGTTTTCACCTTACGGAGCATCCGTCAGTATAACCATTTCCAACATACTTAAACTGATCAACTTTGAGTACGGGAACCGACATGACTCCATAATGACTCCACCTCCCAAACACATTTACATGGTTAGTCACGGTAGGATTTTCAGGTGAAACTCCATACGTGCTCGGAATTCGTCCCATATTCTTGGTGTATGATCAAAGTTCTGTTGTAGATGTGCATAGGGTTGTTCACTTGGAATGACGCAGGAATGGCCTGCACAAAATTACAGTTAAAACAAATACAAATGCCACAAATTTTAAAACATACACATTGCATCAAAAAGTAAACACCACACATACCAATCTGCTTTTAGCTTGAATATGCGCATAACTCTTATAAAAGCTCCTGTGACCTTCTCCAAAGTGATCCATGTGGAACGGCCAGTAGCAAACATGTTTCATCCTATCATCATCTACAAAAAACTAATTTAGAAACACTACATCCTAAAAGAATTACGCAAACAAGTATAAAAACATTTTCCAGAAAAATATATAACCAACTCAACTTCGCCTTTCATCACCCATCAATCAAGTCTGCGCCTTCTTAACGTTCTTCGCTCCTTTGAAAGCAGGTCGATAATAATACTTCCATCGTCCTTGAAAGCATCAAACCGAATCTCCGTCCCTGTTTTGGTCGTACACATAATGTTCGAGTTCAAGTCCTATTGCTTCAATCATCGTTAAATGAATCAAGAACCAAGCGATAGTCATTACTTCGGTTTGACGTCGCACATTACACACAAAAGAAATACCATTTACTGACAACTCTTATTTCATCCTCCTCTCTAATCCAAACATTAGCTCGGCGGGATTGTCTCGAAAGCGGCCAAGAAAACAAACGTTAATCTAAATCCTACAATTTTAAGACAAAACAACATACAAAACATTATGTTTAAAAACTTAAAACAAACAAATACCATTAAACTACACAACACAAGCACGTGCGGATACGACATCACAGTCATCTTAAACCTATTAAACGAAGCAAACGCCCTTCATAACCATAAGCTTCTTTAGCGTTGCTATAGTAGCCAATCACGTAAAGCAATCGTTCCTTCCTCCACAAAGTGTAAAACTTTAACCTCCTCATCAAGGTATCGGTTGCAATACTCCCTCCATTTTTCGCCACACAGATACCATTGTCCATAACGTGGTTTCTTCAACATCACTCTGAAACGATAACCATCCGAGCTGACAATATAAACGTGGTCACTACCATTATAACCCTCAAAATTATAAACAAACGGAAGGACCTACAAAACAGAAAAACACGTATATTAATCAAATTATTAAACATAAAAAAGCATACCATAATCAATCCAAATGTCCTAATAAACCAATAAATACCTGACAATCAGGAAAAGTAAAAACATCCAGCATTGTAACAAACTCAATGGCCATTTCCCTATCAATTTCAAAGCATACAAGTTAAACCAACATAACAAAACGTCATACAAACAAAATTACAAGACAAACAACAAACTACTTAAGCTTCTAAAGTATGTTAAACCAACAATGATCACATCATCTACACAAAACAAGTGACAAACACAAAGCTACACAACCTCAAACTCCCAAATAACAAACCAGATGCAAACAAAACAATACTTCAACAAACAACAATTAAATTACAAACACAAACCACATACTACAACATCAAAACAAAAACAACCAATTTGTATTCAATACATTATTATATAAAACATTTTCCACCCAATAAAACCAAAACATAAACATCAACGAGAAACATATATACGGTTTAATCATTACAAAATAAGCGTTTTAAAATATAAAACCAAACAACAATCAAACATAACAATCAAATAACAAACAATTTTTAAACATAATACCCCACTTATTATCTTTTATTTTCAAAAAAATATTAACTAACAACCACTATTCAAACCGGAAAAGTAAAACAACAAATCAATGGCGAAATTAAAACATACTAATAAACCAACAACAGTACAAGTGTATAAACACAAAAAAATAACTGACTATAACGGCTAACGAAAAAAAACGCAAAAAACCTTGATTGATAGGCGGAAAATCGGTGGGAGAAGAAGTTAGGTAGAAGATTAATAATTTAAGAGAAACATAAAACAAAACAATATATTAATTAAAAGAAAATATAATGTTGAGAAAAAAATAGGTGAAATGAATGCCTATCTTCTAAGTTCAATGTAAATTGATATCTTGTGTAACATGCGTAAATACATTTAATAAAAAATTAAAATAAACCAAATTTACATAACCAACCCATTTGTTTCCATTTGCGGACTTGGAGCTTACGAGACATTGAGAGGAAGAATATATGTCTAACATATATTGAGCACATGCTACTTTGTAACAACAAAAGCTTAAAAATATACCAAACATGCCATACCCTAACGAGATGTTAACAATGGGCAACTACAGCATTGGTGTATGATGAGCTTAAATACAACAAAGGCGAATTGAGAATACAAGACGGGGCGCTTTACAAGACATTGACACACGAACAAAAGACATATACCGAGCAAGAATGGACGTTGTTAACAATGAAAAAGGAGGAATGTACTTTGTATACGGATATGGTGGGACCGGTAAAACATACCTATACAAAACATTATCCGCGCATTAAGATCAAAAGCGAAATAGTCATTAACGTTGCATCAGTGGCATCGCATCACTTTTGTTAGAAGGTGGAAGGACCGCACATTCTCGATTCGCAATCCCTATAAACGTTGTGGAAAATTCAGTATGTCATATTCCAGCGGACAGTGACCTAGCCAAATTGCTAAGAATGTGTAAACTGATAGTATGGGATGAGGCTCCTATGACACACAGACACTGTTATGAGGCATTCGATAGGACACTAAGAGACATATGTCGGACATCCACATTCGAACAATCCGAAAAAGTATTTGGAGGTAAAGTGGTTCTCTTTGGTGGAGACTTGAGCAAATATTGCCGATGGTTACAAGCGGCGGTAGATATGATGTCTTTCATGCGTCGATCAACGCTTCATATACGTGGCAACATTGCAAAGTCATGCGGTTGACTATAAACATCGGGCTTGGAGCAGGATCAACTAACTCGAGAGAAAAGAAATACAAGACTTTGCGGATTGGATATTAAGCATAGGAAGCAGTACAGTCGATGGAAAGAACGGCGGAGAAGCGGCGCTTGAATTCCGGATGATATGTTGATACGATTCGCACGACCATATCGCATGAATTATCGAACAAACATACCAGTTTGGTCCAAAACCTCTGCAGACCAAAATTCTTCCAAGAAAAAGTAATCCTCGCACCAACTCATGAGCTTGTGGATATGATCAACGATCGAATGCTACAAAAACTACCAGGAGAATCAAACACGTACGACAGCTACGACTCAGTTGGTATTATCGATATGGACGCAAACTTTAACGAGTCACTTTACACAACTGAGTTCCTAAATAGCATTCGCATTCCAGGGCTTCCACACCATTCCATAACATTTAAAATAGGAGCTCCAGTTATGTGTATGAGAAACATAGATCAAACGGCGGGATTATGCAACGGAACAAGGCTTCAAGTGCTGAGGATGGGAGTAAACATAAAAGAAGCCAAGATTATATCAGGCAGTAATGTGGGTACAATTTGCGCAATCCCAAGGATGGTGTTAAGTCCTTCTGATAATAAAATCCCGTTTAAATTAAATCGTAGACAATTCCCGGTTGCATTGTGTTTTGCAATGACCATAAACAAAAGTCAAGGACAAACTTTAACACAAGTTGGATTGTTTCTACAACGGCCGGTTTTTTCACACGGGCAACTGTACGTAGCAGTTTCAAGGGTCAAAAGTAGAAAAGGGTTGAAGATTTTATGCTGTGACGAAGAAGGGAAGTACGCAAAATCAACTACTAATGTTGTCTACAAAGAAGCTTTGTTTAGAATTTAAGTTCATCGTTATATGACATTAATACATTTTCGTTACCTAAACTTCACAAACAACAGTCAATTCATTAACAAATCAAAAAATATATACAACGTCTTGCTAACAATCCATCACTTTACATAAACAAGGGTTAAATTTGGGTATCGCTTTCATGTGAACATCACTTTGCACAAAGCAAAAAAAAAGCTACAAGGAAAACGCCCAAATAGGTTTACAATTACACAAAATTCAAAATTAAATTTTACTACCCAAACTCCTAATCCTTTTATTAAAGCTTTAAATTTTTGTGCAACTAATAAATTTTATTATACAAACTAAACACCTTCATTATTTAAACAAATGTAATCATAGGGTCAAACAAATATTTGCACCACCAACCGAACAACTTGCATTCACTTCAATCCATTCACTACTCAATCTTAATATTTTAATCTCTAAATCGAATATGCAATATACTCATGTTTGATGTCTCGGTTGTGAAGTTACCAATACATGCTTGACATCTATACCAATTTCAATCCGCCAACACAGACAAATAACCCGATACAGAACATCCAAATACATAAAGCGATGTGCATGGCAATTTAAAACCATACTTTAAAGTTTAATAGGACATACATAACAGTTAACTTATAACCACCATATCGGTAGCATTGTTCAACAAAACTATCATGCCATACACAACCACACGAAATTAAACCTACACCAAAAATAAACAAAAACATAAAATATGTTCAAATCCAACATACTAAAGCTTTCATCGACACGGTACCAAAATATATTCTACCATCCAAACCATCTTCTTCTAACACATATGGAACAATGGAATCATCACCGCTTACGTGCATTCACAGTTTGCTTTTCATCCTTTACCATCCTAATGAGTTTGAACCTCTGTTGGGATATGAAAGTCTTTGAGCAGTTAAAACATCTTGAAGATTTACAAAGTGATTAAACCAACACATTTATGTTTCATACGCTAGAATGGCAAAGAACTCTCAGAAAGTCAAAGAGTCAAAAATCTTGCTAAAGATAAAGTCAAAGTCTTGCATATAAAGGTCAAAGTCAATCTTGCAAGAGTTAAAGAATTGTTTATTAGTTTATGGAAAGTATTGTAATTCTAGAATAGATTACTTGTCGTACAAGGATACAATTGTAAACCGACTAGGGTTATCCTTGAGCCTATAAAAGGACCCCTAGATTGGCATTAGAGTGCGAGTTCACAATCTTAGAGTTTACGATTACAAAGTTGTTTAGAGTTTAGAGAGTTCGATATTATTAGTGTTGTTAAAGTATCTCATAAGAAGCGATTTAGAGTTAATAAAGTTATTCTTCTTAGATTTATTGAGTAAATTCCGCGTACTTAATAAAGATTACTCAGTGTTTCATTGTTAATAACTTAGGATTTATCCGAGGTTATTAAACCTTAAACAAGCTAGTTAAGTTAGTTTGGTTAGAGTACATCGATCCAACAAGTGGTATCAGAGCTTGTGTGGAAACTCTGACTAAGAAGAAACCCTACTACAACAAAACTAAAGATGTCGACTGAAGCTGTTCCACCACCATCAATCACCTCACTAAGAATTCCAATCATCAAGAAGGGCGAATATGACTTATGGTGTATGAAGATGAGGCAGTACATTGCTATTACAGACCATGCTTTATGGAATGTAATTGTCAATGGTAATGAAGTTGTTCCAGAACCTGTAACAGTTGAAGGACAACCTAAACCACCCAAAGCCGTTTTACCAGTTGCTACCATAAGGAATCAAGAGAAGGCTCTAAATATTCTTTTGTCTGCTATACCTGATGGCCATCTCTTGAAGTTTCATGATGCTAAAGATGCAAAGCGACTGGGCTGCTCTCAAGACAAGATTTGGAGGAATGAAGCCTCTAAGAAGATGCATGAAAATCTTCTTAGCGGCGATTTGAAACTTTCACAATTGGTGAAAGAGAGTCTTGATCTTGCATATGATGTGTTTCGAAATCTTCTCAACATGTTGGAGCTTTACAAGGCGTAAGTATCTGTTGAAGATGCTAATCAAGTTTCTAAAGAGTCGCCATCTACATGGCATGTTATTGCTACAATGATCGGAGGACAACTGGTTTAGATGTCATGGACTTTGATGATCTCTACAACCATCTAAAGGTCTATGAGCATGAGATGAATGGTCAAACTAGTGCTAAGACTCACAATGTTGCTTTTCTATCATCTCGAAAGAGGCGATACTTCAACCAAAAGTCTTGCTTCTCCCACTCAAAGTCTTGTGACTCAATCTTGTCTCGTATCTTGCTCCCACCCATGCTCGTAAGCACTACCACCTACTACTATGCACTCGGATGAAGTTGTGTGTTCCTTCTTTGCTCAACAGGCTTCTTTACACGTCACCTATGAAGAAGATCTCTCACAGTTGAAGAGGATGCTTTGGAAGAAATTGATATCGGTGGCAAGTAGCAATGATTACCGCAAGAATTAAGAAGTACATGAAGAAGGCAGGAAAGAACATTGATTTCAAGCCAAAGCAGGAATAACTTTTGACAAATCAAAGATTGAATGCTTCAATTGTCAAAAGACCGGACACTTTGCAAGGGAGTGCAGTTGCTAAGTATCAAGCAAATAGGATGGTGACAAACCAAAGCCGGAACTCAAAGAAATCCCTATTCTCGAAACCAAAGCTTTGGTTGCACAAGAGAGTTTATCGAGGTTGACCGAGTCTTGAGTTTGATGATGAACCAATAACCCTCTTGTATGGTTGCTTTGGAGGAAGAGGTTGAAGATTACGTGGAAGAGCCGGACTGGAGCTCTGCTTTTGATGAGGAACTGAACATGCCGCTTTGGAACCCGAGAGACATCTAGGAGGATTTGACCGGAGCTTAGAGTCCGAAGATGATCTTGTACTACTTGCTATGGTAGCTACATCACCAAGTTCATCTCCTATCTCCGAGGTATGCTCAAATTGTCATGATTTCTATCAAAATCATTAAATAATTATGTTTATGAAAGAGATAAGCGTGTTAAGGCTAGGTCCGAGGTAGCGAGGTTATCAAATCACTTTAGAGTCTATGGAAGCCAAAATATTAACTCATGAAAATAATGAAATGGCTTGGGTGAAAAATATGAACAACGGGATTACCGCTTAAAACTTAGTGAATGGAAGCTAAAGCGTAAAATTCTTTGAAATTGAGAAACTCACTAAGGAAAGAGATGAACTGTTAGCTAAGTTTGATGCACGGAATGAATCGGCTGTCACATGTTTCTTATGTTGAAAAAGCAGAGAAGAGCCTACATTAGAACGGCTTAGGATTTGGTATGGACTTTACTAACATGGAAGAGAAAATATCTAGTAATCGGGATGACTTAGACTTAGAAGACATAACCACTAGTGATGATGAACTCATTAATTATGTAGACACATCTAGTAATGAGGGTTCAACTAGTGATTCTCCTCTGAGCCTAAGAAAGACACCGGATATCATGCGCTTCCCATCCCATGGAATTCATCAACCCCTAGGCTGATGTTTCTAGATTTGGTGTAGATAGTCTTGAGTTTAGGAAGAAGCTTATTGGTCAACCTAGGACTTGAAACCCCAAAAGAATCATTAACACCAATATTCAAAGTCAAGCGGTACCTTCAACTCAAAGTCTTGCTCCACAAGCGATACCTTCAGAAAACCTTTTCAAAACAGTCTTGCTAAACCTTTTGGGATAACTTTGGTCAAAACAGTTTAATCATACACCTAGGAGGCAAAATAATTTTGGTCATAGACATAGAAGTAGACACTTTGGAAGTATGGGTGAAAAGCGTGTTTTGTGTGTTCTGATCCTCATCACTTAATCAAAGATTGTGACAAACACTCAGAATATCTAAGCAAGTTTCCAAGGAATAAGTCTACCAACCAGAAACCTAGAGAGCACAAACCAGTCTGGAATCATTCTAATAGAGTAAATCATAGTAATTTCTCACCAGACCATAGGTACCCTCACCAGAGAAGACAGTTTTCTAGGCAATCAGTACCTTCACAAGCAGTACCTTCTCAAAGTACTGCTCAGCCTACACAAGGTCCTGCTCACACTTCTTGGAACAGGAATCCTAGGAGATCTCACTATTATCAACCTAGAAGGTACTACAATTCACATAGAGGATCTAGATCACAGGAACCAAGTGTTAATACTGAATGGGTTAAAAGGAAAGTAATCTTTGAGGACAAACAGTACGTTCAACAAAAAGTGAATCAGATGTTTTTGTGATACAAGATAATGTGAATGATTTTGCAAAAGAGAGTTTTGATAAAAATCCAGAAAGTGTTGAAAATCCACATATGAAAAATCAAAAGATAATTACGGATCATGTTTTAAAAATAGTGGAATTACATACTCAAAGAATTTGAGTTTGTAACTCCACAAGGGAACACAAGTCAATAATGGCTTGGGTTCCTAAAAGACTAACTCTCTAATTCTTTGTGCGGGGCAACCCGGAAGAGGAGCTTAAAGATCATCGATTGTAGATAGTGGTTGCTCGGGCGGTATGACAGAGATAAAGAAATGCATGTCCGACTTTAGATCTATTAGTGGAGGAAGAGTTGCATTTGGGAATGATCCCAATGGAGGAAGGATTCTTGGGAAAGGAACAATCAAAGCTGGAAGAATCGATTTTGAGAATGTTAGATATGTGAAGGAGCTAAAGTTCAACTTGTTGTCGGTCTCTCAAATCGTGATAAAAGCATCATGTGTTATTCAACGACACGAATGTCTCATTCTTTCATCGACTTCAAACTCATTGTTGATGACTTGGTAGTACTCGAGTACCAAGGACTAATGATGTGTATAGTCGGACATGAAGAGTCTTCACTCTTATGGAAGGGCCACTGTTTAGTGGCAAAAGCATCAATCAAGAAGCACATCGGTGGCATAGAAGATTGGGCCATGTTAACTACAAGAATATCAAAAAACAGGTCAAATTAAATTTAGTTAGAGGATTACCTTCAAAGACTTACAAGAATGATCATTCATGTTCGGCATGCAAGAAGGGTAAACAACATAAAGCTTCATGCAAGAAGCTTTAGGAGAGAACTATAAGAGACCCGTTGGAGCTGTTACATATGGATCTGTTTGGACCTGTCTCTGTGGCAAGTTTAAACAAGAAGAAGTACTGCTTGGTTATTACAGATGATTGCAGTAGATTCAGTTGGGTATTTTTCTTGGGCTTTAAAGATGACACCTTTGATGCTATACAGACTCTCATTATAGCACTGGAAAACCAATTGAGACTCAAGGTTAGAGGTATTAGATGTGACAATGGGACTGAATTCAAGAATAAGCTTATGGATGACTTTTGTGCTAACAAAGGAATCAAAAGGGAGTTCAGTATTGCAAGAACACCACAAAGAAAATGGTGTTGCGAGAGAGAAGAATAGGACTTTGATTGAAGCAGCCAGAACTATGCTTGCAGACTCTCAACTACCTATTCAATTCTGGGCTGAGGCAGTAAGTACTGCTTGTTATGTTCTTAACAGAGTATCAGTCACAAAACCACAAATAAAGACACCTTATGAGTTGCTGATGGGCAACAAACCCAACATTCGATTCTTGAAGCCTTTTGGATGCCCTCTCACTATCTTAAACACCATTGATAATCTGGGTAAGTTTGATGGCAAGTCAGAAGAAGGTTATTTATTGGGCTATTGTACCAACAACAAAGGCTTTAGAGTCTACAACAAAGTTACTAAGAAGGTTCAAGATTGTCTTCATGTTGAGTTTTTAGAAGATCAAGAGAATCAGAAGGGTAAAGGTCCTGATTGGATGTTTGATCTTGAAGTTTTGACTCCATCCATGAACTATGTACACATAAGAGAAGAGAATCAACCTGTATCATGGAGAAGATTCACAATATGTTGTTCATGGAGTTCATATTAGACCTAATACTGTCACTGATGAAGAACCTAAGAAGAGTACTGTTGCTCCACAGCAAAGTACTGCTGATGCAACAAAACAAAGTACTGATGAACCCAAATCCTCATTATCTGCTGAGGATCAAGCTATTCAAGAGGAACTTAATCAGATGCTTCTTCAAGATGTATTAGCACATTCTTACACTGATGAACAAAGGAGAGCTTATGAAGAGGCAAAGAAGACCAAGACTGCAGAATACTCTCACAGTACTTTGGACAAGATGCTTTCGACCAAAATCTTCTTGCACTGTTGACAATGATTTTAGATGATTTGGATGATCCTACCATGCCCGGATTAGAAGAAACCGATGATGAGCTTGAAGATGAAGGTATTTTCTCGGACTCCAATGAAGGTCTTGATTATACTAACTTGGATGATACATATGGAGTTCCACGGTCACCAATCTTACAGTTCATAAGAATCATCCAACGATCAAATCATTGGTCCTTCTACTTACGGAGTTATGACAAGACACAAAGCTAAGGGTTTCACAAAACCTCACAATGCTTTACTTAGCTTTGTATATAAACAAAACAGTGAATCATAAGGACCATCAAACACCTTATTTACATGTTTCATCTCTCAAGAGGAACCCAAGAATATTGCTCAAGCATTGACTAAAGAAAGTTGGGTTGAAGCTATGCAGAAGAACTTCTTCAATTTAAACTTCAAGAAGTTTGGGTTTATGTGATCTTCCGATGGGAAGAGAGTTATTGGAACCGATGGGTTTTAGAGTCAAAAGAGATGAAAGAGGCAATGTTATCAAAAACAAGGCAAGGTTAGTTGCTCAGGGTTATAGACAGGGAGAGAAGGGTAGATTATGATGAGGTATTTGCTCTGTGGCAAGGATTGAAGCAATTAGAATATTTCTTGCTTTTGCTTCTTATATGGGTTTCGTGTCTACGGATGGATGTCAAGAGTGCCTTTCTTTATGGCACTATTACAGAAGAGGTATATGTTAAGCAACCTCCAGGTTTTGAAGATCCTAAGCACCCTAACAAAGTCTACAAGGTGGTTAAGGCTCTTTATGGCCTTCATCAGGCACCTAGAGCTTGGTATGAGAGGCTCTCCACATTCTTATTAAAACATGGTTACAGAAGGGGGGCTATCGACAAGACTTTGTTTATCAAGAGAGACAAGAAGGATATCATGTTAGTTCAAGTGTATGTTGATGATATCATCTTTGGGGCTACCAAACAGTCCATGGTTAAGGAGTTTGAGCAGCTGATGCAGAAGGAATTTCAAATGAGTTCCATGGGTGAGTTAACTTTCTTTTTGGGACTTCAGGTTAAGCAGTCAAAGGAAGGTATTTTTATTAGTCAAGACAAGTATGTATCAGACATACTTACGAAGTTTAGTTTTGATACTATGAAGCCAGTAACTACACCTATTAAATCAATCAACTCATTGGGCAAAGATGAAGATGGACAACCTGTTGAAGTCAAGTTATACAGATCTATGATTGGCTGTCTCATGTATCTCACTGCATCAAGGCCTGATATCATGTTTGCAGTATGTTTATGTGCAAGGTATCAAGTCTCACCAAAGGTCTCTCATATGAATGCTGTAAAGAGGATTTTTAGTTATTTGAAGCAACAACCCAAGTTGGGGTTGTGGTATCCTAAGGAGTCACCTTTTTACTTGGAAGCTTTTTCAGATAGTGACTATGCAGGTGATAACTATGATAGAAGATCAACCACTGGAGGATGTCAATATCTAGGAAGAAGATTAGTCTCCTGGCAATGCAAGAAACAGACAATTGCAGCAACATCATCTACTGAAGCTGAATATGTGGCTGCTGCAAGTTGTTGTGGACAAGTGTTGTGGATGCAAAATCAGCTCTTGGACTATGGGTTCAATTTTAAGAATACTCCTATCAATATTGATAATGAGAGTACTATTTGTATTGTGAAGAATCCAGTTTACCATTCCAAGACCAAGCACATTCAAATTAGGCATCACTTTATCGAGATTGCTATGAGCATAGACTTATTAATGTGGTCAAGGTTCACACGGATGACAATGTGGTGATTTACTCACAAAAGGTTTTGATGTGTCACGATTCAATCACTTGGTCATGAGCATTGGAATGATTAACTACTGAGCTACATTTGAGGGATGGACTGGTATCACAAAAGGTGTTAGTGTAGTCCTGTGCTTTGTTTGAGGGGAGGCTATTATATACTTAGTTGTTACTGAGGAATTTGGAAAATCTTGCTTTTAAGTTTCATGAAAGTCTTGCTTGGAAAATCTTGCTTGGGAAATCTTGCTTATGTGGAAAGTATTGTTTGTCGTATTAAAGTCTTGTTCCAACGGTAATATTGATGGGTAATTGATAGTAGTGGTAACTTTGTTATTATGGGTCGTGATTTTCAAATCCCACCTATAAATAACTACTTCGATTTTCCTCTCATATTATTACTTAGAATCTTTTCCATACTTATCTCACAATCACCATCTCTTTATTATTCGATAATATCTTTTCATTGTGCTCACTTATTCAACAATGGCGAATCGATTAAGCTGTTTCAAAGCACAATATGGTGGCTAATTTGGACAAGGCCGAGGCGAATGTGGCTTTTATGATATCATTGATTATCTTATTGGGTCGCCAATTAGTTATGCTCTTTTAGTTGAGCCGGATATCATTGCACCTTGGATTCAAGAATTTTGGGCGAATGCTAGAGATAATATGGAAGAGGATGAATATTATATTAGATCAACAGTTTCTTTGGACGGACTATCAAGATTACAGAGGCCTCTATTCGAGAAGATTTATTATTTGGTGATGAAGAAGGGGCTATTCGATTTGACAAGCAACTGATTTGGGATACTTTTAGGGATCTTGGTTATGAAGGGTCTTTGACAAAACAAACATTCAAGAAAGCATTATTTTGTCCTCAATGGAAGTTCTTGATTCATGTATTGCTCCATTGCATAAGTTCTAAAAGTACTTCTTGGGAGCAGTTTGGGTCAAATATAGCATCTGCAGTGGTTGGATTAGCTACCAACAGAGTGTTTAATTTTTCAAGGCTTATTTTGGATGGGATGCTTTCACATATATCATCTGGGTCAAAATGGTTGATGTACCCAAGGTTTGTATAGGTTTTCTTAAACAAGCAATTGGCTGATGTTCCAAAACCTGCTGATTTGTTACCTGTCATTGTGCAACAAGCCAAAATATTTACATTTATGGCTAGGCGAAGTGATTTGTTCAGAGGTGGAGATACTCCATTGACTACTACAATGTTGGAAGTTGTTCAAGTTTGTGCGTGATGAAGTTGAGAGGATGAGGAGAGTGAAGGTACTAATTCATGCACAGTCTTGCTTCAAAGCGCCTCTCAGTCTTGCTTCTCAAAGATCTGCATCACCAAGTGCTGACACACAAGGTACTGCATCACAAGGTACTGCTTCTCAGCAAAGTACTGATGCTCAAGAACATGTTCCTGTTACACCTCCACCATCTCTACACGAATCTCAACAAGAGATTCCTCACAATCTCAAGGAGATGAAGTTTCTATGGCGTCTGAAGGTCAAGTTCTCAACAATTATGCTTTAACTCGAGAATTGCAAAGGTTGAAGAAATCTTTTGGAGAGCAAGCTAAAGCGCTTAGGAAGTTGAAGCGTAAGTATATGTGGTTAAGGAATTTTATTAAACCATATATTCAAGGTTACAACTTATGGGTTAAAGAGGAAAACAAACGCCGTAAGCAACTTGAAAGGAATTAAAAGCGCAAGAAGGTTCATACAACATCTTACATCAACTTGGGAGGAATTTAGAAAAGAAAATTTGAAAGAAGATGTTAAGAAGAAAGAACACGACAAGGAAGAAAGATTATTTCAGATCTCGAGGAACAAGAACAAGATTCAAGTTGAAGATCAAGGTCTTGAACATCAAAGTGTTGCTTTTCAAGATACTTCTAGGCAAGAGGTAATAACACCAAGAGTATTGAATTTTGAAGAAGAAGTTGGTCCTTCTACAACCGATATACAAGAAGAGGAGGAAGCTACATTCAAACCTATTCATTAGCAAGTGATGATGAGTTCATTGCTACAATTTTAGGAGATTTGTCACAACCTAGAGGTGGTGTTACTATTAGAGATGTACAAGAAGAAGAACAACAAAGAACTTCTCAACTGCAATTGATCCTAAGGATAAAGGAAAGGTGTTACGTTGAAACCAAGAAAAAGAAACTAACTTTGGCGGAACTTAGAGCAATTGAAGTTGCTAGGAATGAAGTCGTAGCTAGAAAAGTTCAAGAAGAGTTAAATGCTAAAGATAGAAAAGATCGGGAAGCTCAAGAAGCTCGAATAGAGAAGCAACTCAAAAGGTACAAGATGAATTAGATCTCAAGTCACGAACCATTACTGATCACTGTTCGATTAGATTTATGCCAAGACTTAATAAAGCTAAAGACAAAATGCTATGATGGCTTATCCGAAAAGTCAAGGGTATAAAGGATTGCGAAGTTTAATTATTTTGAGATGAAAAGATTATATGATGTTGCTAGGGAGGATTATAAGAAAGATGTTGCGGGAATTAAAGACTTTAGAAGAAGCTACTTGGATGAAGGTGAAAGAAAGAAGAGTTTGAAAAGAAAAGGAAAATTGAAGTTCTGATGTTCAGTTCTCAAAGAAAGAAAAAGTTGAATTAAGATCTGAGACTAGTGATGAATTAAAGAATTATCTCAGAGTGGTAGATTTTGATTATACAAAGGAAGATGATGACATGAAGATGAACAGATCAAAGATTAGTGTTTTTGAAGTTGTGAAATCCAAGGATGGAGATTACATGATTTTTCATAAAGAAGATGAAAGCTTCAAAGTTTTCAAAAGGCTATGGGACTTACTGCACATTATAGATAGAGTTGATCTATTCTACTTATATAATGTGGTGAAGACTTACTTTGAAAATAATCCATTAGAAGGGATTGGTTTAGTTTTACATGGTGATCTCATAACTATATGGGAAGCGAAGAGAAACAACGATGATATTTGGAAGAATCAAGAAAGCTGGGAAATTGTTTCTTGGAGATTCTTTGAAGAGTCCGGGTTCATGTTTTAGAGTGGAAAATGGAACAATGATACACATGTTTGCGAAAGAAGATACCCTCTCACGGTCGAGCTCATGAGAAGAATGCTAGAGCATGGATTGGAAGTAGAAGAGGATAATGAAACCGCTTGCATGGTTATCAACTTATTTATCAACCGGACTACTATTCTTTGAAGATGATCAATAAGCGGTATGAATTTTATTTGAATAAATACTTTTGATAAATCGGTACTTTTATTCAAAGTCTTCTTGATCGAACGATACTTTCATCAAAGTCTTGTTTGCTAAAATAAACCGAGTTAAATGAATTTTAGAAGAAACCTTTTGTTATTTAATAAATATTTTAAAATAAAGGTTGAATAAATGGTTTTGTGATGATAACATCAATAGGTTATCAATCCACCATGGTTACAAAAGGATTGACTAATCCATGAGCAAACGGCTCGGTAAAGATATATCAAATCCGTTTTAGTTGACAACTTGCTAATAAGTTGGATGGTAATCAACTCACCATATCGATAATGTGAAGAGTTGGCTAGCCCACAAGAAAATGGCTTGTGGTAAAGGTCGTGGAAAACCATTATTGGTAATTAGTTCACCATTAGATAGAAGAACTAACTAGTCCGTAAGGTACAACTTTTGGTAAAGACTAATCAAATCATTGATAGTCGGTGATTTGCTAAAAATCATATGGTTATCAATGTACCATGGTCTTACACACCAAAACATTTGGCTACTCCGAGATAATGGCTTTGGTAAAGAGATCTAAATCCATTAAATTTTCAATGATTCACTTGGAAGTGATGAGAATAGTATGCAACTTAAACTTAATTAATGTACAAATTGTCATATGTTCTTTGTGTTCTTTGTAAAGATGGAGCTTCTTTGGATAATGCTATAAAAGACTAAAGATACTTTGATAAAGTATTACAGAATCTACAATCCAAAGACAAAGACAATCATTTTTGAAGATGACAGAGAAAAGATTAATCTACAAAGAAATATTTACAAAGGAACTTGAAGTCAATCAAGTAGAATTCAAGTTAGGGAGGATTGTTGGGATATGAAAGTCTTGAGCAGTTAAAATCTTGAAGATTTACAAAGTCTTTGCAGAATGGCAAAGAACTGGAGAAAGTCAAAGAGTCAAAGTCTTGCTAAAGATAAAGTCAAAGTACTACACATAAAGGTCAAAGTCTTGCAAGTGTTAAAGAACTGTTTATTAGTTTATGGAAAGTATTGTAATTCTAGAATAGATTACTTGTCGTACAAGGATACAATTGTAAACCGACTAGGGTTATCCTTGAGCCTATAAAAGGACCCCTAGATTGGCATTAGAGTGCGAGTTCACAATCTTAGAGTTTACAATTACAAAGTTTTTAGAGTTTAGAGTTCGATATTATTAGTGTTGTTAAAGTATCCGCATAAGAAGCGATTTAGAGTTAATAAAGTTATTCTTCTTAGATTTATTGAGTAAATTCCGCGTCCACTTAATAAAGATTACTCGGTGTTTCATTGTTAATAACTTAGGATTTATCCGAGGTTATTAAACCTTAAACAAGCTAGTTAAGTTAGTTTGGTTAGAGTACATCGATCCAACAATTGTTCTAAAGTTTCGTGTGTTTGCCGACACGATAAATTGAGTCGTCATTCTATGTAATCAAAACAAACATCTATTAGAAGAAACTCTCAAGTTTTCAAAAACTACAATGTTATACTACAAGTATTCTTCAATTATCCATCATATACAACAATGTTATTCACAAACATCTGCCTATAATTAAAAAAAAAAACTATTTACGCATTAATATATGTTACAAACCTAAAAACACAAACACTATTCAGCTAAACCTAACTAGCAATAAAAGTTAACTTTTACTGGATTTTAACCATATGAAACATCTACCATCATTAACATAATAATTAACTCATACAACATGTTTCATCATCTGATGATACTAACAACAAATGAAATCTCCCCACTAATTGATCTTCATTAAAAAATAAATTCCTTCAACTAAAATCATATACTATAATAACAAAGTTGTTAAAAACAAATCATAATCTAAAGGAAAAAATCAACAATCGTTTTACAAATTTCAACATACATATTCGTTCAACCAAATATCATAACTCACCAATTGATCATCACTATTATTACCAAAAAAACATGTTTCTTGATGAGTAACTACGAATATGATAACAAACATCTTTAACTTTTCTGCTACACCACGCATGCATTCAAGATCGGAATATATATCGCAGATTAAAAATCATCTTAATGGAGAAGATAGAGTAGGTGAGTTGGAAAGATTAAACCAAAAGTCAATATATATAATAGACCAAAAAATCAGACCGCTAATCTATGTAAACACTAATATCAACTTCTTCTACCAATGATGATATGCATTGATAGCGATAATATATTTTCTTTTGTGTATTATGTACACTTATTTAAAACATACACACACAAAACAAATACAACTTTTAAAATTGAGTGGTATTTTCTAACTTACCAAATGATAGGTAATATACAAATTTAATATAATTCCATCTACTCATTAGTAAAATACATAGCGTAAATTTTATAAGAATGTGTTTATGTTATAGTTTTACATAATCGTATTATACAACTTTGTAATATACATATCGTATTTTGTAACGACGGTGTTTGTCATTCGTATCTCAATATATTGTTTTAAGTCTCGAACAATACATTTTAAACACAATACATAATCATTTTCTACATCATATTTATAATTACGACGGATATCTTAAAAAAAAAAAAAAAAACTAACAATGTTTTTAAAAAGTATCAAAAGCTTCACATTAACTATATAAGAAGGTTTAGTTAAAATTACTTTACTAACACACTTTTACATGATAAATTATAAGTTGTTTATATTTTAAATGTTATTCAACATATTCAAAATAAAGCGCTTATGTTACATGCAAAATATTTAAAATAAAACATTTATGTTACATATTAATAATTTACATATAAAACAAAATACAAACATACACTAACTATAATTATTTCATTACATTTCTATAATTTACATACACACCACAAATAACTTTCTTTATAAATATTAACAAAACAAAATTTAAAAAAAAAATTAAATCAAAACAAAATTATTTATAAGTTTTTTCAAAACAATTATAAATAAAGTTTTTAAATTAACAATGAATAACAAACAAATCATTATAAGTCATGCCACCCATTGAAGTGACTTCAAAACTAGTATATATATATATATATATATATATATATATATATATATATATATGTAGCGTTATATGCGATACTATATTAGATACAGATCTTTACAGACTCATTTAGATCAATAAAATTTAGCATTATTAAATATTTTATTTAATTCAAAATGGTATAATAGTAAAACACATGTTCATTTTTTTTTAGAAAACGTTTTTTAAGTCCCCTAATTTGAATTATTATTTTTTGTTTATATATACAATTTTTTGCATACTTGTTTTTCAGAGAAAATAAGTTGCATATGTGTTTTTTTTAATATTATAAATTTACATATGTTTTTTCCGTAAAATTGATAAAACATCAAACTTGTTTTGATAAAAATGGTAATTGCATATATGTTTCTAGTGTACATTCTCTAATCTTCGAAGTTTATAACAAAAAACATAAAGATATATATGTAACATCTAAATTTATAACAAACCAAAAATTATAAATAGTATACATAAAATTTGATATCAAATGAAATATAATTCAAATACAAATGTATCTTGTTAAATATAAATGTGCATGTCATTTAAAACATGTTTGCACTCTTCCAAGAACATATGTACACGCTTCACTTTCCCATCAAATTCATTAGAACATATGTGTACCCTTTCCAAAACATATGTGCATGATTCACTTTCTCATCAAATTCATTACAAATGATGTATTTGTTGAAAACACATGTGCACTCTTCATATCGGTATTGCTCTTCATCTTTATCAGACTTGTTCAATACCTGGAATTATAAACATTTATTATTATTTTTATTAAGAACAATTATAATGTGCAAATGCCCGGTCTAAACAGATACGCACAAATTAAAACATATATGCATACAACTTTCATTGAGTTTACACAGACCACAAAACACATATGCACCATTTGCATATATGCATACATATTTCCTTAATTTTATATCAACGTTAAAATATATATGTACCCTTCAATTAACTATAAAACTAGTTACTTGCATGAACTGTGTTGTGTCCAATTTTCTATGTAAACATGACAATGATAGGTATTTACTAAAACATATTTTAATCAATATAATAACAACAAAGTTAGCTACATATCTTGTTGAGAAGTTTTCTTGCATATACATCTTCCATGAACTAGATATCCATATTCTAGAAGTACTAAAATCTGTTTAAGTGACCATAATTTTTCATTAAGAAAATAAGAACTTAACAAAACTATATTAAGCAGCCCCATCAATATAAAGCACTCCAACCCCCTTTATCAATGAACCATCGGTTTCAGGGTTGTTATTTGAATCAATTGCAGCAAGTCATTTGACTATGACCATTACTTTGATCACTCAGAAAGAGTAGTCTCAAATATCTAACATTAAAAAAAAACCTTTTAAGAACCAAAATCATTTTAGGGGTTTCATGAAATTGCAAAACAATTAGGGTTTCATTTTTAAGAACCAAAATCATTTTAGGGTTGTTTTAAAGAGAAAAAAATCATTTAGGGGTTTCATGAAATTGCAAAAGCAGATTATCATGAACAAAATCGAAACATCCCAAGCAACTTCCCATCATCCGTGAGTGGAGACATCGAACAAGGCCACATACGTAGGATGAAGGGTGTGGGGGCTGGTTTTACGTGACAAAACATGACGATATTGGGGATATCTAGATCATTGTGGCGATTTTATGTGACAAAATATGAAGATGATGGCTAGGGTTTTTTTAAGAGAAAACAAAAGCGGTGTGTAAATCTCGGATCTACATTATGATAAGGAGCATATGTGGGGCAATTTTTTTTTTTAATTTAAGAAATATAAACTTCCCATAATACCCTTTGCCTTTACAAATATAAACCTCATCTTTTGTTTAATTGCAATTTTGGCACTTTTAATTTTAACCTTTGATCAAATTATCTAATGGCCCAGATTCATTTTAATGGTACTGTAAAGTACTGTATTTAATATTAGTACTGCATAAAATACTGCATGCTACATAAAATGCCACTTGGCATCCCATAATGCCATGTCATATTTCCATTTCATCATTGAATACATGTGGCATTTTTTTTTAAATATAATTTTGACTAATTAAAATTTGTATTCAATTAAATAAATTCGGATTAATTTGGTTTAAAAATTTAATGTGCAAGATTCGAACCTAGGATCTCTTGGTTCATTTATAATGACTTTTACCACTAGATCAACTTATTTTTTGTGTTATGTCTTGCAAACCCATAAATATAATGATCAACAAAAAATATCATACATATAAAGAGAATATTAATCCGTATTTATTGTTAATTATAAAGATTACGCCTCCTTTTTTCAGAACCCTAATGATTTTTTCTACGTGATTTTCTGTTTATCTGTGTGCACACTCCTGATGTTTTATGCTTTAAATAAATTTTTACATGTTCATATGGGACCTATCATGCTATGTGGAACGGATCAGTATGTATCTATGTCTCCCTTCTCAATATATCATGTTCAGATTGTAATTGTATATCGTATCAAATAAGTTGTACAGTCACATTATGCAGGATGTTTCTCTAAAGTTATGCCCTTAGGCTGGAGGTAATTATCACTTTAACGATGTTAGCATGCTTGAATAATGAGGATACTAATATTAATCGTCTCTTTATTCTCCATTTTTCATCTATACTTGTTATTAACTTTACTGATTTTGTGTTTGTTCTCTGATTGATGCAGGTTTTGGATGTAAATTTATCTCGATCCTAAATCAGAAGCTCTATATTTTACATGTTAAGGATTCGAAAAAGATAAAGATATCTTTGCTTCGTGGAATTTCAATTATTTTCCAAGGCTAAGGTATTCTATTCGGTAATTTTTTACCCAATTTTTAAACAATATATTATATATTGGCAGAATGCACAAATGAGAGCTCTCTAATGGACTATACATTGTTAACTCTTCTTTCAATCTCAGCATATGTGACATGGTTTTATTTGTGAAAACTATACGATTTGTATGTGATCACAGAATGAACGTTGATAACATGTTTTGTTTATTAGTATGATGTATCAATAAGCCCTACTAATGATGATTTAGGCATCCCAACGGATAATGACGGGACTCAACCTCAACGCTGTCAATCTGGAAACCAGTGGTATGACATTTATGCCTTTGGAGTGATGCTTCAAGATCCTTTTTAGTGGAAGGAAACCTTTTTTATGTGTACGCTATACATTTCATCTTTTTAACCATTATCATGAAATTATGTCATATTTGGTTTATTTATTAACAGAATTGAGCCAAGAGAAATAAATTCTTTAATTAAATACGATTTCACACACCTTAGTACTCAAGTATTGTTATAATAGATGAGTCGATAGATGAGACTGTTGAACCAACATTCACCAAAGAAACTCAAACTCTCCCAAGGTATTGTTATAATTTGTTGATATTGTCTCACTTTGTACTCAAGTATCACTACTTAAGATAATAAAACCAACTATATTTGCGCCAGCATTACAAACACAGTTCTTTGAATAATGGATAGAAGAGTGGCATCAAGAAATTTATAACGAGTTTAATGATTAGAGAGATGGGACTCCACAAAAAGCTTATAAACCCACATTTTTCGGCTTATGAGGGCATAGATGAAGATGACATATTTCTATCAGTTGGTGCAAAATATGGTATTTCTCGCTTTCAGTTTTGGTCACTTATTATTTCTTTTGTAGGTAAATATTAAGCTATGTTCGTATGATAATCATTTGTTAGTCATCTATATCCCGCCTTCGTTTAAAAGCTTGATAATGTGGATGTGGTGGATACAAAGGTAAACATATTTTTATTTATTTGAACTGATTCCTGAGTAGTTGTTCGCAGGAGACACCTATGATTTCGTCATTAGCTTTGCCTTCAGAAACTGGTCATTAACTAATGTGGTATTGATAAGTTTACTCTTTTATCATGTTGTTTCGGTTAATTAGTTATACAAATACATCTCATGAAAGTTGAAACTCTTATATTGAAGTCCAATATATGCACTGACTTTTAAGTCTGTACTTCTGCTTAAAACTGGCAGCTGAAATTAGAACTCGACACAAGGATTGGGGCACGAGCATTCTTCACTGCACTCCTGTGATACTTTCCTCCTGAAGTAAGATATCCTTTTTTCGTACTAACTTTAGAAAAGAATTGCAATGTATCTACTCATTTTATCTCTTTTTGGAACTGAACATATTTATGCACTATATAGCTTTCAACAAAGATTGAAGCGGGATTACAGTATGATATACGTGACAAGCTTCATTATATCATGTGTGCAACCATGGTTCTTGAAAGGTAATAACAATCCATGAGTTGTTTCAGTTTTATCACGTTTATCTTTGTTCATTTTTAAACTACACAACCCTTTTTTACGAACACAGACGGTAATTTATGCAGAGCGGGTCAAAATTTTTATGCGTGAGAGATTTGCTTTTGTTAGGAAGAGCTACCATTGAAGAATCTTGTAGTCTTCTACATTGGTTGGATTGTGAAGTAGGTTATGGGAAAATGTTAGTTTGTGGTCTAAGCATGGGTAACTTTTCAACATTACAACTACACTTTCGTGGGATCAGTCAAATGGCCAAGATATAATAATTTAAAAATAACATTTCAAGTTCTTATTACATCCGCTTTTGTTTAGGTGGAGTACATCTTGCTATAATTGGATCTTTACATCCTACACGGTTGCTACATTCCGTTTTTCTCCACACTCTATTGTGGCATTTTGTGAAGGTGTATATATTGAAGCATGCGACGTCATGGGATGCCTTAAGAGATGATATTTAAGCAACTATGGCACTCTATCAAGCTCAAGAGCAAATAAGACGTTATCTCTCACGGATGTTAAGCGCTCGTCCCAAAATCCCCAAACGTGGTCATTCTTGTCACCGCCTTCGTATGTTTTTTCTCAGACGATCGGTGTTATTCAAAAGAAATTGTCCCTTTTATGTGTACACCATCCCAAGGGCGAGGTGGCGTAGCTCTCGGCCGATTTCTGTGGACAACCGCGCGCAGAAGGTCAAGGTGGAGGCCTCAACAACAACAGGCTCCTAGAGGAATTGTACCATCTCGGTAGCGATCTTGGTTCCGGACCAGATATGCGCCAACTCCAAGCTACACCAAGCAACACAAACTCCCAAGAACACAGGGTCACCATGAAACCTATGCGTCTTGCTAAATCATTTGTGTGTTCATCAAACCAATGGTGGTAGCCCTCGAAAGTGAAAACAATAAAGGGAAAGAAGAAAGCGACCAAGGAAGAAGGGTAAAAAGGGCAAAGGTAAAAACTAAACAATGCATATAATGGGATGAATCAGTGATTCTTTATTGGCAAGGTTTTGTAAATTCTTTTTGTTAGCCTTGATTATTTTTATTAGAAGTGATGGTCATTCACGATTAGGAACTTTGTAATGTGTGTTAGATATCATGATAGAATAGTCAACGGGCTCGTGGATTGGGATAAGCTAATTGGGCATTAGTTAAGATAAGCTAGCCTTGTATAAGTCCAAGTAACCCAATCCATGTCCAAGCCCATATACGGCCCATGGCCAAGCCTTAGGGCATCATCTCTCTTACCTATAAATACCCCTCAAGTATGTCATTTGAGGGGTGTGCTTGAGTGTATGTGTGTGTGTTTTCCTTTGAAGCAATATAACATCTTATTGTTTCATCTTTCTTCTCTCTACCTCTCTAAACATATACATACGAATATACATCAAGTCACCATCTAATCTTTTTCTTCATCTACGCATAATCATTACGTGTTTGTGTTGGGTTTGCTTGGTAAAGTGATAAGGTAAGCGTGATAAAGGGTATAAAATTGGTATCAATCGCCTAACAATGGTTTAGGAGTGTTTGTGTTTGTTTTGAAGGGATACGATAAGCTCACGCTTTACATATTTGAAGCGCTTAAAGCTTTCATTTTTTCACCAAAAATTCAAGATTCTTGTGGTTTAAGGTTTATTTGGTGTTAAAGTTTTAGTTTTTCATAAAAGTTTCAAGCTTTACGGGTTTAGATCGTTTTTAAACTCATTTTGGTTCATTGGTCATTTCTACTCGTAACTTTTCTAAGCACTTTGGGTGAAAAGTCAACATTTTTGTGTTATTGGAGTGTTTTAAGGATATCCGTGCAAGCGAAATCATTTGAATCGTTGGAAATTTCTTACGAGTAGAAGTCAAAAGTCAAAACCCTAGTTTTCTACTCGTAACTTTTCTAAGCACTTTGGGTGAAAAGGTTAACATTTTTGTGTTATTTGAGTGTTTTAAAGGCTATCTGTGCAAGAGAAATTGTTTGAATCGTTGGAAATTTTTTACGAGTAGGTCAAAACCCTAGTTCTACTCGTAAGAAAGTCAACTACTCATAAGTTTTCTACTCGTAACTTTTGGTGAAGAATCTTGAGCTATAACGGTTTACTCGGTGCTTCCCTACTTGGATAAGTTTGTGGAACACTTCGACTTTTGGATATCTCTTACACCGTGATAGTGTAAAGGATTTTGGTTCTTTAACCATAGTTTACGCATAAGCTAAAAGCTTACGGTAACTCTACGCATAACTTCACAATTACGCGTGGGTTTACGAGTAACTTTTTGTCACGCATAAGCCTAAGGTTCTGGCAGTGAGATACTTTCTCGCATAAGGTTCCTACGCATAAGGTTTCTCGCCTAAGGTTCCTCGCTTAAGGTTTCTACGCATAAGGTTTCTACGCATAAGCTTCCTACGCATAAGCACCGGATCCTACGCCTAAACCTCGTCTACTCAGTAATTCGTGTTTCTACGCCTAAGCTCTTCATTTCCAAAAAAAAAAAAAAAAAAAAAAATTAAATTTTGAGGAGACTAAACATTCAATTTTACGAGATTCAAATTTTGGTTTAAGCTGAAAATTTTGGTCAAAATTCAAATTTTGGGCCTAAATTCAAATTTTCGGGTCAAATTTGGCGTCAAAATTGTCATAACTCAAATTTTTCATACGACCTTAGAATTGATTTTTATAGTGAATTTCAAATTTTAGTAAAATTTTTTAAGATCCAAGGTTCTGAGTACGACTTTCGGAAACACCTCAACCGAGCTTAATCTTCATCAACCACAACTCCTTTATCGTTGAATCGATCCTACATCAACTTTATCATATCACACCTTCATCAATGGCAACTCAACATGACATTCATGCAGCGGTGCCAAAACCGACCTCCTATGTTGGCAAAGGTGGTTATCTTCAATGGACAAGTCGAATGCTCCGTTACATCAAGACCAAACCTAATGGCAAACTCATGATTAAATCCATTCGGGATGGACCCTTCAAGCCTCGACAAGTCCATGTCCCTATAAATGCCGATGCAACACCTCCCATCCCACCATCCTCTCATCTTCAAACCGAATCGAATACATCAAGAGGATCGAAACAAGTCGATGCGATGACATGGCAATTCATATTGTTCAACTGGGTTTACCAATAGACATTTTTGTCATGTGAGACAGTTGTGAAACCGCTTTTGATATGTGGGAGCGTGTTAGGCGGCTATGTTATGGAGCAAAATTGGTAAACAAGACATGGAGAACAAGTCGCTAGCCGAATGGGAAAAGTTCACATCTACACCAGAAAATCCATTGAATCCTACTATGGAAGGTTTTGCACTTTGATGAATGAGCTTATCGAAACAAGTTGGCACCCGTAACAATCGTTCAAAACATCAAGTTCATGATTAATCTTTCGGAAGAATGGGGCGATATGTCACTATTGTCAACCAAACAAAAGACTTACATCGGTGAACTTTGATCAATCAATGATTTTCGAAACAAAACCAAGTGAGCGAATGAAGTCGAGCAAGAAAGATTGGCAAAGAATCATGATCCATTGGCACTTATTGCTAAGACTCAAACTACAAAGTGAATACACAACAACAAGCTTCATCATCTTCCAACAACAACAACTTGCGACAATACATTCCACAACCTCAACAACAATTCTATCCACAAGAACAACAAGTCATTCAACAACCGTATCCACAATACCAGAACAAGGAATCGCGATCCACGAAGGCTGAAGTAGAAGCGACCTTGCAATGGTATTTTCTTTATTGGATAAAGCATTTAGCGATCGCATGGGTAATCAAAGGTTCCGTATCGTGGTGTCAGTTGGGTCGAATGTTGGAAATCGATGGGACATAATGTTGGGAATAGGCGTTGGGTAATCGAATAGCAATGTTGCGTTACACATCGTTGGGAATTATGGAAATGTGAATCGGGGAATCGAGATGCAATATGCGAGCGGTTTGATGGACATCAAGGGGTCGATTGTGAATCGAAATATGGGATATCAAAATGGAATAAGCATTATATGACTTACATTGTAATGCTACCTCCGAACCTCAAAGACAAGATTCAGGGATCTAGTGTCATACCAATGACAAAGCTTGAAAAGATCCAAGACATGTTGATGTTAGCGAGAAAAGAAGAGTTGGGAATTGAGTTGATCACGAGGAAATAAAATTCAGTACCCAAATGGGAAGATAAAGCAAACGATAATGCAACCTCCAGTCACACAATCAATCAACGAGCCACAACATCAAACGGTACTTATGACACAACTCACATCTCGACACAGATTCACTCAATGAGGTACCATTCGTTTACTCATGAGAAGCCACATTACGTGTCTCCGAACCTTATTATGACACATATGTGGGAGAGCAAGTTAATAGCGATGTTAACTCTGAAACTCCATATATGGATCCTAATGGAGTTCAAGTGATACAGAATGGTGCTAATGATGAGGAAACACGTGCTTATTTTGAATCATTAATTAATCAATGTGGCATTGAAGTTGAGAAAGTTAGAACGGTCAATCGCGAAGTTAAGGCCGCGAATGCCAAATTGACCGCTGAGCTTGAGAGTTACAAGGAGCACGCCAAAGCCTATGAATTTCATACAAACAAACTTTCAGAATTAGAAATTGGTTATCGAGATTCTGTTTTAAGAGAAAATCAATTGCAACTCAAGTATGACACACTTGATGTGAATTTGAACTTGAAAATAAAATCTTTAAACAAGGAAATTTCTGATCTAAATGACCAACTTTCTAAACAAAAAGCAATGCTTTCTAATCTTGAAAAGAGAAGAAACAGTTGATTGTCGATTTTTCAAAACGAGAAGATTCTCTTCTTGATGAAATTTTGATAAAGCGGAAAAAATCAAAACATTGGACAATTTGCTTCTTACAACGGGTCATTCGCCTAAATCAAACAAGATGCTTTCTAACCAAGTAAATCCACGTTTTCATACTTCACATAAGATGGCACTTGGTAACGACCCTTCTTCGTTTCTCAAGAAAGCTCGAAATCTCGAATGTGTTGCACAATGGAAAACCTTTGCATGAACCTATAATTGTGCATGATTCTCATGAAAAGTTGGAACTATCTCGAGAGAGTAGATCAAAATGAAACAAAAACATCCGAAATAAAACCAATTGATTATAACAAATGGAACAAAATTAATGGTATTTCGTTTGTTTCTCAATCAACGTTTTCCACCAAACCAAGTGTTTCAAACAAAGTGTCAACACCGGTTTCAAAATCGCTTTCAAAACCGCTTGTTGTCTCCAAATCTCTTTCGAACATTGAACAAATGTCTTCAAACAATCCTTTTAACACAAGTGATGCGAGAAGTATTTTGGAAAATGTGAAAACTAGAATTATGGATCTTCAGAGATCATAAAACTAAAACCAATATTACAATGAACATCCGGTTTAACAGCTTTGATATTGAGCAGAAAAAGTTTTTGAAACTCAATTGCCCCTCACCGACTAACATCAACTCAAGGGTAATTCATTTTGAACAAGCCTTTTGAAAGAAGCAAATGACTTTGTCAAGGACCATAAATCCTGGTAAAGCAAGCTAATTAAAGTGTTGAACACATCAACGGTTTGGAAAATCTAAATGATTCACTCTTCAAGATGTTATGACTACCGATATCATGTCTATTATTTTACAAACATATTACATTGAAGATCATGAAAGACTCGATCCGAGACCTCCGCAATTGTTTCAAAATATGAAAATGCTCTTGAAAAACTTGAAAAGAAAACGTGTCCTATTTTAAACGACTTGATCGAAAAATCGAGGAATGCAAGTATGACAAGTTGTCGTATGAGCGTGCCTACAAGGACATGAAAGAGTAAAATGATCTTTTGAGAGCTCACCGGTGTCTAAAAGGAAAGGTCAGGATACTAAGTTTGCAAAACCATTGATCATGGAGAACACAATGTTCCCAAACCGGTTTTCAAACCAAAATGTCTATTTCGCCTTTCCAAAAGTCAATGAGAAAATGATTTGTCAAAAAGTCAATACTCCACGACTTTGCCTATTAAAAGAGAATTATCAAAGCTTTTGAAAACCTGCTTTTGAGAAAGAAAAGTGTTTACACAGCATTTCTAAGACTAGTACACGGAATGTGACCAAAATCCGATTAAAGAATCATTGATTCTAACAACATGGTCAACAATCAATATCTAGAAGAAGCTAGAAAAAGGCACTGACTGAAAAGATGGAATTCTAGGTACAACATCTAGGGTGATGAATTCTACAAGATCTCAAGGCAACCGCTAGTAGTAGTAAACCATTACCTAGAACACTCTACAAAAGACTAGGGATTGGCTTGCATCTAAGAGTAGTTGCATAAAAGAAAATGCTATGCCCTTAGAAAACAACACTAGAATTCTAGGTCTTTTTCTAACAAGAATCAATTTCCAAAACACCGTGAGTGACAAAGTTAACGTTCATTGTTTTAAACAAGAATATTGAATTTATGCATACTACATGTAAAAAATGTATCTTTTCACTAATCATGATGCATGTGCCTTACAATATCTCAAGAAAGATAATTCTCGTGCCAAGGCACAATCCACTAAGACACCAAATAGAAACAAGCCCGTTGATAAAATGTCAAACAAAAAGAAACCTAATAGGTGGATCTCTTCAGACGTAGTTTTTCCAAAATGAGTCTTCCACGCATCTCAAAAGAAAACAACTCTAGATCTTACCTTAGGTGGATACCACGGAAAAGTTTTCAACACAATAGGTCTTAGATGGATCCCACAGGAAAGATTTTTATACTTGCTCCAACACGGATAATAGTGAAACTCATCATGTTAGGAAGTCAAATCCACTACAACCGTTGATAGTGATCACCCTCGCCGTGAGGAAACATGTACTTAACATCATATTTGTGAAAACTCTTCTTCTTTGGTTGCGGTGAATCAAATATCTCGAACCCGGCTCGTCTGAGGGTTCCAATTGTAAACTCTTCTTCTTCATCATTATTTCTATCTTCTTTATTGATTTTCCATTTCTTTTATAAAACCAACAAAACAAAATACAAAAATAGAAAATTTTCATAAAATACAAAACAATAGAAAATCAAAAATCCAAAAATATTCTTCTACGACATGTCTCTCGTATAATCGATATTCATGACGTTTCTAGAAATGTCATTCAACAATGATACGGGCATGTACGGATGCTTGAGCGAGAGTTCTTTAATATGTTTTCTAAAACATGTCGCTTCTCAAAATTTCTTCATAAAATGGCTTTCGATACATCAAGACGAAACCCGGACTTCAAATTAATGGCTTCGAACACATCGATTCAGACCCGCTTCAAAGAAAGGAAAGTGCTTATCAAAATCAAATGTTTTAAATATTTTTCAAAGCACTATTCCTAAAAACATAATGGCTTGTAAGTATTTCAGCTTGCAACCCGATCTCTAAAGAAAGGAAAGTGCTACGCAAAATCGACTTTCATAAATATCGAGCACTTATCCTAAAACAAATGAAGATAATTTTTCTTCAATATCTTCAAAAGATTTTTTTAAAATCTTCATCTTGTGTACCATTGATACGAAATTTTCAAAAGATTTTCAAAATCTCTCACATTTGGTACCAAGATAACTCCTCTAAACCCTTAATTGATTCCAAATTTTCTATATGAAAATATGTTTTCTTTAAGGGAGTATAAAACCAAATTGTTCCAAAATTCATGCTCAATCGCTTCTCCAAATGCTTTCGAAAAACATATCTTTTAATCATTTTGTGTCAAAACATCATGGATATGCTATTTTGAGGGGAGAAATGTGATTAAAATGTGATCAAAAGGTTTAATGATCGTTGTTTGAATCTCAAAAGAGCTCGACTCAGACGGAACCAATGAATTGACGAGGAATCATGTACCATCTCGAGAAACTTTCTATGACTCGACCAGACGGGTAATAATTTCAAGCTAGTTCGCTAGTGATGTAAACGTGTCTCGAATCGGTCTAGTTCATTTGAAGTCGATCAATTCAAACGTATGAACTCTACCCTCTATGTGCGATTTCGTCAAAACATATAAGCACATGTGAAGGGGAGTGTTTACGAAAATATAAAACTCACGGAGTGTTTCAAACATGTTTTCTATCATAAACACTTTGAGAGATTTTCAAGAAAAATGGTTTTATGGCAACAATAGGACAGTCATGGAGTTATAAGGTGACTAAGGATAGAAAATCCGTCCTATGATCCGCAGAGCCGGAAGGATCTACCCAAGGACATCACAAATAGTTAGTATTAGAAGTCCTTAGGAATGATCGTAAAAAAGGAGTAATGTGAGAAAGGAGAAAGAAGGGGTTGAAGAATTAAAAAGAAAAGTAAAAGAAAGGGTGAAAAGAAATAGCCCTCCATATTCAACCTTAGGCGTAAACCGGGTTCAATTCATCTCTCCATGGTTGTCACTAAGATGACACCGGTATTGAAGACCAAGACGTCATGGACCCATGACGCACCGCACTAAACCTTCTAGCCACTCAATTCCTCTCAAAAGGTTTGTTTCATTCTCACCGGAACCCTACATAATCTATTGACCTTCTCTTAGAGTTGGTTGGTATTGAAGAAGGAGACCCTCTCCCTAGTCTCCGCTCAGGAAAACCAAAATGCACTATTGAGTCTAGAGCCACGAGATTCATCAAAAGATCTCATAGGAACACTTGACATGACATCGCTTGTTGTTCATCAATAAGGACACAAGTGATATATTCTAGAGTCCTTCACAGATCTTAGCAATTTGCCAGAACATTTATGAGAAGTTACAACCGTAATCTTCAATGATTGAATGGAAATTCCTACCGTGGTCAACATCAAGCGACCGACAAAGTCACTGATAATTCCGTGGATTACGCTTAGTGTGTCTCAAACGGTCTACGCCAGTGGGTGATGCTTGTGTACCTCGACTCATCCGAATCAGAGGCGATTTCATGACTGTTATCTCACTTGGGGACTCCAGGTTCAGAACGGCCTCGCGAGAATTAGAGACGTGTTTCACACTATGTCGTTAACACCCTCGAAATTCAAACTTGTAAGTGCCGGAATCCGCTTATTACTAACAATGTTTTATGTTTTCTTATGGAAGCTCGGGAGCGGATGGATCGTGCAGACCGCCACATGCTCATACCAACAACACATGAAAGTTCTCATCAAAATCAAAGGCAACTCAAAGTTAAAGATGATTCTTCGTCAATGTCAAAGAATCTACAAAGTGTAAAGACTCGAGAACTTCATCATTGGAAACTCAAAGTCAAATAGAAGTGTGAGCATGGTGGAGAAAGACGTGAGACACTTAACCAACGGTCGACAATGGAGACAAACACATTAATTGATCACAAAGCATGAAGGAACAAAATTAAGACTATTCTATATCTACTCACAAAGTTCAAGCTCAAAAGAATAAAGACCTATTCAAGTGGAGCATCTTTTGAATGACCACCCTTAGGGGAGATTGTTAGCCTGATTATTTTTATTAGAAGTGATGGTCATTCACGATTAGGAACTTTGTAATGTGTGTTAGATATCATGATAGAATAGTCAACGGGCTCGTGGATTGGGATAAGCTAATTGGGCATTAGTTAAGATAAGCTAGCCTTGTATAAGTCCAAGTAACCCAATCCATGTCCAAGCCATATACGGCCCATGGCCAAGCCTTAGGCATCATCTCTTTTTATAAATACCCCTCAAGTATGTCATTTGAGGGTGTGCTTGAGTGTATGTGTGTGTGTTTTCCTTTGAAGCAATATAACATCTTATTGTTTCATCTTTCTCTCTACCTCTCTAAACATATACATACGAATATACATCAAGTCACCATCTAATCTTTTCTTCTTCATCTACGATAAGCATTACGTGTTTGTGTTGGGTTTTCTTGGTAAAGTGATAAGGTAAGCGTGATAAAGGGGTATAACACTTTTGCAAACAATGAAAATATGAGTTGTTTTTAGTTCAAGAATCATATTATGATGCTTTGTATGATTTCTTCTTAGATTCGCTTTCAAACCACTCACTCTATGAGTAGACATCATAAAAGAGTTTTTATGATCTTGATCTTCAATTTATATGCTCGTCTCTAGCTTTTGGCTTTTTATATGGGATTGATCATTTTTTTAAAATATATGCATATGAAATATAACTCCAATTTTGAAAATGGCGTCAAGTTGGCATGTGATATTGTATAGGCATATAGGTTGTTGAGCTAAGTATTTCAAGATACTTGCATCTTTGACACTTCGCTTTGTCGTGACGAAGGACTTCCTTTCTAAACTTGTGGGGCTCATGATTTAGACGTTAAGTATTATCTTTTAAATGTGATGGCGTGGACACTAATAAGTTGATTTACCCTAATGCTTCAGCTTGTTTTAATTTACCTTTAGTAGTTCTTTTCATTAATTTAGTATGTCACACATGTCTTATGTTCTTTTCAGCTCTACAGTCGTGAATCATTAAAAAGACGAGATAATATCTAAACGGATCGCCAAGCATATGCGTATGCAAATGGAAACGGTTGTTGATACGATCTGCTTACAAAGACTTAGGCATTCTTTGGAGCGTAACTATGTGTCTTGAGTAACAGAGCTCGATTTGATCGCAGAAAGAGATAGAAGGGCAAACCAAAAGCATCAGTATTGATTTCATTCCGTTTAAAACCTCCTTATTCTTGTGCAGAGGTGACAAATTGGACGGCCATGTAACAGTCATACTTGTGAAAACAGGATATGTTTTAGTACTTGCCACATCGGTCGTGTTGGGTTGGGTCAACTCGCAATCACTTTCGCTCAATAAAAGTTATTTGTATCTATTGTGTTAAGAAAACAGATCATTAGATATAATAGTTTAAATATGGATTAACATACACCTTCGGTGATATTTGACCTTTGAATCAGAATAAAAGGTTATGGTTGTTATGAAGTTTGTAAGAGTTTAAATGTTAGATTCAATTACAAGTTGAGGCAATTTTTGATAGAAGTAGCGCTCAACAACAAAAAGGTCTTCATTAATAAGAGAGTAGTTTTGGCATGTCATATCGTTCAAGTAGAACCATAATGAAAGCTATATTGAAGAATGCAACATGTTTAAATAAATTAATTAAAAAATAAACGCGCCCCTCTTTTTATACGCTAGCCAGATATAGTATAGCCTATAAGTTATCAGTTCTTAAGCGACAATGCTTAAAAGTTTATTTTATATTATCGAATGGTCTTAAAAATGAAATATAAACTTCTGTGTTGCTAGATTCTAATGGAATTAGTTACTTAGCAATGAACTCAAACAAAAACTTTGCGACATTAGTCTAACTTGCAAATGGTAATTTTTAGGTCGTTGTGCTTTTTATAGGGTGGTTCGTGTAATGGGCTCCAACGCTATCTCGCATTAGTACTAGACAGTTGGTCTTGAAGTCGTGCAAAGTTGTAGATATTGTGGCTTATGCCGGCTTCCCAGGATCGCACACGCCTAAGAACAAATACTTCTGCAGTAAGAGTTGTACCGCCCGCCTTCATTGATCCTATTGTAGCAAGAATTGTGATCTTCATTGGATTGATAACGGGTTTTAGTTTGTCACCGCTTTGTGTAATCACAAGTAATCTTTTAGATTAGAATCGGTGGATCACAACCCTTTAATAAGTTGAAACCGATAGTAGATGTGGAGTCAACAAGACAACAAGTAACCTTTTGATACGATTTTAGTGTAATCAGTATTTGCAATGAATAGTATGCGCTAATACCGAATGTGGTGAACTATGAAAATTGGATAGTGATTAATGGTGATCAAATCGAGCTCTCGTGAGGACCTGAAATAAATAATTAGTGGAAAGGGTTCATGAGTTGCACCAAAAGTTGGTAGAGCAATCTCATGACATGTCATTCAAAGGTGAATAAACAAAGTGTAAATAGAAAATTAAGGTATGATGAGCAAGAAGTTTTAAAAGGGATACTTACCGCTGTAAGTGATCCAACAAGTTTTTATTCCAAAATTAGTTGACAAATCACAGTCACAAGCAGGAATTAAGAAAGTGCTTCATAGGACTTTCAATGTAAAGGAAGCGTTTTTTAACTGTTTGGACATGATGGAGGTTGGTGTGATGCCTAGGGCTGAAACCTTTGCTAAGCTCATGAAGAATTTGAGAAAACTTCATTATATGGAGACTGATCCTGAGATTACGGAAAAAGTAAGGCAGATGGTCCGGAGAGTTTCAAAATGTTTAAAAGGCGTGGCGAGAGGACTTAAAAGAGAATGATCAGTACGTTAAGAGTAATGTAGAACTTGAGGTTGAATATGAAATATATAATCAAGCAAACCATACTTGAAATGTTGTTTTAAGAATGCATGCCAAGTTACTGTTATTTGTCATTGTTCTTACACCTTTTGCTAGCAAACCATGAACACTTGTACCTAAGCTTTATCGAGTACAAATGTGTATGTCAAATTCAACATCTATTCGTTTACTTGTAGGAGCTGGGAACTGGAAGCACCTTGGACGGAAGCTAAAATAAGTGTACCAACAAAGTTCATTGTTAGGGACTTAGATTTGGTGTATAGTATACTGGGGGCTAAGGAATTCATACACAATGGTGGATTCAAAAAATATGTACCACTATTGGAGGAAGTTGTTGTGGTTGAAGGTGCAGCTCACTATATCAATCAAGATGTCCCCGATAAAGTCAATAAACACATTCACGACTTCCTTAACAAGTTCTAAATTTAATCCTTGCAATATGCTTTCTAATGGTCATGACTTATGTGTGTATTGAATTGCTAATTTATATTATACTTTGGTATTGTTATTTATGATGCCTACTGAAAGTTGTTCTTAGAGTTGCCATTGTTTGCAATAATAGTGCACAATTTTATTTTATTGCCAATCAAAAACAGAAGCCAAAAAAAAGAAAAAAAGTTAATATGCTCGTTTGATACACTTTTATTTAATCTCATCCGAGACTGAGAGCTACAAACTTGAATCAAGTTTCCTTGATACAAGTAAAGATAATACTTACTAGAATTTTAATATGCTCGGTTTAGTATGATAGACTCATAGAAGTGAACAAAAAATTGAAGTTAAGTTATTCGAGTATGGGTTCGTGGTCGGATTCGTGACTCGAGGCCTCGAGGGTATTCCCTGGTTTTAACTATCGAGATTATGATCAAATTATAGAGTACCTCTGATACTTAGAGAATTGTGAAAGCAAAGGCGGGGATACGTCCACTCAATATTACAATAAATCGAAAAATTTGAGTTTCCACATAGGATACATAGCGAAATGCATTATATAACATGCAAATTTAGAACTTTTGTAGAAACTCGACTATGTACTTGCTGATCTCATGGGGCTTCTCTTGGTTTATCGAATGAGCCACATCTTTCATCACAATGACATCCTCCAAAAATAGAACATCCTGTTTAAACCCATCACCTAATATGTAGTCTTTAATGCCCGGTATATGATAGACCAAGTCCATATCCCCAATGATGAATTTTGATGGCATGCTACTTTTGCACTGCAATGCATTGCCGGTTCAGCCCCTATACAAAGACTAGCAAAAAGGAAAATGAATCCATTCAGTTAGTAAAATATTGACCGTATATGTAATCATCATGGACGATTTCTATGAATATTTTGTTTTCTACAAATTTCTTATTAGGTTGCAAAGTAAATCGTACAAGTGCAAAGCTCGGTAGTAGTTGACGCCACCAGACCAACCAGTATTTTCCAGCTGGGTAGCAAAGTAGTCGATATCTTCTTCCGCTAACCATGGTGGCAAGGTGACCGGAGTGTTAGCTGGTGAATGTTTAAATCCTATACCTTTAGGAAAATAAAAATTTTCTGGTTCTCGAAATGTCAAGGCCTTTTTAACTGTTGTTCGAGTACCAAGTTTAGCTAACTCAGCTTAGATGTCGCCTGGTTTCTACACCGATAGAAGAATGCTTAGAAACAGATTCTGTTTAAATAGGATTTGGGTTTAAGTGTAGATCATTTAGATAGCTCAACAATTAGGAGTAGGTTCCATTTATACTAATATTCAAATATGATCAAAATCTATAAGTATTTTTCATGATCAAACTCATACTAATATTCCGATAAGCATGTAACATATCATGTACAAGGTAATTAATACACTAGAACTCGACAACCAATAACCCAAGAACTTCATTTTTCTTTAATTGCAAATAAAGATTACCTTAAATATGGTCATATAGTGATCCTCCCCATAGGCAGCCCTCATCATCTCAACCATATTGATTGATGAGCATAAAGCAATAAGTAGCATCTGACCCATTCCCTTATATTTTCTTAACCTAATGTAATGGAAGATGTGAACTTTGAGCAAATTCTCGACTCATGTGTACCTCCTCTTGCTATTATAGACTCAAATAGACCTTAATTATCACCTCGGCCATCGATGGAAAAGTTGATATTCTCCAACTACGTGTAGTTATTATTTTTATGTTTCTTGCAAGTGAAATCAAACACGATAAAAATTTGAAATGTGTGACCAGGATACGCCCAACACATACCACTTGTGTTAAGAGGTCTTACATGCACAATTCATGGAGGTACAAATCTTGGTAGGTATAGTAGAACCCGGTGGCCGTGTCAATTGAATATCCTCTAATTGCTAAAGTAGCGACTCAAAGTTGATACCTTTTCTCGCTTCTTTTATCCTTCATTCACCGATGCGTAATCTCAACCCATAATAATATAAAAGTTGCAAGGTCTAAGGAAGTTTTCTAAATATACTCACCCAACACTATTCAAATACACAATACCACAAATAATCTAACAACACAATTACTAGCGATATTGCTTGACTAAATTACAAAATTAAAGATAAACACTTAATGTAACAAACGCCTTTCATACAAAAACATATCATTGTTACGCTCCAACGACTACCTACCACTTATCACATACTTTCTCACACTATTGCAAAACATAAACTTCTAAAACTCATTTATAACAAATAATAAATGACAAAATATGCATCACACTTCCTGAATCTACAGCTTCAAAAACCAAACAACAAAATTAGGAAAAAAAAACCCCAATCTAACTACATCAAAACATCACCGCCAAAAAAATAAATCCACCAACAAAATCAACCATTAACTTTTTACAAACCACAACACCACATATAATCAGATAACAATTAGGCAAAGCAACAACAATGTCATACAATAAACCTAAATAATAAACACAAAAGTTCCGCATTAAAATGAACAAAACCTAACACAATCAGGCAAACACTGATAAAATAAAACCAAAATCCAAAAAAAAACAAAAGAAAAAGAGATACAAAGATTAGATACCCTTGATGAAAATATTAGACAAACAAAAACTAATATTGAAAGCAACCAGAAAGAAAGACTAAACAAACTCATGAAATGCATGTCTCAAAATATAAATGAGATGAGAGTATAAATGTGTTAAAATTAACCTATAGTAGATGCCTATGTTGCTTAATTGACAAATATTGTTACACAACTTTGAGTCAAACCATTGCATGCGTAAAATCCATTTAAGAAAAGAATAAAAATTGATTATTAAATAAAAAATTTGGTAAAAAAGTGCAATAACCACACTCATCGGTAAAAAAACATGTGTAAATATGTTTATACAACAATTTGTTTACAGCTTCAAACACAAAACGACAATAACAACACTCATCGGTAAAAAAGTAACAATTATTAAATCGCTTATAGTGTTTGTTGTGTTGTAAATTTCTAAATATTACATAATACTATCCAAAGAATAATTACAAGTCATGGTCACCCATCTTAACCATTTCAATTAACTTTAATTACTTTTTAGTATATATTTGATCTACTAAATCCTAAAAATAAAATCACAAGTCATACCGTCCATCGGACGGGTTTTGACACTAGTATATATATATATATATATATATATATATATATATATATATATATATATATCTTTATATATAATAAATGAAAATCTTTTGAATGCCATAAGCCCTACTTTTGACGCCATATTCTTATGTCATAAAGCCACGCTTCACACACTTTCCCTATTTTTCTCGCAAAACCAAACTACCAAATACATTTTTAGATCTAAATGTTACATGAGAGGATAAATTGAAACATACAAATTCTGGAAATCTATATGTTTCACAACTATTATCCAAATAAGAGCAACATGAAATACTTAACCCATTACAATCGGTTAGTCAAATTCCTGTAGGTTGAATTTGTTTTTGGTCGAGGTATTATAGTTCTAATTAATTATAATATGTTGTTATGTATAGTTTATATTTTTTAAATTCAATTTTTATAAACCCTAATCAAATTGGGGGTTTTGCCTAAGAGCTTGATATTGCTGATTTTGTTTTGATTATTAATTTTAATTGAAATTAGTTTGTTTTTAATAGCTTGATTCATATGAATTCTTATCAAGGACCTTGCATTAATTTCATCGATATTCGGTTTTAATTTTCGGTTTAAACGATTTTGAATATTGATTGGTTGTTGTAATCCGCTTCGATTTTGATTACAACTTTGATGGTTGGTCCATAAGCCATCTTATGCAAAAAGGGTCATCTTTGAGATTCTTAAAAGATGAAAAATTATGGTCGCTTTCAAGATAAGGGTATGAGTTAGTGAAGATGTTGAAGGTGAAATTAGAAATGGGGTTTTGTACAATTGTATCATTCTTTTTTGGTAAAGGGTTACCCGATAAAATAATTGCATCATTCTTCCTTCAACTAAGGTAAATAATTTATTTGTATTAAGATTTTTATACACGATTCATATTGGGGGTTTTATTATGTCGATTCATATTAGGGTTTTGTTATAATGATTCGCTTTAGGGTTTGTTAATTTGCATTATAACCATTTTAATTTGTATGATTGTCTCGATTCGTGGTACGTAGTAAGATGTTTCTCTTTTATGTTCTATCGAATGTAGCAGTGAATTAGGTATGATCGGTTTACATGATTAGGAATATTTGTATCTCAACTTTTAGTGAATGTTATCAAATTAAAGGGTTGAATGTGGCTACCTTTAGTTTGGTGTGTTTCTTTAGACTTGATTTTAGGCTAACACTAAGTGTTCGATAGAATTACCGAAATGAATGTGACATTTTAATCATCAACACTTTTTAGTTTTTGATTTGGAAACACAATAGCTCGCTATGATTATCTTTATGAATTGCTATAAAATGGTTATGCAAAACCATGTAGAATATTTGCATATAAATTTGTCAATTATGTCTACCTTGTATGACTTAAAAGTTTTTAAAACAAACAATAAAACACAGGTAAAGTGATATATTAATGCGATAATGGATATGAATCCGGATAGTCAGATGGTTCACAAACATATATGCAAACCACCTAACTATCTCGCATATTCCCATACCAAAGAAGAAATTTTCACAATCAAGCGATGATCGTTCACATTCATGAGTTCAATGGATGGTATTTAATCGTTGCCTATATATATATATATATATATATATATATATATATATATATATATATATATATATATATATATATATATATATATATATATATATATATATATATATATATATATATATATATATATATATATATATATATATATATATATATATATAGCTAGAGAGTTGATTTTATGAATTTAGTTTCTTCTTTTTATTTATTTATTTATTTATTTTTTCTCGTATGGTATATCCAAGCTAAGATTGTTAGATGTAGAGTAGGATTAAAAACAAAGAAAAGTTAATGTTGCGCTTACATCTTATGACTCGTGATGTTCCAATTGAGCTTTAAATTTTATAGAGTCAAATAGTTGATACATGAACTAAGAAATGTAAACGCCAAAGTAGCGGCTAATCATAATTGTATCTTTATATGTGGACTAGCCACCGTCCATCACCAAACGCCTTTACAACTGGGATTGCGAGATCAAGTTACACCAACTAGCGGACGCGCTCACGAAGGCCGTGTAGGTTGTCTCGTTTTCGCTTTATTTATTTATTTAGTTATTTTTTTTTTTTTTTGCTTGCTTATTGGATGACGTTGGTTATTGCTTAAAATGATTTTGGGGTTTGATTTCGATTTATTTATGCAGAACTAGATCAGAATATTACATGCCTTGAGTTGAATCCTACGGACGTTGTTCGTGTGCCGGATGTCGGACGGCGTACGAGAGACTGGAGTACTCGCAACTCGCAATTTTAGGAGCTGTAGAAATTCACATCACAGAGAATAAGAATCTAAAACGAACTTCAACACATGAATCCGAACGAAACCAAACCGAATGCTTTGATTGTGTAAGTTTTTTCTTTATTATATTTGTTTTGCAGTTTCATGTTTGTAAGCAGCAGCTTTTTTTCTCTTCAAAACTGATGGCACATGCTTTTCTTCCATGAGCCCTTAATGGATGGGATTGCATGTAACTGACTATACTATGAAAAATTTGTATTGTAATTTTGTTTTAGGATTGTAGTTGCTGTTTTGGATAATATATAATAATTTATCACTATTGTCTTATGATCTTTAGGATTGTAGCTGTTGTTTTAGATAATAACTTTGTGTTGTGTTGGCTCTCATTTGACATGGTGTCTTCTCTATGCAGAAATGTAGTTCTTACGGACCTTTGGGTGTTTGGCGTATGCTCGGTGGATTAGATATTAGTGACCCATTGGTTGGCCAAGATGTACGAGTTAAGCTTCGCCCTTATTTCCTAGGTAAAGATAGAGCTCAACTTATGCTTAGAAAACTGAATTTTATACTCACTTTCATCGGTTTTATGCTCGCATCGTCATATGTGTGCAGGCATATCGGTTCTTGCACGGATAGAATAAAGAGTTCATTTGGGGTAAGTGTCACGTCAACTAATCATTTATTGTTTGCGGGTTTGTTTATCTGTACATCTCCAATGTCAAGTTTCTCAATTTTTTTATGTGTATAATATTGTCACTCATAAGTGGTTTAATTTAACTCTGGAGATGTCTGTTATCATTGTATTTGCATGCTTTTAGCTATATTTTTTTGCTAGCGTCCTTATTTCGTGTTTTATAATGTTTATTTGGGTGATGTAAACTATTTGTTTGTTATTTAAGATGGGTAAGGAAGTGATTCTTATCGAGATTGTGGTCGTCAATTAGTTATTCCTTCTAGAAGCCATATCGACCGCCACTTTTGAATAAGTTGTTTCGCATAACTGATAAGCAATCGCCAATTCATTATTTGTCGGTTAGATATGATTAGAACTTGGTTAAATGGGATATTTATGATTTTGGATATGGTCGCTTTCATAAATGATTAGTTTTAAACTTTATGCTTTTCGGGTTATTAGATATGCAATAAGTCATAATTAGATAATCAGGTTAACATGAAAAGTTCAATCGGTTTGTGTCTTTTAGGTTGTTGGATTGTAGGTGAACCAAGTATCTTGATGTTATTAAAATTTCTACGATTCCGATTTTTCTTATTATTTGTCATGGTAATGTTGACTTTCTTTATTGTAGAAAGTTGCGAGAGTTCATCCAGATGGCGCATGTGAGGTCCCTAGAAGAGTGGCGCTTTCAAAAATGGTGGGGTGAGGAGACGGAGTTTAGCTAACGGGTCAAAAAGGGTCATTTTGAGCATAATTGGCATTTAAGATATGTGCACCACTTTGTGCGTCAGTAGTGAGTGTTATCATGCAATGCCTTAACAAAATTTTGCAAACACTTCATGGATTTCGTGACTCAAATATTTGAAAGAGTGGGTATCTTTTGGTGAGCAAGTGAATGCTTCTTATTTGCTCTACATCGTTTAAAAGAATTGATTAAATATAAAGTTTATCATACGAAAATTGATCAAACTTTTCGATTGATTTTTTAGGGCTGACCTTCAAATTACAAGTTGGCTGCCATCGAAGTTGTTGTAAAAGAGCGGAGTACAATTTAGGAAGTCCAAAATTTATAACAGCTACGGATTGCTGATAATCTACAGGTTGTTAACACGATGTGTTGAAACTAACGCGAGCTTTGTGAGTTCCTTTACTTTAGTTTCAAGTGGTTTCAAAAAGATGTTTCATTTTATATAGACAGCTGCCCGTAGTTAAACTGGGTGAATATTATTCAGGTGTGGTCGGCCCATCAAGCTTCACGAACTTATGCCATATACAAGCTGGAGAAAGCACTTCTTGAGTTGGGCTTCAGTAAAAGGTATACAACAAGTAACTTCTGTGAATTTGTTTTATTTATTTATTTTCTTTATCACTTCTGCACGCGCTGAAATATCAAGCCAGATTAGGTATCAAATGACTTCTGTCAGATGCGCCACATGGAAGTTAGAGTTATAACTAATGGGTTACAACTAATGGCCCTAATATTACTTTTGCACATGTATATTTGAAACAAATGAATTGACAGGAAATTTGTGCATGTATAGTAAGGTGTTCATTGATGAATAAATATGCAAATTAGAGTTATAAATTTAGTTGGTAATTTATGCTTCTATCCCTTTGATTTTATAACGCAAACGAAACAGTATCGCAATTAACAGTCACAAAGCAAGGTATCGGAAAACTCCCGCCGGGGAGCGGCGGGTATTCAATACTTGTTAGGAACTAAGACCGGAGTTGTAGGAAGAATTATAATGGAATAAAAAAAATAGAAACTACCATAAGAGAAAGCAAGGAAAAAAAACAAAAGAATAAAGATGTGTATGTTTCGGGACTATTTGTTTATAAGAAAGGAAGACCGGAACACATATAGGTAATAGACGACCATTTTATGTGTGTTTTACATTGACTATCAACGAGAATCAAAGGCAATCTTTATTAAATTTTGTAATTTTTTGCATGAACTTTAATTTACATGAGCAACATGACGATAGAGTTTCTTGTATTAAAAGTCGCAAAGGATTGAAGGTGTCGATCTACAACGATTTAATCAGAAAGTATCAAACACGACGAGGTGTTTATCTTGACGTTGGTTGTTCTTGAATTCTATGTATGTCAATTTGTTTAGATGGTTATAGCTCAAACTTGATAAGTTCATAATCCAAAAAAAAAGTGGGCTTGTGATCTTTTCAAAAGTTATTTAAGCTCATAAGCCTACTTTTCAAAGTAACACAAACACCCTGATATGTCTTGTGAATGTTTTATATTAACCTAGTAATGCATGTTCTTGTAATAGAAAGCGGGCTTATGATCATTTATAAAGTTACACATGCTCATAAGTCTACTAAATTATGTAAAACAAAAGCTATGTATGGTGAATGTTTTATTTAACCGAGTGATGGTTATGTATGTTGTATTTTTCAAATTATCTCTAATTATAGCTTTTCTAATGCCACCCGCGAAACCCGCTGGTCTATAGTCTAGTATATATATATATATATATATATAGAGTGAGGATCAAAGGATTTTTTTAATTGCATGGATGTGCGGATTGATCTAGACCACTATTTTTCAGATCGATCTTGACTTTTGTAAAAAGTCAAGATCTCAAGGCCATTCACTTGCACCAATTGACCATGTAAACGATTTTTTGATTTTTTTCCTTTGAGCGATGCTTACTATTGATATCTTTTTCATTTTTTATTTTTTCATTTTTATGAGCACTTTTTGTTTTTTGATTATGAGTCCCACCGTGATATTAACGATATTATGAGTTCTACGATGATATTAATAATTTTACTTAATATCACCGCTTTTTTATTACGATATTAAGAAAAGTTACGGTGATATTAAAAAATTAACTTTGATATTTAGAAAACATGTAAAAAGTAACTGTGATATTAACAATTTTATTTTAAAGTTACTTTGATATTAGAAAAACTTAATATCATCGCTAGTTTACATACTACCGCTAGCCTTAGTGAAACTACGCTAGCCTTACTTAGTAGTGATATTAAGAAAGCTTGATAATTACAAGTGATATTAACAAAATTCATAATATATTTATACCTTTTAACGATAAAAATGATTTTTTTTTCTCAATTTTATTCAAATGATTCTTAATAAATTGTTGTTCTCTTTCTTTTTTTAATTTTTTCAGATTTTTTTGAATTATTATTTTTTGAATGTTACTGTGATATTATCCGCACCATCCCTACTTAAAATCTAATCCGCACCCGATCCCTTCCCTATATATATGTTAGGAATTAGAAATTCTAGGTATTAAAGAGTCGGTCACCTCAAGTATATGTAATCGTTAGAAAGCTCGTAGTCGTAGTTATTTTAAGTTAAGTAGTATTTAGATAAGTAACACCGTGGAGGACGGACGGTCTTTACCCACCGTATGCCTCGATCCACGGCCGATGTGTGGCGATTTATGTAAGATTATAAATACTCTCTACCTTCCAAGGTAGAGTTGAGCTCATAATAATATCTTTCACTTTCTCTCACTAAGTTCCCTAAACCTCTAACTTTCTCTCTCTAGAATTCCATCTACATGCTACTTTGTGTTATGGTTTGATGTGTATGTGAAAAGTTATATCTTACAATTGGTATCAAGAGCCATGGTTGGATCATATCTTGCACATCTTTGGATTTCTAGTGGTTTTTAGGTGGTTTTGAGTTTGAAAAGTTTAGTGGTTTTGCATCATTTGGTTGATTTCTTGTGTTAAAGTTTGAATTTTGTTAGTACTTTTATGTTTAGAATCATCACAAGTGTTTAGGTTTTCATTTGGTAAGCTTGAATCATCTTGGTTGGGTTGTTTTTGGATTGAAAAGTGATGTTTATATGGTTTTTCAAGCTAGCGACTTAGCTCACGGATTATTTTCTTCATAGCGACTTGCTTTACAAATTTGTAGCGAGTTACGCCTTTAGACCCAGCGAGTTAGATCATGCGAGTTAAAGCACAAGTAGTGGACCTCCACTACGAGTAGCGACTTGTGGTAGCGACTTGGTCCAGAGTGAGTTGCTCTTTAGCGACTTGCATCTTTAGCGACTGAGTAGCAATTGTCGCCAAAATTTTTGCTAGCGACTTGAGACTTGGCGAGTTACTACTAGCGACTTGCATTTGTCTAGCGACTTGGGACTCTAGCGACTTAGTGGTGTAGCGAATTAAGTGTTAGCGACTTAGTGCTTTATCTTCAGCGACTTAGTGCATTATCTACTAGCGACTTAGTGCATTATCTTCAGCGACTTAGTGCATTATCTTCAGCGACTTGAGTGATTGTTTACGGTTTTCTCTTGATTTAGTAAAACCCGTGAAAGAATCTATTTCCTGCTTAATCATAGAGTTATAAAATCCGTATAACTGTTAACATGTCTACCAACGCTCCTACCGCCATCTCCATCGCTGTCGAGGATGTTCAAGCAGCTGGCTCGGATACTCGCCCACCCATGCTTGACAGTAATCGACTACGATTCTTGGGCTCAACGAATCGATCAGTATTGCCTTGAAAGGAAAATGGTGTCAACATCCTCAAATCCATTGATGAAGGACCATATCGAGTTGAGACGACTAGAGACATACTGATACTAATGCAGATGGTACTCCTGCTTACGGAATGGATGACCTAAGATGTATGATGAGCTTGATGATAAGGATAAAAGAGATTTGATGCGATATCGTGGCTTCAAACATTGTTCTTCAAGGTCTTCCTAAAGACATCTACAAGTCGATCAATCATAACACGTATGCTAAGGCGCTTTGGGACAATGTTAAGATGCTTCTCTCGTGTTCGTAATTAACTATGGAAGACAGAGAATCCCAACTCTATGACTAATTTGAGCACTTCAAGATGAAACCAGATGAGAATGTCTATGAGTACTATGTGAGATTTCATAAGTTAGTTAATGACATGAGGAACATCGAATGACTATGCCTAACATTCAGCTTGAACTCAAAATTTGTGAACAACATGAATCCCGAATGGCACAAGTTTGTTACCGTGAAGCTCACTAAAGGATTGAAGAATACAAACTATGAGCAACTCTATGCCTTCCTCTTTCGTAATGAGAGACATGCTATGTTTGAAAAATTGATTCTCAATCGCTCAAAACCAACCAGGAGAGACAAGCTCGTCTAATGACTCTACAAATTTTCTACTCAAACATCGGAATCACAACCAAAGCATCACAAGTCATACCTTTGGGTAATGGTAATCACAAACTCATTCCCGATCCTATGTACAAACAAGCCGATGTCGATGCTCACGTGGTAGCTTCATTAATCAACTAGCTCTTCTCATTAGTCAAAACATGAATACTCTCCCACAAACCAACAACAACCTCGAATCGCATCTAACCCACACAATCAAGCCATCGTTAAAGATGGAAGGATCGTGGTGCAACCGCTTCAGAAAGACAGATGATCGTGGACGAGGTGGAGCTAGAGAGGTTATGTTGGCAACCGTAATCGAGGAAGGAATGGTAACCAAGGTCAAGCTAAGCCCATCAAATGCTATAACTGGTGGTGAGGACACATTGCAAGGAACCGCACATCTCCAAAGCGCCCATGTAATGCCGACACTTTAGAGATAAAATGTCACCGCACAAGCTCGTGACAATGGTGCCGCTTTGAATGAAGAGGAATTGTTGCTTTCTTCCGAGGCAATGCCAAGACCTATGATGCGATGTGGATGAGCAAATTATTCAGAGATAGGTCACAATCATCGAATGCCTTTCAAGTCGCCGATCGTGATGCATACGACTGATGTGGATGATGGACCTACGACACACAATTTTATGGCTAGCATTTCTCCAATGGTTTCTCCCAAGGTCTCTTCTTCACCACTAGCCGGGCCATCCCATGACAAGCTCATCTCGCAGGTATTAAAACTATACGATGATGTCGATGTGCAATGATGCATGACAAAGTACAATCAATCGAAACTATTGAATCAAATATTGAAAATATGGGTAATATCAATATTGTCCCATATGATCAATATGTGAAACAAAGTGAAAGTGAAGTTGTACCAAGTGATGCATCTTCTGCGCCAACAATGACTATGTTTTTGATGAATACACCGCATGCCCCGATGATTCCGTAATTTCAACTAAATGCCTATAAAGAACGTGTTGCTATTTATGAACAACGTGCTAAGTTTGAGTTGACCACTCGTGAGCAGGAAATGGATGACCAAGTGAGTACAAGAATTAGAAAAAGTAAGTTTAGAGAAGAAGTATTGAAACAAGAATTAAATTCCTTGCAAAAAAACTTTCTAAAACAAATAAACAAAACAAGAACTTCAAGAAAATGTTAAAATGCTTAGCAAGAATTTAATGCAAAGGAATCAAAACTCTTGAGAGATTTTTCTAATCAAAACTTTGAAAAACAAACTTGAGAACAAGTTGTACGTACAAGGAAACACCATTCGATCGCTCACATGGTCACTAAACATCGAGTCTTAAGCGATAAGCATAGCATTCCCTTGTTGAGGAACCAAATCCGAGGTAATTAAAAGGCTAGAAATGCTCATAAGGTGCTTTATGATGGTAATGAAATCCTTAAGCCTAGGCGTAAACCTAGTTGTGTTGAGGCACCGAGGAAGATAAGAAATCGATGAAGTCACTAGGAAAGGATGAACAAAAATTAGATGACCCTAAATGCAAAGAGAAAAATAAAAATCACTCCCCATGACTACAAGAAGGAAAACTGATTTCCTTGAACATGTTTAAGCCTCGACATTGTTGACTCCCAACAAGTTTTCGAAAAAGGATTTAGATAAGCGTAAAGTCGAAAATATTGTTGAAACAAACCCCTTTATGGAAAATGCCTGAGCGATTGTGGTATCCTCCTAATACACCAATGCATCTTGTTCCTAGAACAATTGCCACTAAAAGCAAGACATTAATTAGCCAATACGTTATATTTCAACTATTTGTTGATTTTGAGAAAACTTGCAAGAAAAGGATCACACCCACCGGTATAATCAAGGAGAAAGGGTTTTGAACAAATGAAAGAATGTTATTTAATCGAGGTCATGCCCTTCTTTAAACTTCTAAAAGACCACTTTGAGAGTCTTAAAAGGGATAGAAACCGATATTAAGGGAATGGAAAAGGAATTTGATGCAATGGTTGTCAAGTTAGTGATTATGAGCGCACTAAAATATAATGAGATTGAGAGGAAGAACTTGCATACCTTAAATGAGACTCTTATTATCGAATGTGTTGCTCAAGATATTTTTTCACTTCTTCAAATTGCTCTATTAATGCTTCCAAATTTCATGAACTATCTGTTGCCTCGAAAGTCTCCCATGATCGTGTCATTGAGCTTGAAAAACTAATTCTAAACTAAACGAGAAAATTGAACCGGATGATCACGACACTTTGGTTAAACATTTTCTAAACTAGAAGTTGAGTATTTTAATTTACAACTAAAATATCAACATCTCAAAGAAAATGTCAAAACTTCAAATATCAAGACATCTTCGGATGCTCCGAGTTTGATGCGCTTTTCAAATTAACAAACGTGATGAACAGATTCAAGCTCGGCAACACGATCGTAAAGTTGAAAGCCCAAATCTCTCAATTAAAGGGTCAAACGAACAATATGACAGGTTCCCAAATGCCTCCTCCTTTAGATTCTCGATTTCAAACGTTTCATCTTCAAAACCTAGTAAATGCTTTACAAAAGGAAAACGAAAGTTTTCTAGAAGAAAATGAAAAGGTTAAACGTCATTTCAATGAGTTATTTGAATCAATTAAAGTCACTCAGAACAAAAACAACGAACAAATAGCTTCATTGCAAAAGGAAATTGAGAATCAAGAGTCGTAAAAGGAAAATGCCAATGACCAATGGGGAGAATGTTGTATCAAAGGTTCACTCTTGTAATAAATATGCTTTATCTCGTGACATATGTCCCTCCTCATCTAAGGAACAACAAACTTGCCATTCAAACATACTTCTCATCCCTTAAGGATTGCCTAGAATGTCTGCGTGAGATTGTTGAAGAGGATGAGCTGAGAAACCTCATGATAATGCAATTGGACATGCATGCTTATATGCCAAACGATCTCAAGAAATCTTAGAATGCTTGATCACAATATGCCCAAAGTCATTAGGTGAGAGAGTTAATCCTTTGATTCCATGCTCAATGCCTAACGCTAAGTATGATATGCATTCGATTCCCAATGTTTTAAATGTGAACCGTAGTATGCCTTTAAGTAGTTCGATTCAGATCCGCCAATGCTAAGAAAGAGAACTCAAGTGTGCCTTCTAGGAGTACAAATCACAAGACTCTAGTTTTATGAAAGTGAACCTAAGTGCACCTGCATGTAGTTCGCACCCAAGACATCTAAACAGTGATGCAAAGAGTAGTTAAACCAACTAATGTTCCCATTCCTCTACAGAGTAATCGGTGACATTAAACGGAGCAAGTCAAAGTCTCAAGACAATACAAGGAATGATAGGATCTCTCAAGCTAAGAATGTGCAATCGAAGAGAGTGAAGAACAATCTAGGAACTTTAAGCTTGAATTGAATAAAACGAATCGTGTTGATTCTAGTATTAGCCATAGGCGCATCGTAATTAATTCAATTCGATACTATTTGCAAACCTTGTACTATTGTCCGCTTGAATTCGCTTCTAATCATGAATGTGGTGTTACCGCTCGCCTAATGATGTTAATTGTCCGCTTAATATTGTTAATGCTAAAATTCATGCTAAGAAGGCTAAAAGGCAAAACGAAAGAAAGTTAGAAAACAAAGGAAACCCACAAGAAGAACATTCAAGAAAATAGGCTTTTATTGGACACCGTTGGTCTTAAGACTAATCGATAATGCCCACTAGAAAATGGATGCCCACCGTAGAACTATTCCTTAAGAAGTGATCACACTTTGAACAGGCTAATATCGACACTAGTACCGCATCTATTCACAACCCATTCCATTGCCTCACTTTCGATATGAATGCTTCTATTTCGATGCGGGTGTTCCAAACATTGTTACTAACCAAATGGAACCCATTCTTGCATGGGGATCCCAATTATCCGCTTATCCATTTTTGTCTCGTGTTCAACCGCAGATCGTCAAATCGCTCGTGGTACCGGACTCAGTCGCTCCAAGCATATGACCTGAGACCGGTCGCGCTCATGAACTTCGTGATCAAATTCATCGGATCGTTAGATTTGGTAATGATCATTTCGGTGCTATTCGGGTTATGGAGATTATATTGTTGGTGATAGTGTCATCTCTAGAGTTTACTATGTAGAAGGTTTGGGTCATAATTTGTTCTCTGCTGGTCAATTATGTGATTCCGATCTAGAAGTTGCCTTCGTAAAACATACCGCTTTGTTAGAGATCTTAATGGTAAGGAATTGTTAAAAGGAACTCGTGGGTCAAATCTTTACACCATCTCTATCGATGACATGATGAGGGCTTCTCCAATCGCTTGTTATCAAAGGCTTCAAAACAAAGTCATGGTTATGGCATCGTCGCCTCAATCACTTGAACTTCGCACCATCAACGATCTTCCGTAAAGGACTTAGTTGTAGGTTTACCTAGACTAAAGTATGAAAAGGATCATCTTTGTTCAAGATGTCAATTGGGAAAAAGCAAGAAGTATGCCCATAAACCCAAACCTACTAACTCGTCACGTGTTCTTCATATGATTCATATGGATTTATGTGACCAATGAGGGTGCGTAATATCTTTGGGAAGAAATATGTGTTAGTTGTAGTTGATGATTACTCTAGATTCACCGGTCAAGTTCTTAAGGACAAAGGATGAAACTCCGATATCATCATCAAACTCATCAAACACCGCAGTCCGACTTAACAAAACCGCCGTAATTATCGTAATGATAATGGAACCGAGTTTGTCAACAAACAACTTAATGAATTCTATGAAAGCGTTGAGTCACCATCAAAGAAGTGTTCCACGAACCCCTCAATGTAACGGTGTAGTTGAAAGACTAAATCGCATTTTGTTGAAGCCGCAAGAACAATGCCGATCTACTCAAAGGTTCCAATGTTTCTCCGGGTCAAGTAATTGCCACCGCATGCTATACACAAAATCGCTCCTCGATTCACATTGTTCATGGAAAACTCCATATGAACTTGTCCACAACAGAAAACCTAATCTATCTTTCCATCGTGTGTTTGGTGCATTGTGCTATCCAACTAATGAGGGTCAAGACTTAGGCAAACATAGGGCCAAAGTCGACATTGGAGTATTTGTAGGATATGCATCAAACAAAAAGGGATACCGAATCTACAACAAAAGAACCCGAAATATCATGGAAACGATTCACGTTACGCTTGATGAGTGACCGGTCAAATGGCTCCCGACACTCAAGCTCAGACCCGACTTCAAAACAGTCCCATTGATTCATCCCTTGTTCCAAACTCCTCTCAAGAAACTCCATATGTACCTCCATCCAAGATGATGTAAAGAAATTGTTTGATCCTATGTTTGATGAACAGTATGATTCAATTACTAATGAGGTGTCGATCCCTACAACAGAGGATGCTCATATTCCGTTGAATGAAGTCAATCCTCGCCTCAATATCTTTAAGTCAAGAAGCACCGTCACGATCCTTCATCCTCATCAACAAATCATCATTCTTCAAATGTACATCATGGAAATATTTCGCATCAATGATGAAGTTAATCCTTTGCGACTCAAGATGCTCCATTTGAAAACATATTTGCTACTCCTAAATCATCATCGAACCATCTTCTTCGAAACATCGACTCGCCTACCTCGGTTCCTCAACAACCGCCACATGAACACCTCGTAAAATGGACTCACGATCACCCTTAGACAACATCATTGAAATCCTCTCGTCTCAGATCAACCCGAAACAACTCGCAACCGATGCCTTATGGTGCTTCTTCAACTCCGTACTATCTAAGATCGAACCAAAAGATGTTAAACCGCCATGAATGAAGATAGTTGGTTCAATGCCATGCAAGATGAAATTCATGAGTTTGATCGCCTTGATGTATGGGAGTTAGTACCGCTCCAGATCAAGCTATGATTATAGCTCTCAAATGGATCTTCAAAGTAAAACTTGATGAGCATGGTGATGTGTTGAAGAACAAGGCTCGATTAGTTGCTAAAGGATATCGCCGGAGGAGGGTATAGACTTTGAAGAATCTTTTGCTCCAGCTGCTCGAATCGAGGCAATCGTAATCTTCCGCTAATGTCGCTAGTAAGAACATGGTAGTATATCGATGGATGTAAAGACGGCATTTCCAACGAGATCTTAAAGAAGTCGCTCACGCCACCAACCTCAAGGTTTTGTGAATCAAGAGCATCCTACTCACGTTTATCGTTTGAAGAAGGCTCTTACGGTTTAAAGCAAGCTCCAAGGGCATGGTATGATACATCACAAAGTTTCTTCTATCAACCGGATTCATCAAAGGAGCAATGATCCTACATTGTTCACCAGAAGTCGTGCAAACATTTGATTCATGTTCAAATTTATGTTGATGATATTATTTTGCCTCGGCTGCACCCAATGGAATGTGATCGTTTTCAAATGAAATGAGTTCAAAGTTTCAAATGTCAATGATGGGACAAATGTCATTTTTCTTGGGATTACAAATTTCACAAAGTCCCGGAGGCATTTTCATAAATCAATCTAAATATGCAATGTAGATTTTAAAGAAATTTGGATTTGATTCAAGTGATCCTGTTGACACCCCCATGATTGATCGAACCAAACTAGATGAGGAACTCTCGGGATCATGATTGACCAAACAAAATATCGTAGTATGATTGATCCCGATGTACCTCACAAGTAGACCGGACATCTTGTTCATTGTTTGCATGTGTGCTAGATACCGTGCTAAGCCTACTAAAAGCACCTTGAAGCGGTTAAACGGGTCTTCGGTATCTCCAAGGAACCATCAATATGGGACTTTGGTACCCAAAAGACACCGGTATGTCACTAACAAAGATATGCGTCTGCATCATGCAGGTGTCAAGATACTCGTCAAGTACGCCGAGAGGTGCTCGCTTTTGGGTGATAAGCTTGTGAGTTGGTCCTCAAAGAAGCAAATGAGTACTTCTATTTCTCTACAGAGGTCGAATACATAGCCATGTCATCTTGTTGTGCTCAAATCTTATGGATGAGATCTCAATTATCCGACTATGGCTTTGAATTCAACAAAATCCTCTCATCTTGTGATAATAAAGTGCTATTGCTCTCATGCAACAACGCTCAACACTCAAGAGCAAAGCATATCGACATTCGACATCATTTCATCGTGGAACAAGTGGAAAAAGGTGTGGTGGAACTATATTTTGTGAGGTCCGAATATCGCTAGCGACATCTTCACCAAAGCTCTTCCAAGAGAACGCTTTGAGTTTATTCTTCCACGACTTGGTTTGAAAAGCCTTCAACCGAAACTCTCAAACGTCTTCGGAGGAAGACGAGGAGTAAAGGTCTATCTTCATCTATCTTTTGTAAATATTTATTTGAAAAACAAAATAGAAAAATATAAAACTTTCAAAATCCATAAAATTTGAAAAATTCAAAAATCTTCAAAAATATTGTCATTTTGTCATGTTTTTCTCGGTTCGATTATATCTACGGTCTTTGTGTTGTCATTCAAAGAATGACACGGACTTTAGATGTTGTTCGAATTTAAAAAAAAAAAAAAAAAAAAAAAAAAAAAAAAAAATCAAAAAAAAAAAATCAAAAATCAAAAATTATTTTTGGGAGAAAGAGAAAAATGGTTTATTGTCATTTTCAGCAATAACCCGGTTTTAAAAGAAAGAACAGAGCCATGTTTTATCAAGCTTTCAAAATTCCATGCTCGATTCTATTAACTTTCATCTGGAAAACTAAATGCTTTGAAAAATAACTCGATCTCTATTTTTGATAATCATCGGACTTATTTGTCAAAATCTTATCTCTCAATCAACAACCTATGTCATTGATTGAGGGGAGAATGATTTCAATTAAATTAAAAGTTATTTGGCATTAAATTGTTTTCAAAAGATGTACATGCATGTTTTATCAATGGAGTTTAAAGTCTTAAAATCCGATCCGTATCGCTTAAAAACGCTTTCATAATCAAGTCACAATTCTCCTTAAAGATTTCAAAATCAATTTAAATCTATAAGAGATCACAAATCTCAATTTGATAATTGTGATCGGGGAGAATGTGTGATTTAAATTGGTTTAAACCGATAATTCGATAAATGGTTTTATAAGGATGTACATGTCATCCTCCCGCATGTGACAAACGATTTCAAAATTTTGATGCACATGTTGAGGGGGAGCATCTATCTTAAACCTATGATTTGAAACGTGATCATTTATCTAAATGTGCAGGTTCCCTCTAGTATGTGTAAAACTCCTTTCAAACCTAAAAGCACATATTGAGGGGGAGCAAAACCATGAAAATCTTATCCTTCCCCAAAATGCTTTATCTACTTGATTCGATTTGGGAAGTGATGGTGATATTTTTTAGAAAATGGTAATCAAAGAAGTAAATTCTTCCTCTTGCCTCCGTGTGCAAAAAGATTTCAAACATTTGATGCACATGTTGAGGGGGAGCACTTATTCTAAAAATATCAAAAACAATTCAGGTACAAAATGTTTTGATAATATATCACAAGTATCTGGATTGATTTTCAAATGGTTTTCAATTGGTTCCAATGGCAGATGAACAATACCAAATAGACCGACCAACTTTACTTTATGTACGGTGATATAAGGATGATAAGGTTAGGTATTGGTTCCCATGATCCGCTGTAACCGGAGGGATCTACCGAGGACAATCCACTAGTTAGTGTAGAAGTCCTTAGGTATAATGATAAAAGGAGAAAAGTGAGATATGGGAAGTGTGCGGATCGAGAGGCAGCTAGTAATGGAATAAACCCAACAAGGTTCTAGCTATGAAGTCTCGGTAAGCACAAGGGGTTGAAGAATTAAAAGAATTGAATGAGAAAGGGTGAAAACAAATAGCCCTCCATTTATTCAACCTTATGGCGTAAACCGGGTTCAATTCATATGCTCTTGATGGTAACATCGGTATTGAAGACAAGACGTCATGGACCCAAAGGACGCACCGCACTTCAACTTTTCAAACCACTCAAGTTTCTCTTAAAAGGACTTGTTTCATTCTCACGGGAACCGACATTATCTATCGACTTTCTCTTAGAGATTGTTGATATTGAAGAAGAGACCTCTCCTAGTCTCCGCACAGATCCAAATATGCACAAATTGAGTCTAGAGCCACGAGATCATCAATAAATCTCATTAGGACACTTTCAATGAAGACTCTACTTTTCACACAATGTGAAAAGAGATTATATCTTGAGTCCCACGCATTATCCTTGTGGTATTGCGAACATCCGAGTGATGTGTTATCATATTCACAATGAAGATGGAAAGCCTTCGAGCCAACATCAAACAAGCTCTGGTAGGTGGCATGTGAGATCTATTATATGGATCAACCATGTGACAACCGAATGAAAACAATGGGCGATTCAATTTCTTGAATCAATCACGGTTCGAGTTATGGATTGACGGATACCTTTGAAAACCGGTCTTTGTGCTTAACAACTCTTTTCTTTAGCACATCGACCGTGTTCGGACATTTCAAATTAAAGGTGTTTTATGATTGATAATTGATTTTCATTAAAACCTTCGTTGTATTGCAAAAACAATTTCTATTGAGCAATACACGATTGTTTTTCAAACATCTTTTCATCAATCGGTGGACTTAAATTACCGGTTCACTCACTCCGTGTTGTCTTCTTTGAGACGTTCGGTTTGAGAACGACTAGAACAATGCGAAACCTCGTCAAGGAAATTCTTGAATTATACCGATCACAAGCAGATTTGTATCGATCAACGGGAACCGTGGTCGTGTACCTCAATTCAACAAAGTGATCAAAGACACTTTCGTGCGATTTATTGCTAATCACAGTATGCAGTACGCCCGACGCGTTCAATGATCGAATGAAGCGGTCAATCCATAGCCGCATGCTCACTTAACACATTCATCTACAAAGAAATCATGATTAGTGCATCAATGACTCGATATTTTCACTCCATGCTTCGCTACGCTGCGCCAATATCATGAATCAACTAAAGCTTCGCAACTCGATGAGAAGATATCATGATCCGAAATGTGAGCATGTCGGTCCTAAAGTCACAACACCACAATGGATATCTCGAGAGATTTTGTTAGGTGATGATCTCAAGAGCTGACTCATAATTTACTATCACGTGGATCAGTAAAAGACCTCCACTTGAAGTAACCAAACATGCAATGTGAAGAATCAATGACTACGAGCTTAGGAACAAAGGACTACATCAAGAATGCAAGAACAATTGTTAATGTCATATCTGTTTGTATTCAATGTAATTTTAGTACATGATTGAGGTGACCTCCCTTAGGGGGAGATTGTTAGGAATTAGAAATTCTAGGTATTAAAGAGTCGGTCACCTCAAGTATATGTAATCGTTAGAAAGCTCGTAGTCGTAGTTATTTTAAGTTAAGTAGTATTTAGATAAGTAACACCGTGGAGGACGGACGGGTCTTTACCCACCATGCATGATCCACACCCGATGTGTGGCGATTTATGTAAGACTTTAAATACTCTACCTTCCAAGGTAGAGTTTGAGCTCATAATAATATCTTTCACTTTCTCTCACTAAGTTCCCTAAACCTCTAACTTTCTCTCTAGAATTCCATCTACATGCTACTTTGTGTTATGGTTTGATGTGTATGTGAAAAGTTATATCTTACAATATATATATATAGGATAAAGATCAAATAAAAAGACAAATATCCGTAAAAGATAAAAAGATTTTTTCAAAAAAGTTCTCGAAAAATTCCTAAAAAATTCCACAAGATCGGGTATGATGGTGCATGAAAAAGTTGTGAAAACTTTTTTCTAAAAGTGGATATTTTTCCCAAAAAAATTATGAAAAATACGTTTGCACATTAAATCATTTTTTGTGCGTCAAAATTGGTTTTAGACCCAACTTCTTTTCGACTTTTTCGTCAAAATAACATTGGGCGTCTAACTAAAACAAGTTGAAAATTTTGTGCATCAAAATTTTTGCGCATCAAAATTGCGTTTTTGTACATTAAAAAAATGTATCAAACTCAAAATTATAAAAAAGTTTTCACAAAGTTTTATGCACACAACATACCCGATCTTGTGGAATTTTTTGGAATTAAAAAATATATATTTTTTTTTTTACGGATATTTGTCTTTTATTTTAACTTTACCTATGTGTGTGTGTGTGTATATATATATATATATATATATATATATATATATATATATATATATATATATATATATATATAGGATAAAGATCAAATAAAAGACAAATATCCGTAAAAGATAAAAGATTTTTTTCAAAAAGTTCTCGAAAATCCCAAAAATTCCACAAGACGGGTATGTTAGTCAGCACGAAAAAGTTGTGAAAAACTTTTTCTAAAAGTGGATATTCCATAGGCGGGCCCTCGTTTTTTAGCCTTTGTCTCACATCACCCAAAAGTCAAGTTCATTTCCGTCTCTATCGCATATTAAAGGAGGAAGCGCCGGTCCGTTGGTCGTAATCTTGATTTAAGAAGTCATTAAATGCTTCTTGGGGATTGTATGGAACCTCGTTCGCCAGGGAGGATTACATTCCAAGATTCCCTCAAAAGACGCAAACACTCATCTTTGGAGCTCACGGATCGGAGGTCTTTTTTCGAAAAAAATTATGAAAAAATCTTTACGCATTAAATCGTTTTTGTGCATCAAAATTGGTTTTGCACCCAACTTTTTGACTTTTTCATCAAAATAACATTCAAGATCTAACTAAAACAAGTTGAAAATTTTGTGCATCAAATTTTTTATGCATCAAAATTCATTTTTGTGCATTAAAAAAAGCGATCAAACTCAAAATTATAAAAAATATTTTCACAAAAGTTTTATGCACCAACATACCCGATCTTGTGGAATTTTTGGAGAATTTATTTTAAAAAATAAATCTTTTATTCTTTTACGGATATTTGTCTTTTATTTTAACTTTACCCTATATATATATATATATATATATATATATATATATATATATATATATATATATATATATATATATATATATATATATATATATATATATTACAATTACAACACGTCACTTGCTAGCTAGGTGTGACGCCGTCATCTCGGGTTTTGTTTTTGCTCCGACTTAGTTGTGACAGCGTCACTTGCAAGTTGTGACGCCATCAGCCTTGAAAATCTTGATCATGACATGGTCAGGGTAAACCGTCACAGGACTCTGAAAAGTCAGCATCCCCTGGTGATGTGGTCAGGGTAGACATTCACCAGACTCGGAAAAGTCATCACATCCCAAGTGATGACATCAAGTTGTGGTTGTGACGCCATCACGAGGCCTTCTCGTGACGTCTTTGGCGTTTTCTTTGTTTTATTCGTTTTTTCCATCCAAACGAGCTCAAATTACGTCCTTTTTTAGCAAATGCATCTCAAGTACCTAAAACTTAAATAGAAACGATTTAGGGTACTAAATGATCGAATATGCACGGATTTAGAGGTTAAATGACCCCTAAAAGTATACAAAATTACACCTCGTCAATATCCAACAAAATCACAACCATAATAGGCTGCTATACGAAATACGGGACAATGTCACATCTAATCATATTAAATAGAAGTAAAATGCCCAGCACAGCTGCTACCATAATAGGTTGCCATATCAAATGCTACATAAGTGGCAGAAAATTTTCTCATTTTTGAATTCATCCTAAAGCTTGACCATGAGCCAATCAACGGTGAGTGAATCCCAAAAATGAAGCACAAAAACATGGTTGCGATCATAATAGTACATCGTGCCAAGATATAAATAATCTCAAATGTAACTAAACTCATGCAACCTCATCGCATCCAACACTAACACAACGTATCTGAAAGTATAATAACATGCACTTGGCAGATGTAGTACAAGCTCAGATAGGGTACCAATTGAGGATAATATGATACACCCGTCATGGTTGCAGCCCTAATAGGCTACCCTGCCAACATACGAATTATCTCAGCTTAAACCCAACCCATGAAAAATCATCAAAGCCCCAAAATACAATACATCGAGTATGTCTACAACCATAAAGTTCAGAAACAACACCAAATACACGACATCACTACACCACAATATAGGGATGATTGCCTACGAAAACTCACAATTTAATCACAACCATAATAGGGCATCATACGAAATACCCACCAATTTCACCTCAATCAAATTAAATAGAATCGAACAACCAAGATGGTTGCTATAAGTAATAAATGGGCCACGCCAAATCTTGGAAAATATCATTTTAAAGAAACACAAATTTTAGGATCCACAATCGAATAAAGAAAATATACCCAAACTTTAAGGTTAAACATGTTTCCGGTTAAACTAAAAAAAGTAACTTTTTTAACCAATCACAAATCCACAAACAATCAAGTAACAAGCTGCATGTTCGAAAAAATCAACCAAAAACACCATGCAACGAAATAAAAACATAAATCTACAAAAATTGAGAATATATCCTGTAAAACTCTAAAATCTTATTTTTCTTAACCAACCTCAAATCCACAAAACAATCGATTAATCAAGCGTAACCACCATGCAAAAAATAAGTTTTTTTTTTCAAAAATGCTAAATCTTAAGTGTTGAGGAACATGGAGGAAGACTATGTGGATAGAAGCTTTGAGAGAAATATGTGTGAGTAAAATGAGTGGCACAAACAAGATAATGTAAGGAAACGGTTACACTTTTATTAATAAAATCTAAATTACAATAAATAAAATTAACAGAAAATTAACTACAAACAGAATGTAAGCAGATAAACGATAATTAAATAAAATAATAAAATAGTCAAAATACTTACTTGATCACCAAATAGAGATTAACAAAGAAGCACTAAAAGCCGAGGCACATGTTTTACGCTTCCCCTTAAAAGCAGTTAGATGATACATTTACCGGTACAACGACCAAAAAAATGAAGTTGTCTTGTCGAACTTAACTAAAGCGCGGCAATTTCATCTTAAGAGATCGTATTCCATACATTGAAAATCAATAATACTTATTGATTTGATGTGTAAAAACTTGTGGAATTAGGGCATCTATTTATACAAAATAGACTCCTACAAGTTTACCCATCCCACCGATGTGGGATTGAAAATAAACTACTTTTCCTCTTTAGGCATGGTGTAGAATGTCTAACTTTGAGACCCGATATCTCATTCACATCAACTCTATTTTGGACACATAAAGGCTTATTATGAAGCTCTCTTGAGGAGAACGCGAACATACAAACTATTACTCATACATATGACACACACACATAGATAATTGTGTCCAAAGTTGGTCAAAAGTCACTTTGCTAACCAATTTTCTAACAATCCCCACATGAATGGAGATCGGTCGTGTCACACAAAAATTACGATGAAATTCCAATAGTTGAATCTTGCAAAGGATAGGTAGGTTTGACCACTTTGAACCTTCCTTGTGAAATGCACTTAGCCTTCTAGCCGTCGATGAGCCAGCGATGTCTTTGAGCGAGCTGCTTTGTTTATGTGAGCGACAATACATTTCACACAAGATTGTCCCTAACATTGTTAAGTCCTCATAGTCATGTTCATTATGGTCACGAACATTTTCACAGTTCTGAAGAGCTCTTAGGAATTGCGCCCCCAATTCCTTTCGAGCGACCCACTTCTCTCACATAGGTGATTTCATCTTGAATCATTAAAAACATATGTTTTGTGATTTCATGTCGAATCATTATGCTTTGTGATTTCATCACGAATCATTAAAGCCATATGTTTAACCTCTCAACAAGTCACATTTGTTATAGGAATGGACTAGGAAATTACAATGTTAAGTAACTCCCCATATTGGCGTGACTTCCCCACATTTATATGATTAGGTTGTCTATTGAACCCGGATCTTGGGATCTCCGGTCAAGCTGGGTCGGGTTTTCCTTCATATAAACTCATTCCTTTAAGGGCATTAGTCTCATTCCTTTAGGCGACTTCTTGACTAACTCTCTCGCTTAAGCCTTTCATAAGCGGATCGCGATGTTATCCATTGACTTTAGGTAGTCAATCGTGATAACTCTAGTTGAGAGTAGTTATCGCACCAATCAACGTCTATGATGGATATGTCTCGACTTACCGTTTTACATTGTGATATGAGCTCTGTCAATTTCCAATTGACTATCACACTTTATGTAGATGGTCGTTACCGGTTTACGCCATCTTGGTATGTCCTCTACGAGATATGCCACATATTCTGTAAATTTATCTCAAATGATAAATTCAAATTCTATCATAGATTTAGCTATAAAAGTCTGTTTGAAATACTTTTAAGATTTTCAAGACATAGCTTCCCACATAGACTCAATACATCCGATCTAGTGGATCTAGATTCTTTATGTAAGAATCCATATTTGCATTACTCTATCATTAGATAGCATTTGGATATCTTCCAAAATGCAATATCATAAGTATCATAGTACTCGTGTAATTCTATTCAAATGTTCATCACTTGAATTTATTGGTATATTTACGTAACCTGATTATAACTTCTAAATCAGGTCTCACATACGTCATTAGACACATAAGATGCCCAATATTCTTTGAGTATTCAAAATGGGCAATACCTCTACCTCTATTTTAAATAGATTTAAAAAGAGGTCGTTGGAGTTCTAGCTAGGCCGGAATCCCCCACATTGAACCTCTCAAGAATATTGTCCTTATAATGTTTTTGACTTCAAAACAAATCCATTTGGTTTCATATGATCTTAGTTCCAAAAACCATATCGAACAACCAATGTAGTTCATGTCAAATATTGACTCAATATTTCATTAGTGGATTTGTTTACCTTGTTATCACTTACGGTGATAAGTATACCATCCATGTATAAACACACGATTACATATATACTAGTGATTTTTTCTTTCTTTTTCCACATACATCAGTTAATTTTGAATTCACGTTCGACATGACGTGGTGAAAAATTTAGATGTCGTGTTGGGAGCTTGCTTTAAGCCATATAATGACTTAACAAACCTACAAACTTTGTTCTCTTGTCCACGAGCCATGAAACCCTCGGGTTGGTTCATGTAGATTTCTTCTTCTAAATCTCCGTTTAGAAATGCCGTTTTCATCCATTTGGTGAACTTCCAAATTTTTGAAAGCGGCAATAGCAAGTATCATCTTAATCGAGGTTATTAGGTGTAACGAGAGAATATGTATCAAAGTAATCAAGACCTTCTCATTGTCTAAATCCTTTGATTATTAATCTTGACTTATACTTGTCAATGGTGCCATCGGCTTTCATCTTCTTGAAGATCCATTTATAGCCTAGTGGTTTACAACCGGAGGTAAATCCACGAGCTCCCAAGTATGATTTTGTAAAATAGAATCTATTTCACTTTTAATGGCTTCTTTCCATTGAGGCCCTTCCGAGGAAGTAGCCGCCTCTCGTATGAATTAGGTTCATTTTCAACCATAAAAGAAACTAAATTGGGTCCAAACTATTTCTGGTTCTTGCCTTTTGCTTCTTCTAGGTTCAACCTCTTCTTCCTAAGTTTGATATTGTCTCTCATCTTGGAGATCATTATCGACTCTTGTTGTCTCTTATCGAACAACATTATCATCTTGATGTCTCATCATCATTTAGTTGCCTCTCATCATGGAAAAGCGTATCATCTAGTCTAGATGAACATCTATTTTCCTCGGATAAATAAGGAAACACATTTTCAAATAATGAAAGTTTTCCTTGATTCCATTATCGTATCTTTGTATATATTCAGATTTTCTAAATCATATCAAAATAAATGATAAGCACTACTGTAATGAGCATATCACAAAATATACAATCCATAGTTTTAGGTCCAATATTTTGATCCTTGGGTGCCGGGACAGATAGACACCCCCACATTCGTAAGTACTTATAGGATGGTTTTCTTCCCATCCATAGTTCATAGAACTATCTTCTTTTTCTTACAGGGGATCTTATCTAATAGATAAGTAGACAATAAAACCGCTTTCCCCCACATGCCATGGCTTAAACCATGACTTTAACAACATGGCATAACCATATCTTTAAGGCACAACTCTTTTCTATCAACAGTTATGTTGTGGTATATAAGGAGCAATAAATTTATGTCTTATTCCATGTTTAGAACATACATGAAATGGAGACATATATTCACCTCTAATATCACTTCGAACCGCCTTGGTTTCGATAATAAGTTGATTCTTAACTTATTTGTATAGATCAATCTTGTCTATATACTTACTCTCAAGTAAGTAAAAGTCGCAATATTTTGTGCTACCATCAACAATTAAGATGAAGTACCTAATTGTTACCTTAGTGAGCATCGATTCCAAATCACATAAAACTATGTGAATCAAGGGTTCGGTTAATTTTGGATTCAACCGGTGAAAATACAATCTTGTCAATTTGGCTTCAACATAAGTTTTACTTTTGTAATCTGTGTTTGTTTATTTAATTAAACAACGTATTGAGTTAAAATTAACATGTCCGAGTTGGCCATGCTATACATTCAAAGGATCAAATAAGTTGGATTCATACTCATTTTATTAAAAAAAAAAAAAAAAAAAAAAAAAAAAAAATCGACAAACATTTAATGAAGGGCATAACCGCGTACCGACCAAAATTTTGTTCAATGTTAACTCAATTTTATTTGATTAAAATAAAAATAAAGCCAAATTTATTAAGCAACCATCCGGACATAAGATTCCTATGAATCTACGGTACATAAAACGTGTTGGTTCACTTAAGCTCTTTTCCACATGTGAATTTCAACATCACATTTCTTTTCCCTTGCTATTAGCGAGTTATAGAGTTTCCATAAATTGCATCTCTCCATTTTACGCTACTTTGAAAGAGTTAACCAAACTCTTATCATCATACTCATGACATGATGCCCAGTATTAATCCACCATTTTCTAATGTCGGATCCCGCCTTGGCAACAATTTTCATTTCATTCGAATATTTAACCCATAGTTATGGCAAATAAAATCTGAATGCTTTGAAGCATCTACCGTACACATAACTCAGTATCGGTCTCCCTTTCATCATGTTCGGGAGCGGATCCTTTAGATGTCACTCATGACATTCCGAACATACGTGTCTGATTCCGTTATTAGTGTAACACTAAATTTGTAATAATTAACAAGTTGCTATATCACAAAGTGTTTCTTAACAAACACGATAACATCAAATTTTGTTTAAAACACTCTTGTTTTATAAGATCCATTATACAAAACCGCTTTTAAACAAGTCTTTCGATTAAACAATTAAACAATATCACATATTCCATAATGTTATTAAACAAAAAACAAATTTGTAATATGATTTTGTCAATCTTCTTTAACAATATCTTAATAGATCTGCATCACATGGTATAATTCTACAATGAAACTCGACAAGATTTCAAAATAGATTTACTCTTTCAAAGAAACTCAACAAGGTTTCTATAGATCTACTTTCAAATGCATAAAGTTTCAAGAACTATATTTAGTTTATAATTAAACTCAACCTGGTTTAAATAAGCTAAACAAGTCAAAGAAACTTTTCTACAAAATATGATAATAGCTTGTATATTCTCAGATTTTATTTCAAACAAACTCATATTGGTTTCAATAAACACTTTAGTAATCTAATAAAATAACAACTTGTATTTTATGAGATTTGTTTCAAAGAAACTCCACTTGGTTTCAATGAATCGATTTCATCATGATTTTTAAGCATGTTAATAACTGGCGCACCAATTACATTCGCAAGATTCACTAGGGTCACAAATTATGTTACCATTAGTTAACTTGTGAATATTTAAACACAAAAAACAGTTAAAAACTGTTAAAACAATATGGTATATAATAAACTCGGCATGGTTTATGTAAACTTGTCCAAATATGATTCCGAGAAACACAAACTTGGTTTCAAGATCCAGATTTAAACAATAACATATGCAATAAATAAACTAAATAAATCAGTTTGAAAAGAAACTCATCATGGTTTCAATATAAAGCGATTCATTAAACTTATTTTAAAAATCGTTTATATATCATTATACCAAATCATTAATTAAAATTTTGTTTAGTTATAAAGCGATTTTCAAAGAAACTCAATCTTGGTTTCGATGAAAAAGCAGTTTGTATAAAATCTGTTAATTATATAAATCGATTTTAATAAAAAGTGTTTTAATTACATTACACGTAATTGGTTTTAAGATTGTAGGAAATGATTACACTTTTATTAATAAAATCTAAATTACAATAAATAAAATTAACGAAAAATTAAATACAAGCGAGAATGTAGCGGATAAGCGATAATTAAATAAAATAATAAAATAGTCAAAAGACTTACTTGATCACCAAATAGAGATTAACAAAGAAGCATTAAAGCCGAGGCACGTGTTTTACACGCTTCCTTAAAAGCAGATTCGCCGTACGTTTCCCGGTACTGACCAAAAAAATGAAGATTGTCTTGTCGAGCTTAACTAAACTGCCGAGAATTTCATCTTAAGAGATCGTGTTTCTTCGTTGAAAATCAATAAAAACTTGTGGAATTAGGGTCTCTATTTATACATAATAGACTCCTCTAAGTTTACCCATCCCATCGATGTGGGATTGAAAATAAACTACTTTTCCTCTTTAGGCATAGTCAAGAATGCCTAACTTTGAGACCGATATCTCATTCGCATCAACTCTATTTTGGACACATAAAGGCTTATTATGAAGCTCTCTTGAGGAGAACGCGAGCGTACAAACTATTACTCATACATATGACACAAACATATAGATAATTGTGTCCAAAGTTGGTCAAAAGTCACTTTTGCCAACCAATTTTCCAACAGATGGGGCGGTGGCATCGGTAAAAGTACCGACTCGACTCCAAAAAGTTAGCTCCACTCACAATGTTGAAGCATAATCTGGCGCGGACTGGATTCGGCGACTCTCCTTGGCGGTTAGTCGTCATCTCGAGCCCTAAGTAGACACATCAACAAAGAGAACCCGTTAGGAGTGGACCGAGGCGTAGCCGGGTCCGGCTCAACAGTCAGTTAGTATGCGATGTAGCATATCGAGTTAGTTAGGGTTAGAGATAACTTTGTCATGTATTTATAGGGGATGGATTAGGGTTTAGGCATAGAGTGGGCCGCATCTGCGGGCTGACCCATTCTGGCCCGGTCAGGACCATCGTCCACAAGCCCCAAGTTTAGTATAAGATAGCACATGGCTATGTTATGCTAAACTTAAGATTATTCATGGCAGCGTGGGTGAAAGTGGATCCCGTGCGCATCACGGATATGGGCGTACCTTTTGTACCCGATGGCGGCGGCGCATGGTGCGACGAAGACATGTACATGTGATGTCTGTGTTGTCTTGGCGACAAAGAGTCTGACGGAAGGCGTGCTACATGGCGAAGTCTTGTGTTGTCTTGGCGACAAAGAGGTGCGACGAAGGCGTGCCTGCGCGCGTTACATCCGTCTTTACAACCGACGGAGGGCGTCTCCCTGCGGCAAGATGGTGCGAATATTTAAATCGTCTTTGTCTTGAGCTTGCAATCGTCGACATACGATCTGCTTCGAAATATACTGCGCGCAAAGCGGTGGTACTATATACCTGGTAGCCCCCAAGTTTGATGGTGCTACTGGTGTAGGAGCATTAAACTTATTTAATCTGCGAAAAACACCGAATGCAAAGATTAAAAGTATATGTCGCGAATCATGACATATAAAACCTAATGAAGTGAAACAATAAGCGACACATAGCATGAATAATATATTGCGCATAGCATAAATAATATATAGCACATACAAGAAGTGGCGGTGCGCACCCGTCGTGGGATGCGTGCCGGCGAAATAACTAATTGTGTTTGTTTTTTTATATAAAAACCCGGATGGGCGTGAAGCGAGATGGATTTATCGTAACGCATAGACTCGAGCGTTTGTGGATGATCGCGAGATGTTTATACCACGGTCTTTTCGGTCGCATCATGGCGATTGACTAGCATCGTGGTGTTCGGCGCGTCGCGTTCTGCGAAGATGTGCGAGCATGCGGCCTAACGGGTACATTTATCGCGATGCGTTGTTCGGCGTAAGCGGGCATACCAGCCGTAAAAAGCGATGTCTGCGGCGAATTAATTGGCGGCTAAAAAATAAAATAGCTCCGATCGTGCGGATATTTTCTTAGGTCAATCGTGCGGACTAAAATATAAAATAGTTCGATCGTGCGCGATGCTAACCGCGACCTAGCGGGTAAAAGTGCATGCCATTAAATACAAGCGGGTGCGTGACGTTAAATTCCCATGATGGTAAAGATATGGCCGTGACGTTAAATTCCCATGATGGTAAAGATATGGCCATCATTAGGAGATGGTAAAGCAAGTTTTAGGATTTAGCTTTTAAAGTTATGAAACCCGCGATTATTGAATCGCATAGCGGTTCGTGCCATGCCGGTATATTTGATTAGGTAAACCAAGCGTAATAATGAAATCACGTTTACGTACCATAATTTCGAGAAAGAATCTTTGGTTTTAGAGTTACCGATTGATTTACGCTTTTCGGTAATATGAGAACACGAAACATAGTTTATTCGTGGTCGCGGATGGCGCCAACTTGTTGATCATGTCTGGCGTGATGGATTCATGAATCTCCTTGGGCGTTAGTCGTCTACCGAGTCACAGTAGGCGCATCAACAAAGAGAATCACATTAGGGTGGACCGGGGCCGTAGCCGGGTCCACCTCCGACGGTCAGTTAGTATCGATGTAGCATATCCAAGTTAGTTAGGGTTAGAGATAACATGTCATGTATTTATAAGGGATGTATTAGGGTTTAGGCGTAGAGTGGGTCGCGTCTGCGGGGCTGGCCGTTCTGGCTGATCCGGACCATACGTCCACACACAACATCGGCTAATGGGCAGTAACCAGTCAGCCGGTTCCACTCAAGCAGGAAGGGAATAATATTTTAAAGAGAGTTATAACATACGAGAACGGACTGCGTACTTGTGTAATAACGAGGATTCATTTAGGGAAAAATAAAGTTACATTTAGAAGGACCCCCTATTAAATTGTTAAGCTATTATTCTTTTTTCTAATAAAAAACTCATTTGATGAAGAGCGCATGTAAAGTTTTGCGTGCAATGTAATGACAATTGCGAGTGTTTGTCTTTTATGTCCTTCTATATAAATGAAGCACGCAAGTTTAGGATGCGCGCTAGCAATGGATGCGTGCTTGGTGGTTTCGTGGCATTATCCTTTTTTGTCTTTTAGTGTTGTGCGCATGTTATTAATGAAGCACGTGCTGACATGGAGCGTGCAACAAATACCTTATAAACATATGAAGCGTGCTCATCTGAGCAAACTCGAATGGATAGAACACATGATGAAACTTGGTTCCTCGCTTCGCCAAGAAAAGCACTTCTTCCTGGATGAAGGGCGTGCTCTGAACTACGCTTGTTCTGCGCGAAAATTTCCGGCGGTAGTATATTGCTCCTTTCTTTCGCCTCGATGGTGGCTGTTGCTAGATCGATTCAGCGAACATGAGACTTGGATAGCTAGAGCTAGGAGGAAGGCATGAACCCATTTATTAGTCACGGTGGCGCGCTTTGGTACTTCACTAGGGCGAGCTCTTTGATAGTGACTTCCTTGGGCGACGAAGGCTACTTCAATCTAGAAAACAACCGAAAAATCGGCGGGTCGCCTTTGGGGCGTTCATGCGGTAACCATCACGACAACATAAAAGGAAGGAGTAAGGGCGTGAAGCTACTACGGAGAAAAGTGAGTAGAAGAGGGCTTGTGCTCGATTGTAAAAGTAAAACTCGAGCCCGATAAAGTGAGGCTTCTTGTTATCAGCGGATACACGTGATGGCTCGTGAGTTTTGATGAGCCAATGTCCTATATCTAACGAAGCTCGCTAAAAGTCCATTTGATAACATACAAATCTGCGGTCCATTTTATTTTAAAGGAGTTATAATTGGTTCATACCGTATTTTTTTCTTATATATAAGCTAACCGGATGTTTGAGTCTTAATTTTTAGGGTTGGAGTATTTGGACTTAAGCATTGGATATGCATGTTTTATAAAAGGAAGTATAGATATAGTACAATCATGGACTAAAGTGTGTAAGGTTAATGAACAGTAACAACAAATTAATACTCTATCTGTTTTAAAATTAGGGTAAATAAAAATTTTGGTCCCTAAAGTATTACGAAGACGCAAGGATTATACCGAGACGATTTTGTAGCAAAAAAACACTAATGTTTACGTTTTTTTGCAAAACAGTCACTGAGAGGCTAACGGTCGTTAGTTCTCCCATTAGCTGGACTAAACCGAAAGGTATAATCATAATTTCACTGTTCCCAATAAATAATTCACCTGAAAAACTTTGGTTCCCAATGCAAGACTTTATTTCAATGGCTAAATTTGCAAATGAAAACTTAACTTCCTAAAAACTATTCATCATCTTCCCGTTTAATTTTCTATTGAATTTATATTTAATTTTAAACAATTATCAAGAACATCACCACACTCTACCACCACATAACAACACCACCACCATCTACCACCACACAATCACCACCATCAAATCCCTTTTTTTCAAAATTCAACGCACCCTCTTTTTACAATTTACACAGACGAAAAACATTAAAAGTCAAACAAGTGCCTTCAAAATGCACATAACCACTAATGGCAATTGATTGGTGCAAAACCGTCAAGTTTTCTCCATGAGGCTAGCCACTTGTGAATGACCGGTAGTAAGGAACAAAAGCAACTCACACACAAAATGCAATTTAGATCGGGAGAATCTGGTGGATTCCGGGTCGTTAAGTCCCACGGAGGATGGCGGTGTTTAACACAATCGGATGTCGAATAACCACTAAGGATAGTGGTCGGTAAGGATTTTGATGGATAATTACCTAAAGAAAAGATTAACAAATTACAGTGACTTAAATGCAAATTAAAGAAAATAAAAGATAAAATATATTAAATAAACGCTATCACTATTTTTACAATGATGTTTTATGATTTTATAAAACAAAATATCTTAAATAAACTATTTTAACTAAAACATAAACTCAAATTATTTAAAAGCGTGATTTAAAATGAAAGCGTCGTTAAGTCTAAAAATTACAGCAGTGCATAAGCAAAAGCGTAAAATTTATGAAATAAAAGTCCTATAAGTGTAAAAGCAATTTTATTACGTGCTATATGACAAAAGAAAATTTTAGAAAAAAGATTTATATTTTTTGACTTTTATATTTTATATTATGAATTAATTACTAAAAACACTAATTAAATGTTTAAAAATACTAAAACAAATGAGAAAATACGAAACTTTTGTAAAATACTTTATAACAATACCAATTTATGAAAATTAGAAAAATGGAAAAAGCTAAAGCGAATAAGCTCGAAATAAGCTAAACTAAGCGTTTAAGCTAAGCTGGAAACGTATATAAAGATTAATTAATGCAAGCTATGACGATCAAAGACCCAGAGGCGCAATGGTTCCGGTACACTTCTTATCACTCTCACAAGGTGGGAGGTCTCGAGTTCGAGCACCTCCCACCTTTTTGGTTTTATTTTTTTCTATTTTCTTTTTACAAACTTATTAAACACAAGATAATAAGCACTTTTATAATTACAACTTTTTACAAAATGACTTATAAGCACTTATTCGACCAAGGATTTCATCACAGTTTACACTTAAATGAAAATAAGCACAAGGACTTAAGCTAAAATGATTATAAAGCTATGAAATAAGCTAGAAATAAAGCGAAATAAGCTAAGTAACTAAAAATAAGCTAATATGAACTACGAATAAGCACAATTACTAGGAAATAAGCCTTTGAACAATTCAAAATAAGCACTTAATTAGAACTGTTACTCAGTACACTAATAGTTTTCTAGGAAACTTTAAGCTAAATTTTAAGCACTTGATTAAGCTAAGAAATGAAAATGAAAACTTGGACCAACAAGTAGACCAGTTAAACTCTCTAAAAAGCTATTTTACAAGGTTTTGCTTATACTAATAAGCTCTTGAGGAGCTTGTGAAAAACTGATGAACACTAACTTATCTAGTACACTAAGTAAAAATGGACAATAATGAAAAGCTATTGCGGGCTAGGTGAATAAGCTAAAAATGGAAAATAAGAACTTAGTACCTTGAGTTAGCTAGGTGAGCTACTCAGCCAAAATACACAATTTGAAGCTAACTAATAAGCTCTATAAGAGCTTGTGAAATAAGCTACCAAATCTGTGCACAGGACAGTTTTTTAAATGAGGTATTCAAAACAAGCTAATAATTAAGCATTATATAAGCTGATAAAAAGCAAACTAATATTTTTCTAATTTTCTTGAGCAACTAAAGTTTTATATCCCAGAAGCTTGTTAACTAAATCTCAATATTAAACTCACAGTAAAATTCTAATTTTTATTCAAAAACGACTCAAAAGAAAATTTTGACTTTTTAATTATAAGCTATGTTGACTTTGATGAACTTTGAATCAACTCTATGAATTGGATAAGTTATGTTAAACTATATTAAGATGATTTTAAGCTAAAGAACCAAGTTTTAAGCTACTATGGTAAAGTTTGCATTTAAAAACTCTAACAGTTAACTAACAAAGATGAGATTATGATGAATTTGACTTTTTACTAATGATAAGCGGTTTTCTTGTTCCTATGAATTATAATGAGCTAATAAGACATGAGACTAGCACAAGCAATATCACAAGCAACACTGTAACACACTTGAACTAATTAATCCAAACACCACTTATAACAAGCGATTTTAACTAATTACTAAGCAAATCACTGAACTAGCACAAACCATTGATTAATATAACTTAAGTTAACCTAGTTACTACTATTTAAGCGAGGTTTAAACCATTTATGATCACGGATACAAGTACAAACATGAGCGCAAAATGAATGAAAATGAGGTTACCCTCATGAATGTCGAGCCTATTTTGCGACAATCAAACCATTACCACTAGTCTAATCCAAAACCAGGTCAAACAACGCTCTTGCAACAACCCATTCCATTTCAACACCTTGACCAATTGTTCTTCCCTGTTGACTTTTGTTGACTTTTACCAAAGTTGCTTAGAACTATGTTCCAAGCTTACAAAAGCTATAATAAGCTTATGTAAGCTTGTTTAAACTAAGAAATAAGCTACTTGAAGCTTGGGTTTGAGATTTTGAAATAGAAATTTCCAACGATAAGCATAAAATGTGAAATGTAAATAAAAACTTGAAATGATACTTGATAATAGTTTGGATACACTTAAAAGCAATTTGATACAATGAAGCAAAACATTACAACTTAAAGCTTAATTTAAAACATGGAACTAAAATACGACATTAATAAAATTAAAAACTAAAAACTTTTCTTCTTCTCTCTATCTCCTTCTTTTTATACTTTAGAAAGCCTCCACGTGTCCTTGATTGAATCCGCACCACTTTGTTTGGCCAGTGGGTGAGTTTGGTGGATTTTGGCTACTTGATCATTTTGGCGGGAACAATGGGATTTGACTTGTAGCCTCTGAAATAGCAGCTAGGGGGGGTGGCATTTATTGTGGGGGGTTTGTGATGATGAGGGGGTGGTGGAAAGGTGATGGGAGAGGACTGTGTGCAGGCAAGTGGTTGCATGCAATGGGGAAGGGATAAACAGGAGGTGGCGGCAAAGGGTGAGAGTTTGAATTTTGTTTGACTTGGGCAGTCCAAAATGAGAAAAGACAGGGGGGCCAAAATTCGTTAAGTGGCAGGGGTCAAAATTAGACAAAGGGTCATGGCTAGTTTAATTATTATAGGGACCTTTTGTGTAATTCTGATTTTTGAAGGACCAAACACCACTTTCCCAAAGTTGTTTCAAGGCTGAAATTGACAAACTTAAATAGTACAAGTACCATTTTGACATTTCAAATTCTCAAGGACCATTTTGCCAAATTTCAAAGTTCGAGGGACCTAAGTGGTAATTTTGTAAATTTGAATCTCAAGGACAATTTTGACAACTTAGGAATCCTAGGGACTTAAAGGATATTTTCTTTATTTAGATTTACAGGGACCTGTTTTTGACAACTTTTGAAACTTGGGGGACTAAAGCGCCAATTATGCAAACTTGATCGTTTTCACAGTTTTGATATTTTGCATTTAAAACACATAAAACACTTATTTGTGATATTTTATCATTTGATGCATTTACGAGTGTTTCGGATGTTTTTGCGATCTAATTGGTACAAAAATGATGAGTATTTACACTCATCAATCCCCATACTAAGATATTGCTAGTCCTAGCAATGTTTTGAGAAAAATTTAATGGATTTCATTCTTTACCAAAAGCCATTACTCGGAGTAGCCAAATGTTTCGAGTTCAAGTAAGAACTTTGGTACAGATAACGAATGATTTTGAGCAAATCACCGACCTCCAACGGTTTGATTTGTCTTTACGAGAAGCCGTTTGCTTGGACTAATAACTCTTAGATAAAATATCTTTGGTGGTGATTACCAATTATGGTTTTCAATCGCCTTTACCATGACCATAAACTTGCGGGCTAGCCAACTCTTCACTTTTAAGGATATGGTGGTGAATACCATACAATTTTGGGCAAATTGCAAGCCGTTATGGATTTGAGATATCTTTACCAAGAGTCGTTTGCTCTGGATTAGCCAATCCTTTTGTTTATTAGACAAGGTGGATGATAACCATAATGCGAGTAAGTGAAAACACTTACTCCAAAAAAAAAATTTTTGGCCAAAAATGGGGAATTAGGCGGTATAATTACATGATAAAATTAGTGAAATTCCCCCACACTTAGAAATGAATATTGCCTCAATATTCAAAGTACGTGATTATGCGAAACATAGAACGTAAAGGGAAATACTACGGCCATTATTTAGCAAGGATTTTTTTTTTTTTTTTTTTTTTGAAAATCTTATATATACACAACATGTGGGGCAACTCCCCGTACTAGGGTGGTACACACGGGTGAAAACCCATGTAGCATACTCTTGTTTTTGATTACCGAGTCGCTAGCTTGACTCGACCAATTAATTTGTTCATGGGGACGATGCGTGGAAAACCAATCTCAATCGGGACTTTCGTTCACGGTGTTAACAACATATGAACATCGAAAAGTTCCACACCGACGAGATACAACCGCGGTATTGTTAATAGTAGAAACTATAAGGGATGATACGGGGTCAAAGATGGTGTCCTCATTCCGAAAGAGAAAGGAAGAGCAACCACACCATCGTGAAGAATGGAACAAAGATATGCATGAGAATGCAAGTCCATTCCTCATCGAGAAAAGCAAATCACCATTTTGACACTTTTAAGCTTAAACTTGAAGCTTATATGGTGAATGTCAATAAGATGTCCGGGAGGAGGGTGGAAAGCGGTTCTTCAATTATGATTTTCCGGAAAAGAATGTCCCCTCCGAATCAAAGTAAGTATTATCAATTCTGTTGGAATTGACTCATCACTAAGAAAGGCATCGACTTCATTCCAAAAGTTGTTATCTTCCTCATCGGAGTGAGAGAAGGGATGAAAGAGTCGGGAATAATAAGACTATGAGATGATGGATCATTTTGAGCAATTCTTCAATGGGAAGAATGTCTCCCATTGGATCACAAACATCATCATCGATTCGGATGGCGAAGAGTTTGGTTTCATCCACGAGTTAACAAACTTCGATCGATAAAGCGATTCGGAGGTGGGACAAGTGGTGTGCTCTTAGAGCTAGCAATTTCCACCACTTGGATGAAGTCTCGAATCTAGATCATCATCATCAAGAACACTTTTGACTTCCACGGTACAACTTTCAAACCATTTGTTTGAACCGGGGTTGATTTTCAAAGCTTTTAACTCGGCCACGTTTTGGTGACTCCTCTTAACCGTGAAATTTGAGAGTGTTGCATTGAATCTTCGATTTTGATCAATTGTGGCAACACTCTGTTTGGACGAGAGGTTTGGAGTTCGATTGATATTCAATGTGAGCTCTTCGTTGTCAACTCGTATAGTCGACTCTTGACAAACACATCAATCGAGCCGACTCGTTCTCAAGAAAGCTCTACCTAATATGGGGGAACTCTAGGATGCGCATCTAAGTCTACTACAACAAAGTCGGTGGGAAAGTGAAACTTTCCTACTTTTACGACATCCTCGGCTATTCAAGTGGACGAGTTGTAGTGGATCCACTGGCTCGAGAGTCATACAAGTAGGAGTAAGTTCGGGAAGAGGCAGTTTCTTCCATCTTGAGGTGGCATAAGGTTAATGCTAGCGCCAAGATCGGCCAGGCGAGACATTGAACCATCCCAATCACGGGATTAAAAACTTGCGGGGTCTTCAAGCTTTTAGGAAGCTTCTTGAGAAGGACATTGAGCATTGCTCATTGAGAGGGTTTAGCCATTTCGGATAACTTATCTTTGTTACTCGGTAGGCCTTTAAGTGTAGATGCAAATTTAGGCATTAGAGCGAGAGCATCAACGAAGCTTATATCAAAGTGTAGCTCATTGAAGATTTGGAAAAAATTTTCCATTTGCTCTTTGTTTTTGTCTTTGAGCTTCTCATCATTCATTCTTGATGGGTAAGGAAGGCGACTAGACTTTTGAGCCGGACGGAAGTCATTTGGGCTCGAATTTGTCTTCGAACTTGGGTTCGGACTTAAAGCTTGGACTACGAAGGTGGGACGTGTCTTGATGCCGTGGGCTTGACAAATGCACCTTGTCCGTTGTATCCTTGGTAACTTGACTCATTGCTCCTAGTGGAGGAGGCATTGGAGTCGAAGGTCCATGTGCGTCTTAGATTCACTTTCTACTACCTTTGGGAGAGAAGAAGAGGTAGTAGGAATAGCGGGTCCATTATATGAAACACCACTACGGTTGTGATCGCCTTTGCATCGCCCCTCGGGTTAGCGATCGTGTTGCTCGGAAGTTTTCACGAGCAGGGTTGATCATTTAAAGACTTCTTGAGATCGTGATCGGTGACCAACAACTGTTCATTTCATCTTGGGATTTCATGAATTGCTTCAATAACTCATCGGATGATGGTGCTGGAGGTGTGGAGGAAATTTTGAGGTCGTATGTTTTGATTATGACCTTGTTGTTGAAAATTCCCTTGATTAGGATTCACATTTCCACAATTTGATTCCTCGATTGAAATTGTTTTGATTAAGGTTTCCTTGATGTTGGAAACCTTGAGTGGGTCGAATAGAAATTACCTTGGTTTTGATAACCTTGTTTCATTCTAGGTTGGTTACGATTCCGGTTAGGATCTAGTTAAAACCGGGTGGTGCACGATAAGTGTTAGCGGTAGTTTGGTTCATTTGAGGACGGTATTGATTACCTCCTTGATTTGAAATACCGGCTATAGCATTAGCTTCAAGCGGACTACCATCGGTGGCGATGCGGTTGTAGTATGCATGAGGACCACCACAAGTAACACAAACTTCAACTTTCTTCACTTCACTATGTAATGGTGTGCGAGTAAAGTGACTTTCTTTTGGTTAGCAAGAACCAAGCTGAACAATATCCGTGAGTTTGTCAATCTTAGCATCGGTGCTAGATGTACTCACGGGAGATGAAGAAGAAGGTCCGACATTAGACTCGATATGATATGTCTTTGTGCGGAAAGGACGGACACGAGACTTGTTTTCGATGATTTGCAAGGCTTCTTTTGTGGTCTTGCTCAAGAAATTACCTCCATGGAGGCATTCAAAAGTCTTGATTAGTGCGGTTCGAGACCATTGTAAAAGTATCCATTTGCATTAACTCGGAAAAACCATGATCACGGACACTTACGGAGCGGTTCTTTGTAACGATCCCATGCCTCCCGAATGATTCATCAAATCTACGAGAGAATTTCATTATCTCATTCTTAAGACTTGTAGTTAGGGATGGAGGATAGAATTCGTTAACAAACTTTGTGACAAGATCTTCCCATGTCTCAATGGAGCGAGGGGTTGTTTCTCAAGCCAATTCGGGCTTGTCCTACAGAAAATGGGAGCAGAAGAAGCTTGATGGCTTCATGTGGGACATTCTTGTACTTGATGGTAGATGCAATCTTGTTAAACCATCGAATGTGTGCATGAGGATCATCCGCTCAAAACCATAGAATTGGCTTTGGGTTGCAGTTAAGTAACCGGTTTGAGCTCAAAAGTATCAGCCATGATGGGCGGGACAACAATAACATCTCCGTAACCCTCGATGGGTGCTTGGAGAGCTCGTTCATCGGCTTGTCTTCGCCATTCTGGCGGTGGTGGTGGTGGTAGCGTTCCTCGATCCACGGTGAAGGAGTTGAGCGTCCTCTACATCTGAGGAATCTTTCCAAGTTAAAGTGGACTTGTAGAGCGGAAGAGCGAGTGCGCATGCACTAAGTATAAAAATCGGTTTTCAAAACAATTCGAGGCAAAGCGACAAGTAAACTTAACCAATAATCACAAATGAAATGGCTTCTTTGAAAAAGGTACACCAAATCACAAGGACACAAAGGCAAGTTTAAATCGATGTTCGGGAACTTATTATGGTCACACCCAGGTTAGTAGGTGTCTTGCCTTGATTTGCGGTGGTTGATTTTATGTATATATTAAGTATCACGAAAAAGCGTAGGTATAGATTTGTCTTGATGGTTTAAAACTTTTGGACAATATTTTTGGTATCGTCTCGTTTAACCAAATTGTATTTCTTTAAGAATCACCTTAAAAGAAACACAAGCTAGAAAAGCGTTCTGATTGTTTTGTTGTTTTATATTTTGTTTGGTGTTTTTAACACTTTAGGAAAAGTGTTAATGAACTTTTTGATTTTGTTATAACTTTTGAAAACTTTTACAAAGCTGTGGTATATGTGCAAATGGTCCGAAAATGCTTAGAACACGCTTCTGACCTCCCGCGTGGCGCCAAAATTTGATTGGTGCAAAACCGTCAAGTTTTCTCACGCAGAGCTAACCAACTTGTGAATGACCGGTAGTAAGGAACTTAAAACACTCACACACCAAATGATTTAGATCGGAGAATCGGTGGATTCCGGGTCGTTAAGTCCAGGAGGATGACGGTGTTTAACACAATCGGATGTCGAATAACCACTAAGGATAGTGGTCGATAAGGATTTTGATGGATAATTACCTAAAGAAAAGATTAACAAATTACAGTGACTTAAATGCAAATTAAAGGAAATAAAAGATAAAATATATTAAATAAGCGCTATCACTATTTTTACAATGATGTTTTTATGATTTTATAAAACAAAATATCTTAAATAAACTATTTTAACTAAAACATAAACTCAAATTATTTAAAAGCGTGATTTAAAATGAAAACGTCGTTAAGTCTAAAAATTACAGCAGTGCATGAAGCAAAAGCGTAAAATTTATGAAATAAAAGTCCTATAAGTGTAAAAGCAATTTTATTCGTGCTATATGACAAAAGAAAATTTTAGAAAAAGATTTATATTTTTTGACTTTTATATTTTTATTATGAATTAATTACTAAAAACACTAATTAAATGTTTAAAATACTAAAACAAATGAGAAAAATACGAAACTTTTGTAAAATACTTTATAACAATACCAATTTATGAAAATTAGAAAAATGGAAGAAGCTAAAATGAATAAGCTCGAAATAAGCTAAACTAAGCGTGTAAGCTAAAGCTGGAAAAAGTATATAAGAGATTAATTAATGCAAGCTATGACGATCGAAGACCAAGGCGCAATGGTTCCGTACACTTCTTATCACTCTCACAAGGTGGGAGGTCTCGAGTTCGAGCACCTCCCCACCTTTTTGGTTTTATTTTTTTTCTATTTTCTTTTTACAAACTTATTAAACACAAGATAATAAGCACTTTTATAATTACAACTTTTTACAAAAATGACTTATAAGCACTTATTGACCAGGATTTCATCACAGTTTACATAAATAAAAATAAGCACAAGGACTTAAGCTAAAATGATTATAAAGCTATGAAATAAGCTAGAAATAAAGCGAAATAAGCTAAGTAACTAAAAATAAGCTAATATGAACTACGAATAAGCACAATTACTAGGAAATAAACCTTGAACAATTCAAAATAAGCACTTAATTAGGCGTTTTTCGATGCACTAATAGTTTTCTAGGAAACTTTAAGCTAAATTTTAAGCACTTGATTAAGCTAAGAAATGAAAATGAAAACTTGGACCAACAGTAGACCGAGTTAAACTCTCTAAAAGATATTTTACAAGGTTTTGCTTATACTAATAAGCTCTTGAGGAGCTTGTGAAAAACTGATGAACACTAACTTATCTAGTACACTAAGTAAAAATGGACAATAATGAAAAGCTATTGCAGGCTAGGTGAATAAGCTAAAAATGGAAAATAAGAACTTAGTACCTTGAGTTAGCTAGGTGAGCTACTCAAAAAGCCAAAATACACAATTTGAAGCTAACTAATAAGCTCTATAAGAGCTTGTGAAATAAGCTACCAAATCTGTGCACAGGACAGTTTTTTAAATGAGGTATTCAAAACAAGTTAATAATTAAGCATTATATAAGCTGATAAAAAGCAAACTAATATTTTTCTAATTTTCTTGAGCAACTAAAGTTTTATATCCCAGAAGCTTGTTAACTAAATCTCAATATTAAACTCACGGTAAAATCTAATTTTTATTCAAAATGACTCAAAAGAAAATTTTGACTTTTTAATTATAAGCTATGTTGACTTTGATGAACTTTGAATCAACTCTATGAATTTGGATAAGTTATGTTAAACTATATTAAGATGATTTTAAGCTAAAGAACCAAGTTTTAAGCTACTATGGTGAAGTTTGCATTTAAAAACTCTAACAGTTAACTAACAAAGATGAGATTAGGATGAATTTGACTTTTTACTAATGATAGCGGTTTTCTTGTTCTATGAATTATAATGAGCTAATGAGACATGAGACTAGCAAAGCAATATCACAAGACAACACCAGTAACACACTTGAACTAATTAATCCAAACACCACTTACAACAAGCGATTTTAACTAATTACTAAGCAAATCAACGAACTAGCACAAACCATTGATTAATATAACTTAAGTTAACCTAGTTACTACTATTTAAGCGGGTTTAAACCATTTATGATCCGGATACAAGTACAAACATGAGCGCAAAATGAATGAAAATGAGGTTACACTCATGAATGTCCGAGGCCTATTTTGCGACTTAATCAAAACCATTACCACTAGTCTAATCCAAAACCGGTCAAACAACGCTCTGCAACAACCCATTCCATTTCCAACACCTTGACCAATTGTTCTTCCACATTGACTTTTGTTGACTTTTACCAAAGTTGCTTAGAACTATGTTCCAAGCTTACAAAAGCTATAATAAGCTTATGTAAGCTTGTTTAAACTAAGAAATAAGCTACTTGAAGCTTGGGTTTGAGATTTTGAAATAGAAATTTCCAACGATGAAGCATAAAATGTGAAATGTAAATAAAAACTTGAAATGATACTTGATAATAGTTTGGATACACTTAAAACCTTAATTTGATACAATGAAGCAAAACATTACAACTTAAAGCAATTTAAAACATGGAACTAAAATCGACATTAATAAAATTAAAAGCTAAAAACTTTTCTTCTTCTCTCTATCTCCTCCTTCTTTTATACTTTAGAAAGCCTCCGTGTCCTTGATTGAATCCCTTACTTTGTTTGTGATGGGTGAGTTTGGTGGATTTTGGCTACTTGATCATTTTGGCGGGAACACTGGGATTTGACTTGTAGCCTCTGAAATAGCAGCTAGGGGGTGGCATTTATTGTGGGGGTTTGTGATGATGAGGGTGGTGGAAAGGTGATGGGAGAGGACTGTGTGCAGGCAAGTGGTTGCAGGCAATGGGGAAGGGATAAACAGGAGGTGGCGGCAAAGGGTGAGAGTTTGACTTTTGTTTGACTTGGCGGTCAAAATGAGAAAAACGAGGGGCCAAAATTGGTTAAGTGGCGGTCAAAATTAGACAAAGGTCGTGCTAGTTTAATTATTATAGGGACCTTTTGTGTAATTCGATTTTGAAGGACCAAACACCCACTTTCCCAAAGTTGTTTCAAGGGCTGAAATTGACAAACTTAAATTGTACAAGTACCATTTTGTGGTTCAAATTCTCAAAGGACCATTTTGCCAAATTTCAAAGTTCGGGGACGTAAGTTGTAATTTTGTAAATTTGAATCTCAAGGACCAATTTTGACAACTTAGGAATCTAGGGACTTAAAATGATATTTTCTTAATTTAGATTTACCGAGGATTTTTTTTGACAAGCTGTTGAAACTTGGGGACTAAAGCGCCAATTATACAAACTTGATCGTTTTCACAGATTTTGATATTTTGCATTTAAAACACATAAAACACTTATTTGTGATATTTTTATCATTTGATGCATTTAAGGTGTTTTCGGATGTTTTTGCGATCTAATTAGTACAAAAATGATGAGTATTACACACTCATCGACAATGGTGAAAGTTTTGCTACATATAGCCATGTATAACACATGCCCAAAGGACCAATACATAAAAGTTATTTTAACGGTCTAGTCTCTCTTTTGTACTTATGTTTCACTTAAGACTTTTGAAATTGATATGACAATTTTTGACTTGAAAATTAATATATGTTATTTATCTTTGCATTGCTTATTGTTTTCGCATTGCTTATTGTTTTCATGTGCCTATGCTTTATATCTCGACATTATTGAAATTTGAAGGATCAGCGGATATCTTCACATGCCAATATGAACTTGATGCTCAATATTTGTGCTCGTAATTATGGTTATGTCAGTTTTCCATCTAAAAGCGACTTCATGTGGTGTAAATATACTTAGTCGCATCAAAGTCTCGGGTTATTGAAGATTATAGCTCATTATGTAAATGTTTGGACTAAAGCGACAATGTACGATTCTTGGGTACATGGCGTGGATGTTGCGACCGTTACAGCAGCTTCCACATTGCCCATCAAATCGCGATCATCGCTCACACTTGACTCCTCATCTCCTCCACTGTCGTCAAAACAGTTTATTGTCACAAAATAACCAAATGCATAACGAGTAGTAGATAAACAAGAGAATAATATGAAGCAAATAACACAATAACATTTTGATGTGAACATCGTGACTTTCAATTTAAGACTGACCGCCCCTTTTAGTAGGTGATCATAGTGAGCACATTTTCCTTTCTATTGCCGGCGGAGCTAAGATAATTAATTGTGACATGGCATCACCTTCTTACCGTTGGATTGAAGTAACAATAAATCTTGACCATTTAAAATCAAGTTTATCCTTATCTGCAACTTATTCCCTAATTTTCAGCTAGGTACTCTTTGAATTAACACACGTTTTCTAATATCAAGTGTAGGTTTGAAAAAGTCAGCAAATTTTAGTTTGGTGACTTATCTCTAAATATCTAAAAATTGTTAATATAAAACTAGCATTCTATTTTTGAGGACAATATAGATAATGAGCTATGCATTTAATTTATGTCATGTCTCATGACAAAAGATACAAACGATTTTGTATCTCACTATTTGTAGGTTTGGCTATGGTTTCACACAAACTAATTTGTCTTAGTTAACTTGATTATATCAAGATAGAATATGGTTCTAAAATATTCATGCCTTTTGAGTTTAAAAAGCGTATCATGTTTAGTTTTCGCCTCATTAGTCGACCACATCCTTCCTATTTAATTCATTATTAAAAACTCTTTACAACAAAAGTTTCATGTGTTCAAACAATGATTCTTACATGTTAACCAATCCACTCTACATCTATGAGATGACGAGCGAGGGATACGCTTTTACGCTTTAGCCATGTCAATATGGAAGTAGAGCGGGAGACACTTTTCATTTCGCCATGTCATTGTCTGAGTACATTATTCTGAGATATTATCCATCATGCCATGCTTTCTTCTCTTCATTGGTGCCACAGTTTAATGTAATTCATGTGCATATAAGGTTGAAATAGTATATAAACACGGCCTCATAATATATGTATGTATTGAAGAAACAGAATATTTGTGTCATATCAATTATTTAAGAGCATCATTACTACGTATAAAATTTGAATGTTATTTAACAACTTACTACTATAATATTTCATTATTATGATTTTGTTCCATTAATAAAAGGAAATAAGTAAGGTTAGTAATTAACCTAATCAATGCACGGTATAGACCATAACGGGTTTTACAATAAATTGCGATAAGAGAGGTTAGTTCTTCACTTTACGTATGCTGAGAGAAGAAATATAGCATGGTGTTATATTTACATTATTCAAGACAACTCGATGTCAGTTATTCAGGATATCAAACCTTATATGTTTAAACACTCTTAACTTTTACTAACGTCGTCAATAAACATGTGAACCCGTACAGCAGCATGCAATGTTACCTGTTATAGAAAGTGTGGCTAATTTATCTACAGTTTAACAATTTAACAAATAATTTAATGAAAGCAAACAAAGTGGATACATAACTTCGCAGCATTAAGACTCATCTCCAGAAAAATATTTCAACTTTTTGCCATCAATAACCTCTTGAAATGTCACCTTTGATGGTATCCCAAAAAGATAGTGAACAATGCAGTACAAGCATCTTTGTGTGGAGTATGAGAATGATGAAAAACTATCATTTCACAAAACACCCACTTTAGGCCTTCTGGCCTTTTTTTTGTGGTAATATTCTCAGACTTTGCAACATGTCGTCTATGAGAATAGCTAGATCTTTAGGATTACAAACCACAGTGTTGAACAATTAACAAAAGCCCATGTCCACCAAATCTTCTATTAAATCTTTTTTCTTTATCATCGATCAATGTGCATTGATCATGTATAAAATCATATGTTCTTTCCACTTGGAAACATAGTTCCAAGAATGCGGGTTCTTCCAACACTCTTTTGAAATTGTTGGAGTCAGTGTCCCAGCAGCAGGGTTAAAATAATCAACTTCAGTAGAAATGTGCAACTATTCACGAGAAACAAACAAGCGGTCGTGATAACAAATACCACTTGGTGGTTACGGATATCACTTGGAATCGTGTGATCACTTTCCAAAGTAAACTATTAAACCCTAATGCACAGGTATCACGAATATCTACTTGGGATAAGACCAAAAGCGTTAGAAATTAGGCACAATTCTATAACCCTTTCGCTAATAAGTGTTTACGTTTCGATGTTGTTTCACACCTTTTCATCGTAAAGCGGATCTCTATTTATAGGAAAATACTCTAAGCTAGTCAATGGAATTATGAGTACTAATCGGCCCATTAATAGCCTCGTAATTATCCCCATTATAGCCGTTAGTGGTTACATGACCAATTAAAAGTGGTCATCTGCGGTTTAAAGCGCCACGAATAGGTCAAAGCGGTTACAAAATTGTACTATCATCGATGCGTTCATAGCACCTTCCGGTTATACACCACGATGGAAACACCACCGATGAAATCGCCCGGTGGAAACTTGCTTATCGGTGGTAACCACAGCGGTGCTTTCACAAAGCACTACCAATACAACCCACTATTAGAGTCGAGGTGTTCATGGACCTTATGGGTGTACGCCCGTACCTCTAACCCATTACAAGGTGTGAACTAATCCCACAAGTGCACTAAATTTTCCAACAATCCTCCCCAATTTAGTTCACTTCCTTTGCATGAAAACAAACATTAAACAAAGCGTGTGCATAAAGGAAAATGTCACGAGTTGAATTTCCATCTTAATAATTACGTTCAAATATTCGAGAATCGGTGTTCTAAATTGAACCCTTGACCATTTGAATACACGAAGATAACTACACATGACTTTCAAACACTTATCGACTCGACACTATACAAGCCATGTGTCCATATCCAAATTCATAAATGTTGTAAAGCTAAAGTCAAAGCTTCACAGGCGGCAAAACTTCAACATTTACATAGGTGGTTCCTCTTTAGTCATGCTCCCGCAAGCACTTTTCAAAGAAAATTAACCATTAAGTAAAGACTTCATCCTCCTTTCGTGAGTTCGATCACAACCTTGGGATGTAAATAAAACATGTGCTCCAGTCCACGGAATGTTCGACTTTCCACATTGAACTCGGCTCCCAAGTTTCCTTAGGAGGAGTTGGGTGTCCTAGCATTCGATGACTAAGTTGGACTTAAACCCATCCCTTTAGAGACTTTATAACCAAGTCTCTAGCCAAACCCTTCATCAAGTGATCACTAAATTTTGTTGAGATCTAACAAACTCTATAGATACCACCCATTCATGATAAGCTCGCGAATCATGCTATGTACGACACCTAAGTGTCTAGACTTACCATTGTACATTTGGCTATAAGCCTTAGCCAATGTAGCTGCACTATCACAGCGGATAGAAATAGGTGCTATAGGTTTGAGCCACAATGGAATCTCGAAAGCAAGTTTTCAACCATTCGACTTCTTTACCGGTATTTGCAAAACCACAAATCAGATTCATTGTCGAGCTGGTGATGCAAGTTTGCTTCTTGGATGCCCAAGTGCACCTCCACCAGTAGGAATACCCGACCCATTGGTAGGCAATTGTCTTGATGTTCTTGATCAACTTGCATCGATGTATCCTTCCAACAACGGTGGGTAACCGGTCTATGAGTGACTATAATCCATAGTTCTCTTCAAATATTTCGGTACCCTTTGAGCGCTTGCGATGATGAGCACTCGGATTACTAGTATACTGCTCAATTTTCCCAACGCAAAACCAATATCGGGTCTTGTACAAGTCATGGCATACATCAAGCGACCAATTACTCTAGAATACTCAAGTTGAGATACTGACTTTGCCATTGTTAGGCATCGACTTCTCACAGTATCCATAGGTGTACTCACGGAGTACAATCGATTCAATAACCTATTTATATCCATGATTATTCAAAACACTACTTGAAACCAAGTTCTTCCTTATATCAAGAACATGAATAACATTAAACAAAGTTACAATCTTTCCAAAACTAAACTTAAGATCTACACAACCATAACCATGCACCAAGGCAATCTACACAACCATGACCATGCACCAGGCATTGACTCATTTCCCATGTGAAGAATAGAACCATCATTCGGTGACTCATAAGTCTTGAACCGACTTCTATCTTTGCACATGAGCTGTTGCACGAGTCAACCGCTGAGCAACATCATCATCCCGCACATAATGAGATTCGGATACATACGTAACCTAATAAATCGAAAAGACTTATTAACCATATTCGACCTTCGGTGAGTTGGAAGAACCACTACTCCCAGAACCATTAGTGCAGATCCATTGGCTTTACCACCAACTTTAACACCCTTGCGGTCCCTTTTAATGTTACCGGTTTGCCACATTTCCAACAAGTAGGTGTTGCCTTCTTGTTAGGATATGACCTTGTCTTTGTCATGATATTTGCGTTTGCCTTTGTTGTCATTGTACCTAGTGGAGTTATTATGCTCCACCATATTGACAACAGATGCACGATAGCATTGCTACTCTTTGGCTTGTCATTATCACACACTTGAGAGATTCCTCGATGCGCGGATGGCCCCTAACTCGACGAGTTAACTCCTCTTTTTATGTTTCAAGGTATGCTTGAAATCTTTCCAAGAATGAGGGGTTTGTCAATGACACAAGAGGCGAAATAGACTCATCCATGTGCATATTATGTTGTGTAAACCTTCCAAGTATTCAAGAGTTCATTGTTTTGTTCCATAACTAGTCTTGAATCGGTCATTTTGTAATTTGTGAAATTACTAACAAGGAACCTCTTACTTGATGCATCCTCGACCATATATTTGGCATCGAGGTCCAGGTTCTTTGGAAGATTCAATGTTACGATAGATATCAAAAGAGAATCGGACATACCATTGAGAATTAGGCCTCTGCATATGTAGTCATCATTCTCCCATTTGCTCCTTCTCGATCTGCTCCACGGTAGCATCATCCCGTCATCGGGAATAGGTGTAGTCAAAACATAGACCACACTCATGCTTGACAACAAGTAGTGCATCTTCTTACGCCATCTCTTAAAGTCCACCCTTCAAACTTATCAAGCTTGGCAAGTTTGAAGCCATGTGTTCATTGCGACAATTGCCATTGATTATCACAAAATAGTTTACTTTGATTGTTAAAGTCGGTGTCCAAGACGAGGTTAAGATAATCAACTTGGTGAAATGTGCAATTATTGTGAGAAACAAACAAGCGGTCGTGATAACAAATACCACTTGGTGGTTCTGGATATCACTTGGAATCGTGTGATCACTTTCCAAGTAAACTATTCGACCATAATGCACGGTATCACGAATATCTACTTGGGATAAGACCAGCGATTAGAAATTAGGCGCGATTCTATAACCCTTCGCTAATAAGTGTTTACGTTTTACGTATTGTTTTCACACCTTTTTCATCGTAAAGCGGATCTCTATTTATAGGAAAATACTCAAGCTAGTCAATGGAATTATGAGTATTAATCGGCCCATTAATAGCCTCATAATTATCCCTATTATAGCAGTTAGTGGTTACATGACCAATTAAAGTGGTCATAATGCGTTTAAGCGCCACTTGAATAGATCAAAGCCGTTACAAGGCGTACTATCATCGATGCGTTCATAGCACCTTGATTATACACCACCGGTGGAAACACCACTGGTGGAAATCTTTGCCGATGGAAACAATGCTTATTAGTGGTAACCACAATAGTACTTCATGGCACTACCAATACAAACCACTATTAGAATCGGGTGTTCATGGACATGATGGGTGTACGCTCCGTACCTCTAACCCATTACAAGGTGTGAACTAATCCCGCAAATGCACTAAATTTTCCATGAAATGAAGTGAGATGTTATGATTCTCGGATAAACATGTATTTTCAACTTTGTTGCGATATCTTTTGTAGACTCGAGGTTAAAGATTAAATGTTGAGCTTTAGAAGAAGAACTCCATTCGTCCAAACCTGCTTCTAGAAAGATGGCAAAGTTGGACAATGTTTGCAAAGAAAATCGCACCATGAAGTTGAAAAGTCATAGAAATTCATGCCTCCATAAAACAATAAAAATAAATAAATAAAATAAAATAAAATAAAATCTTTGTAATTTGGAGAAAACTAGAGCGGCTACACAATGTTTGATTGTTGGATCAAACTTGTTCTTACTATGTGGTTGTGGTAGAGGGTGGTGGTGTAGGTTGTGTGGTGGTGGAGGGTGGTGGTGGTACGTGAAATAAATGGACAAAACTTAAATTGCAAAATTTGTACCTAAAAGCAGTGAAATACAAGTACTAATGTGATGATTAACAAACACGTGGACATATTAACCATGAAGAGTGAATTGACAATAGTACCCTCAGTGATGAGGCAACTTAACGAGAAAAATAACGAAAGTTAGGGAACAATGACTCTCAGTGGCTGTTTTGCAAAAAAACGTAAACATTAGTGTTTTTTTGCAGCAAAAATCGTCTCAATGTAATCCTTGTATTTTCGTGATACTTTAGGGACCAAATTTGAAATTTACCCTTAAAATTATTATCGAAGGCTTTTGTAAATATATTGATAAGATAGCTTTTACGGACAAAAAATACACAGTTCAAAAATGCATTAATTCTTGATTTAATTTATACAAAAGCAACCAAAAGGCGGTTTTAACGTTCGACAATTAATGAATGATTTCATTTAGTTATGTAAATAATTTTTTATTAGGGGTAATATCGTAAACATAAAAAATTTATTTTATGTTTAGTAGTGAACAATCTTTTTGAGAAAACCTAAAATTGAAGATGAACAATTTCATGTTCTTAAGAAAAGTTTCAATAGGAATGTTACATGTTACACTAATCACAAATTGGTATTTAATATTTATATATTTTTTTTGTAAATAGCACAAAAAGACACTAAACTAAAGGTCCGTTTCCAATCAGGGTACTTTTTTTTTGCATAAAAAGGCGCTCAACAAAAGTTTTCAGCCGATTTAGCTTTTTTACTAACTTACGTTAACCCATTTCGTTAGTAAATTACATGTTTGGTCTTTGAATTCGTATAATCATTTCATGCAACATTCACCACCACCACCACCGCCACCATCACATACGCCGCCACCACCACGCCTCTGCCACCATCATTACCACCACTACCACCACCGCCGCGCCATACCATCACCAACCGCCGCCACCACCATCGGCCACCAATCCACCATCACCCACCCATCTAATATTTTTTGAAACTTTTTATTGAAAATATTATTTTGAAATTTTTCTATAACCTTTTTTTTCTAAAATTCTTTTAGAAAAACTATTTTCGAAAAAACAATTAGGAAAAAATGTTTTGAAAAATTTTCAAAAACAAATTCGAAAAAAAGTTTCAAAAAGGTTCGAAAAATATTTTGAAAAGAATTTTAATTTTAAATATTTTAAGAATTTTTTTCAATAATTATTTTTCAAAATTTTTTATTGATTTTTTTCTCACATTTGTTGGTGGTGGTGGTGGCGGACGATGGTGGTGAAAGTGGTGATGGTGGTGAATGTTACATGAAATGATTATATAAACTCAAGGACCAAACATTTAATTTACTAACTAAATGGATTAACGAAAGTTAGTAAAAATCTAAATCATTGAAAATATTTGGTGGGCGCGTTTATGCAAGAAAAAAAAAGTACATTGATTAGAAAAAAACTCTAAATTTTGTGTTTTCTTTCTTTTTTTTTTTTTTTTTTTTTTTTTGCCATTTGCTTTTCATTAACTTTTTCTTATCGTTAAAGGAAAAATATAATAATAATTAGAAGCGAATAATGAAAAAATCGTCAACTGACACTTTTTATGATTGTGTAGCCATACTATTTTTTCTTATTGTGTGTCTTGAACTTTCAAAATTCGATTATTGTGTGTATTTTGTGACCATTTTACCCTTAATTTTTCAAATTCGAAGGGTAAAATGGTCATTTATGGCGAATAGTCACAAAATACACATAATGATCGAAATTTGAAAGTTCGATCACGTAATAAGAAAAAATAGTTAATATCTGTCATCAGTTGTCGACGATTACGTCGTTATTTTCTTCTAATTAAATAGTTGAGGCGAGAAAAACATAAAGCTACACTCCATGTTTTCCATATATATGACTTTGAAAAATGGATTTGAGAATGAAGAAATGGCGGTCGTTGCAAAGTCGATGTGATTACTATTCTAAAATACGTAGTGAAAAAATTAGGGTGGAAGAGATTAGAGATGTGGTCGTAACTTATGTCTTTTTATTGTTTTAATAAAAGTTACCTACCATTTAATGACTTTTTCGGAAAGAAATTGCAAGTTATACTACAAAAAATTTTGCGAGGGGCTATAGTGACAAGAATTTAATGACGACATATATTTTTCGTAACTAAAAACACAATTTAGTGACAATATAAAATTGTCGTCACTATATCTCGTCACTTTGTATATATTTAATGACGAAGTAATAAGTTGTCATTAACATACACATTAGTGACGAAAGTATCGGTCACTAAGTAAAGTACTGGTCGTCACCGTGTAACTCATTTCTTGTTATGGTTGTTAGTCACGAAATTTTCGTCACTATTTTTGGATTGATAGTCACGAAACTATTCGTCACTCACTTAGACAAATATATGATTCTTTTATTTTGCTATCTAACACTTAAAAATACAGGGACCTAAACTGACAAAATAACTAAATATATAAAACCATTAGACAAACACGATACCATCATTTTTCTTTCATATCTTCTTCTCCCCTATTTCACACCAAACACACACTAAAAACACACACCGTTAAAATCATTCAATTCTTCACAGTTTCACACACTAAAAACACACACTATTTTGCCGTAGTTTTTCGGATCTCATTTTCACCACGGCTGACGTCATTTTGCCCTATTCCGCCATGGCTGACATCATTTTGACCTAATTTTTCGGAGGTTATATCTAATCCCTAATTATTAAGAGCTAATTTCATTTAATTAGCAAGATATTATGTTAGTTGCCTGAAATTTTGTGTATTCTTTTGTATTTGTTTTCAATTTACTTGTTTGATTGTTGATTTGATTGCATATTTGAGTCAATGAACTTTAGGTTTAAAGGATCATTTTGACCTAATATCGATAAGGTTTAGGGCAAAAATTGTGGTTATTTGCTTGCTGATTTGAGTTCATAAAGCTTACGTTTAGCGGATTATTTTGACTTAAATTTGAGTTCACAAAGCTTAGGTTTAGGGGCTATTAAATCATTGCCTACCAAGTGTTTGATAAAATTTCTAGCAACACTAACATCAGTTTACATGCATATTATGTATTGTGTTCAATGGTCATGTACTTGTACTAGAGTAGACTAAGTCAATTAAGCTGTGATTGTCAATGTTGTAATATGTGAAACTTCAGTATTTTCTGCTTTTGTAAGCTGGGATCCTTGTAAATATAGTGATCATCTAACGATTTAAGTTTTCCATATATAACTGTAAACAAGCCTTTTACCAACCTGCACATGACAATCACAGCTTACTTGACTTAGTCTAACATATGCATAGATCAGTCACAGTTTCACATTTTCGGCATTCTTTAAGATTGTTTAGTAAGTATATAATCTATAGAAAATGTCATGCACTCGACAAAATTATAATAGCAGAAGAGTGGGATCAAGAAGCTGTTGATAGCTTCAAATGGAAGCAAAAGTGGGAAGCAGGGATGTCGAGTAGCTTTGAGAGGGCTGAAATACTAGGATCAACCGCTGTTGTGGTTGTCTTATCTGGTACATAGTTTGGTCCCAAAATGGGATTAAGTAATTTTGACCCTAAGAAAGTGTTATGTTACTTGCTTGTCTGCCAAACCCAAATGATGCAATTTTGATATGTTATATTTTGGTTCGATAATAATCAAAGTTGTACTTAATATTGTGGGTAAAACAAAAGAAAGTTTTAGTAAGAATCCTCTATTGGAAGTTAGTGGCAATCCTTTATTTTTTCATTGTATGATGATAAAAGCACATCAACATCCCCTTGTGCGACCGTTGGTGTATTATCTTACAAAAGTTTTTGTAAGGTTTCAAAGTTTAACATCTGTTAAGTGCGGATAAATCTGTTTAACTTACTTTACCAATAACAAGTTGATAATATTAAAAAATAATCGAAAACAAATACATGGGAAATGAGTGCTTGACTTGATAATCTACCATTGTCATTTGATTAAGTGGAATAAGATCTTGATGCGACTGATGTTCTTGATATATAGGACATTCTGTGCTAGTCTTGTGTGTCGTTTTCAAGCTTTTGCAAAAAATATAACTCTTGGCTAGTCTTGTTTTCAAAGCATTTCCGAAAGATATGATTCTTGGCAAGTGTTGTGTGTCATTTAATCATATTAACTTCAGTTGTCACAGCAGTTGGATCTGCCCCCACTGCCCCTAAGGTGTGACTGGTTACCAAAGAATCAAAATCAAGTTGGATGCTTAATTGGTTATGGTTGACATTTGTTTATGAAGTCATGCTTGTTGCAACAAAATCTTTTCAAAGTTAGACTTTATTTACAACAGTTATTAGTTAAGTATTCAAATTTAGACTTTATTTACAACAGTTATTAGTTAAGTATTCTTATAAACTATAACCCCTCAAGTATGTATTCAATTCACAGCCCATTTTGGGACCAAACTGATTCTGAACATGAAATGACTTAAGATTGATTATGCCAAGTGAGGACTTTTTGTAATTGGTAGCTGAATAATTTGTTCAGAATGATATATAGTGTATCGTAACTGGGATTCCTTCTCTATGATTTAAACAGATTGAATATCATTTATTCATGTAAATATTGTAGCGCTTTTCATGTTTTGATACCACATTTATGTTTTGCTAATGAGCACAATTTATGTTTTGCTAACGAGCATGATTGTGTTGATCAGGTGATACAAGTGTCAACCTGTTGCGTGTTTTCTAGAAAAATGTAATATTGTTTTTGTTGAAGCTTTTAATACAATTGACACATGAAATATATGTTTCATTGTAGTAGCGGTGAAATTTGGACCTTTTTTAATGTGGTACCTATGTACACCATAAGATACTTTCCCCTATTTAGGCTTCTCCAAGTTATCATGTGTAAATTGTTATTTTTATTAACTAAAGAGTTTCTGTAACCCGTCTTGAGCTGTTTTTTAATCTCTAATTAGTTAATCTCTTGTGTACTTCAGGTGACCGTTACTTAAGACCATGGATCATCCCCGTGCCCGAATAACTTTCACAACAAGAACCGATGAGGACGAGTGCTTAATACTAGCAAGTGATGGACTTTGGGATGTCATGACAAACAATGAGGTCGGTGAGGTGGCTCGCTGGATTATACGCAGGAAAACCGCCGGTCTGCAGCCACTAATGATGAACCATCAGCTGCACAAACCCTTGCTGATAGCCTGACTGAAGTAGCCAAGGGGAGACTCAGTTCTGACAACATATCTGTGGTCGTTGTCGATCTAAAGTCGAGTTGAAGCTTGTACAAAGCTGACTATTTTCGACCAGGTAAAGATGATCATTCCTAACTTTTTACTTGGTTTGATCCATATATCAAGTAGAATGCCGAAAATGTGAAACTGTGACTGATGTTTTTGGTGTAAAGACGTTAGATGATCACTATATTTGTTTTGAATTCTATGCATACAAATAAAGGCGTTACTACGTATACAAAATTACTCTGTTAGATAGATGTAAATAGTCTATCATTCTTCTTGTATGTCTTTGATCTCTGATTGAATACTATCTATGTTTACAAATTACAATCCTAAGAAGATTATAGGACTATACTTTGACAAAAATGAACAATTTAACCATGCATCTGGGTCATGTTTCTTATGACAATATATTATTCTATTTGATTGCATATATGGCAGCACACTGATCAGAACCACACCGGCTTCCTTGGCCTGATATAGGATATGCAAATAATAGCTTGATGTATGTTTTGCAGGTGGTGTCATGATATTGGACGAGAGCATGACGCAAACAAACGTCTTTTGAAGACTGTATTTAAGGTAAATTACCCTGTATATGTATTTTGGCATTTGCATACGTTAGTGCTAATGATAAACTTTCGAACTTATACTCTGTATTTCAGGTTATGTTATGACTATTTAGTCCACGTAACACAACTTTGATGTTCGTTATACGTGATAAAAAAGGGTAAGTTTTCCCTTTTCTTGACATTATTATTGGTTTGAAAATATGAAAATTTTGGATCGTGTTTGATGTAATTGTCCTATTATTTCTGTATAGACACCTCTTGAGAATGTAGAGCCCGTCTCGAGGGAAGATATCCAGAAGGTAAGTTTCATTCTTTATTCTGTACATAAAAGCTAACACTGTCCTGATGCTTATAATGCTCTGTTCCCTGCTCCAGATATGGGACTCTGTTCCCAAGCCAGAACACCACAAACAGACTCCTTTGAGCGAATTTTTTAATGTAAGATGTCATGTTATTCCTATTGTCTTCTTTTGGATATTATGGTCTCTTAATCGGTTTATTACTGACCATAATCAACTACTCACCTCGTCAACCAATTTTTAATGTAAGATATTATAGTTTCTTACATGTTGAATTTTCATTATTATTGATTGGTTGCATTAAATCTACAGTTAAATGCAAGAAATAAGTCTGTAGCCAAAGAATGCTATTTACATACAGAGCTTCATTTGGAAGGTAAGTGTATTTGGTTACCTTTAGGCTTTAGTTGTTATAGTATTTGATTCAATGTGTATCTGTGCTAGGCATGGCCGTGAAAATCTGTATAGTACCTACCATGCCTTCAAAAGGATGTATGCCACATCCTTAATAATTGCACATTCCCGCTATTGCAATAGCTTGTATTCTTCCCGATTCCAAAGCGTTTAAGCTGTGTTCATTATCATCTTCTTTAAAAAAAATTCAGATTGACCAGAACTCTATTAATAATGTAAATTAGTTTGTGTCAAACCACATATGAATGCTTTTGCAGTTGAACTATATTGCTGCACACTTGTCACTTTGTTGTTTATTGTGTGCAAACACTTTCCAGATTAAAAAGTTGTGTTCCTTTCATTAACATGCAGCAGTAATGGATGTAATTCGGGAGGATGTCTCTGTGCTAGCCTTGTTAGACGAGATCTTATGTCTATTAGATCTTATGCAATTCGGCAGGCTTGTTACAGGTAAAGATAGGAGCATAAAAAGGTAAATTGTTAACGTTATTCACATTATTTCGATGTGGCTCACGACATCAGCAACACACTAATCCAATAAAACAATTTGCAGGCGACCGAACCGTTGTTCAGATGGCCTATATATGAACTGTTGATACCTTAGGTTCTGGAAAGGTAAGACCCTTTTTTGTAACTTTGTTGAAACATGCCTATGTAGATTTATGTTTAATAGATTATTGGTGAAAATGTTTAAAGAGTATGAATGCGTCAAGTTGTGTTGTTGAATCTTAGGAGGAAACGTCAATGTTATAAAAGTTAGTTCTTATTATAGGTATATGTTATCCCTTTGTAACCATATCTTGGACATCTCAATACTCCTTTAAACCCAATTTCGTACCTTTAAACTATTAACATGTAGGGGTCAGCTGATGTTTTTTTAAAACAGACGGTTAGGTCTGATTTTTTCAGCAACTCTCGACCTTATTCTACAACAACGGTAAGCTTACAAGTTTTAATTGTTTTGTTTCTCAATTATTGGCCTATTATTTATCAATTCGTCAGTTTTTTATATATTATGTACATAATTTATTTCAGGTTTCTTTAATATTCTGCAGGCCAATGCCTTATCTGAAAATTGTTAAGTAGTATGTCACTCATTCTTTTGCTTTCTCTTTTAGTCTCTCCTCGATATGAGAGTTGAGGTCTTAAGTCTTGACATGAAGAGGAGTGTAGGCATCTCGAAGAGCAGCTGAGATGTACATGGTATGCATAATTATTACTCTTTATTGTTTTTAAGGGTTTGCTCTACATGTCTTTCTCCTTTAAGAGATTGTATTTTGTCACAGGAGGATGACCTAAGGCTTTATTGCAGTTGCGGTGTAAAGTGACGAATGATCAGCCCCTTATTAGACCAAGAAGTGACCTCAATTCCTCAAGAAAGGTATGTATCTCTTACATCATAGAGCAGTAAACATCAGATATATAGTTTTAACTAGATATGCAGTTTTAAATGAGGTGGCAACAAGCAAGTCATTTGGGTTGGGTTGGGTTGGGTAACGGGTAACACGCGAGGCACACATCTTTGCTAGATGAATAACTTTTCATGTTTGTGGTTACTTATAACAATGTTGGGATACATTATAATACTCTTTATATTCGTAGTCACCTTTTTGTACATGCTTATAATGCTTATAACCACTTCTACACAACATGCTGAATGAATAAAGCGCATTACATCATAATTATCTGTTAAATCTCATGAAATTCTGTTTATTGCAATTCAGATAGTTGGGGTCGTAAAGAATGCTGAAAAGGATCAGTTTAGATACCAGGTTCAGATGTCAAGTGATTGTTGGCGCGGACATCTAGAGGAGTTTTCTGTTTTTGTATATTTCATGTCGTTATATGTTTATAGTAATAATATGTTGTTACAATAGTATCGTGTTTGTATTGATTGCCTGAAAGAAGTTTACATTGTACTAATGTAAGTAATATCTTAGACTTATGTTATTACAAACTTTTATTCTATTTGTAGTAGTAATAAATTGTAATAGGGATCACTAGCAACATTTTATTGCCGCATATTCTTAAGTAGTGATACCCTATTTAGTGACGATGTTTCTCGTCACAACTGTACGTTAAGGTTATGTTAGTTTCAGCCAAAATGATGCCTTTTTTCGTCACTAATCGCATCAAATAGTGACGACTTTAGCCACTCGTGGCGAAAATTAAGTGACGAAATAGGTCGACACACACCCATAAGTGGCGACTTTAGCTAGTCACTAAATTTAGTGTCAAATTCAATTCGTCACTATTAACTTAGTGACGGAGCTATAGTGACGACAGTGGCGACCTTGATTTTCGTGACTAAACCGGTTTAGTGACGACTTTTCCACCTTTAGTGACGATTTTCTAGTCGTCACTATAGTTTCAGTGGTCCTTTAATGAAGGTTTTGGGCGCATGGTTCGAATCTTGGAAAAGCAGGTTTACCCCATTAATTGTCGTGCCTTGAGCGATTAGTAGGGGTTTTCCCATCGGGTATTTGAAATAAGCGTTTCCGTTTTGAGGAGCTCTACAGCGGACCCGGTTTGAACAACATAGTCTAGACCTTCTTACCATCAAACCGCGGCACGAAGCACTTTATAAGAAATTCACCTCCAAAAAAATAAGGTGGAAGAAACGTGGTCGTTACTTATGTATTTTTTATTGTTTTAATAAAAGTTACCTATCATTTAACTTTGACCTTTTTGCTAAAAGAAATTGCAAGTTGTAAGAAAAGCTAGACATTGTTTAACTTTTTGCTAAAAGAAATCTCGAAAAATTACACCTGGGCCTTGCGAGAGACTTCATGTCGGACCTCTTTTTCTGTATCAAAAAGGCCACCCATTTCGCCTAAAACTTGTGCGAAATACATAATGGACACGTGTCATTACCACATTAATTATCTGAGATATATTTAAAAAAAAAAAAAAAAAAAAAAACTTGCCTCTTTATTGAGCGAAATCGACATTTTGTGGGGCGGCGCGGACAGAGAAAGCAATTTCGCATAAACTTTTATGTGAAATCCGACATATGGGCCATGCGTGGGACATGACTTTGACATATCAATACAATCCATTCGTTTTTTTTTTTTAATTTGATGTTGTGTTTATGTTGCGATTGAATGTGAATCTCAAACTTATTTTTGTTACAAAATTTTTTGTTATAAAATGTAATTTAATTTTGTTATAAAATTTTGTTATAAAATGTAATGAACTTATTTTTGTGTTTATGATGGTGTATAAATTGAATCTCATTTGGGTTTGTGTTATTTGAGCGAAGTTCTCTCTCTTAAATAAATTAGAGATGTCACGGAAAAACAAAATGTATCGGATATTGTCGTTATAAAAAGCGTTATGTTATTATTGCACGACATACTTGTAAATTTGTTACTTTAAACTATTTTACACAAAACACATGCTCAAATATTGTCTATTCAATACAAACATCAATTGTAAAATTCAAATACATAGACAGAATAGACATCACTTGGATAATTGAGAATGAAAAGCATGATGCAGAAAAAACAAAACATACTACTAGTTGTTAATTAGTCACATAAAGCTTCTACCTTATTAAAAACCAAACCGATTAAACCAACTATTTGAATCCTGCATTTGTTGATCATCTAGATGTTGAGAGTTGTGTTGCTGGGAAGTGTATTGTTGATACACTTGAGGCGGTATTGAAGATCATTTTCAAGTGGTTGCGTTCGGTTTCTTTGAGATAGGTTGAAATCTTGTTGTGTGTTATGTTGATCATATGTTTGTGATGTGTGTGTGTTTTCGACATATTGTTGAGATGGGTATGGGTTGTGGTGGTAAGTTTGTAAGCGTATTGGTTTGTGGGGTATGTGTTGTCACCATATGGTTGCCAAAGAGCGAGTTTTGACCATTTGCTTGATTAGTGTATGTGTTTTGGCCAAATGGTTGCCATGAGAATTGATTGTTTCCATAAAAGTTTGATCGAGCGGGTGATGTTGGTCATAAAAGGTGCGATGTCATGTTGCTCATTAGTTGGAAATTCCCGCACTTTTGTTTACCCTTGCGGTTAGGTGGATCAGGACAAATGATTTTTGCAATTCGGCGGTTATGCCCGCTTGTTTGCACACTTTCTGATGTATAGTTCTTGGCTCTTCTCCTTGAGATAGTATCTGGTATGTGTTTTGGACGACTGGTTGAGGTTGTCCATTGTTGGAGGAGTAAGAGGATGTATATGGCTTGGATACTCCCATTCGTTAAAATTTCCAACAAATTGAATTGACTCTGCATAGGTTGCTTGATATTTTCCTTTTGAACCGATCATGTACATATTGCACACATCTGTTAGGTTCAAAACCTTATAACAACAATAACGTGACCACAAGGTATCCGGAAATTTGCCATTTTAGACATTCGCATTCACCGGTCGTAAAGTTCACCTCACGGTTATATTGGCCATCATAAACTTGATATCGAAATTGACTAATTCCGTGTACAACCCAATGGCGCTTTTCATTCTTCTTTTCTCCACCTTATCTCATGCCCGATCGTGATGTCGTACTTCATTTTGCTACACAAAAATATAAAAATTAAATTAATTAACTTATCTAATATATTTTCAAAATGATTCTTGAGTGCGTTATGTTTTAAACAATAAATACTGCTGACTTCCGGCGTTTAAAATACCACTTTTGAACCATACTTGATGCGTGTCGGTCAACAACATTTATTACGGGTAGCTTTACAGCTGTCTGATACATGCATTAACGGACTCGACAGCATTAGATGTACAATAATTATAGCGACTCGTGGGCAATGTGCTCGAGACCGGCGTCTAGGATCGGCCGCCATTAGCTTCGGTGTGCTTGGGTTGTACGACCGGGAGTATGTTCATTTGTCGTTGCCACTCGCCGGGAGTATCGCTTTGCATATGCCCAGTATAGACCTTTAACTTTATTGCTTTTCAAGGAAAGGTTCATCATTAGATGTCGACAACAAATACCATGAAGCGCCGGCGAAACTCATTCCTTCTTGCGAAGCTATTGCGGGATGCCTATCGGATATGATAATCATATTGGGGTTATCGCCGATGCACTCTCTAATCTTGACATCCACCATGACCAACAATCACTAGTCTCCCTGCATATTCCGTAAGCAATAGGCGCAATTTGGTTGTTTCCGTCCATCCCAGCGGCTTGCAAATTTGTACCCTTGTAAGTTCCCTTTAAATCGCGCGCGTCCACTATAAGTAGTGGGCGAAGATGGTTCATAAGCGTGCAGCTGCGTATAAACAATTTTAAAATAATAATAGCAAGCGGGTTTTGCATGCACTTATAAAAAATTGAACAAGACTTACCGATGCACCAATGGCAATGAATAAAATTTCAAAACCCCTTGATTGCTTTTCTTGATCGTGTGACCGTCCACAGGTTTTTTTTTCTAAGTTGTGTGATGTCGGTAGCATTTCAAGCGATTCTAATGGTGAACCTCTTAACAATTGTAACCCATAATCCTTCCTCTCCATGCTTGTTGGTAAGATATAGATGTTTTATATTGTGCCATGATATCTTTTGTATATCTCTCCTTTCAAATCACGGCTACCATCTTCTAATTTATCTTTCATAATGTGAGCAATAACTTTTTGTTTGCATTTCGATGGTTAGGATATGTTTGGGTTACGGGACACGTGTGAATATCATTCATGCTTGTAATTTGAAAAACATCTGAATTTGTGCGTCGGCATTAATATACCATGCACATTGTGCATAATGGGCGCATTTTATGTTGTAAGTTTTAGGGTTAGTTTTTGAAACAAATTCATAACCATCTTGTAAAGCTTTCAACTTTGTATGCCAAGTCTAATTCCGCCTAGTTAAAAAACCTTATTGATTTTACTTGGTTTTTGTTATAATCCTTTGTAGGCATAGGTTTTGGCGTGTAAAGTGGTGGTTCGGGAACTTGAGGATATGGTCAAAAAATTTGGCCATTTATAGTTCTGGGTGTTTGGTTTTATTTATTTCATCAAAACAATCATTTTCATCATCTTAGTTATCCGATAGAAAAGCATATGATGACCTGGTTTTGTAAAATTTGCCTCATCTTTATAACTGAGCCATCATCTTCTTGTTCGTCATTTGAAGGAAATGAAAATGATGACCCGGTTTTATGAAGTTTGCCTCATCTTTATAATCGAGTCATCATCTTCTGTTCATTATCTGAGCGAAAGCAAATGATGACCACGGTTTTGTGAAATTTGGTTCATCTTTATAGTTATAGTCATTGTTTTGAAAATCATTTGATGGGCGATGTTTTCTTCTACCATTGGAGGAAAAAGTATAAAACTACGGCACTTCTGAGTTGAACCAAAACTTGTTGTTTCTTCCATTATTTTAGTTTGCGAAACATACAAGTGTACAAGTTCGTGAGGAGACTCTAAAGCACATTGAACAAAAAGTTTACCTCGTTGTAAATCGTAACATCGAGTCGAAAGTCGGTGAAGGACTTTCACATTTAAATTACTCGGGCATTTTGCTTCAATTTAAACTTATTCACCACCATATCAACTAACCACAATATGTTATATCGTGATCCATAATCACACGCGCTTTATTTCACCGTAATGTAACATACATTTGAATTTATGTAAATTCAAGGCCATTTTCTTTTGTAAGTATTGTGGAGATGTATATACATTCAATTTTCGTGGAAGTGTTATTTATAGCGTAATATTACCATGTGTGTTTGCAAAAAGTAATTAACATGTGTCATATTTAGTGTATAATATTATGTGATAAAAATTTGTTTTCGTGACAAGTCAAACTAATGTCATATTTCTTGTATACGAGTCATCTTTGTCTCTAAAGGGCCACAGTAGTCTCTATCATGTCATATTTCGTGTATACAATTATGTGATAAAAAAGTTTATTTACTAGTCACATCGTGTCTATATAAAGTTTTCGACAAGTCATATTCTTGTCATATTTTGTGTATAATATTATGTGATAAAAAAAAACTTGTATACGGTCACATCTTTGTCTCTATAAGGGCCACAGTAGTCTCTATCATGTCATATTTCGTGTATACAATTATGTGATAAAAAAACCCACTAAACACTAAACCCCTAAACCCTAAACCCTAAACACTTAACCCTAAACCCTAAACCCTAAACACTTAACCCTAAACCCTAAACCCTAAACACTAAACCCTAAACCCTAAACACTAAACCCTAAACCCTAAACCCTAAACACTTAACCATAAACCCTAAACACTAAACCCTAAACCCTAAACCCTAAACCCTACCTGTGGGGGTTGAAGGAGATTCTGGCTCATTCTTCATTAGGCCCAACAAAGAATCAATAATTCTTCTAACATTGTCAGACAAGCAACTTTTAGGATTTAATGTTTAATGGTATAATTTTTTTCATGTATCGTACTTTATATTTTTATTTCGATGTAGTATTTCACTTTGGTAGTATAATGAATAAAAGTTCATATTATATGTAGAACTCTAGCATTTTATATGAATGAAGACTACAATTTGGTTTCTTTAAATAAAAAAGGTGGGAGTTTTCATCGTAACATAAACAATTGGTTAAGATTATTTTCAATTGATTGACGAAAAAGTTTAAGTAATCAAGCGGATCTACACAAGCAACTATACCACCTACAAACTTTCTTCCGGTGGTGAAGTGAAACTTCCATAATGGTGTAGTCGGACTTTGAATGTCATCTCTTGACCGGGGGTGAGTAGTCTCTATTGCATTGATGAATACATCCGTTGATATCATATTTCGTGTATATTATTATGTGATCGAGAAAAAGTTTATTTACTAGTCACATCCGTGACTCTATAAAGTCTGTGAAAAGTCATATTCATGTCATATTTCGTTTATATTATTATGTGATCGAGAAAAAGTTTATTTACTAGTCACATCCGTGTCTACATAAAGTCTCGAAAAGTCATATTCATGTCATATTTAGTGTATAATATTATGTGATCAAAATAAACATTTACTAGTCACATCTGTTTCTCTATAAAGTCTCGACAAGTCATATGCATGTCATATTTAGTGTATAATATTATGTGATAAAAAAGCGTTTATTTACTAGCCACATCTTTCTCGTATAAAGTTTCGACATGCCATATTCATGTCGGTTTAGTGTGTAATATCATGTGTATGTGTAAATTTTTACGAAATATGACACGAAGCGACAAGTGTATGACACGGTTTTAACCCTATTTAAGGCTTACTTTGTCATTCAAAATCAATTAGTAATTTATCCATTGTCATCAAAATAAAATGTCGGACAACATACCCTTGACACTGCAAGTTGATATCATGAATAGACTTCCGGTTAAGTCATTACTACAATTTCGTCTTGTGTCGAAGAGATGGAGGTCTTGATAGACTTTTCCAACTTCATCCGTAGCTACGACTTCGTGACACATATGTGTTGTTTTAATTTAACATATATGCAAGGTAATGTAGGTTTATGTTTTCGATTAATGGAAGTTTAGCTTTCACGCACCTAGATACAACTCTTCATCTTCCAACTCTTAAGCCAATTGCTACTTACGAAGGTGTCGGTGCTTTTCATATGGTTCAAACATGATGGTGGTTATTTGGAACCCATCAATAAAAGCGATCTATAGGGGTTTTAGTCCTAACTTGAATCAACTGATTCACCAAAAATGGTCATCGGTTTTGGTGTGCGTCGACAATTTAGACCTAACAATTTTAAAATTAATTACCGTTATACGGTGAAGGGCCATGAGTGCGTGTCGGTGTATACCTTGAGTTCGAGACAGCTGGAACCATATTGAAAATGACCTTTTGCCTCGAGAGGATTAGACTAAAAGGTGCAGCCAAGCGATAGTGGGTGGTAAAATTTTACGGCTTGGTTATGAAAAATTTCTTTTCAATGATGGTATTTTGTACAAACGCTATGTGATAGTTTCATTTGATTTGGTTAGTCACCAATTTACCGACATAGGCATACGGAAGAGATAAGGCGTGGTTGGGCCTCCATTCCATATATCGACTCACGGAACTCTATCGTAATTTCGGGAAGTTTCCTAGCGGATGGGTACAAAGTTATGAGTGCATGGGTGTTAGAAATTGATGGTGGTATTGTATCATCGTGTGCGGTGCTATTCACCATCCATACCCATAGAGAATGTGGTAAAATTAGTTGGGTTTACTAAGGATGATGATCCAATTGTTGAAGCTAAGATTGACCAAGAGATAGCTCACTCGCTACAAGTGTACGACGAGCTTTTGAATTGTTCAAGACATGGGTATTGAGCGAATGGTGGTTCATTTTCATTGGCCCATATAAAGAATCACTAATTCTTCTTAATGAACCAAATCATACCATCGTGGTTTAGTTTTAGTATTTTTATCTTGAGCGATCTCGTTGTATTATGAATGTTTAATTTTGTCCCCCATCAATGAAGTGTTTGTTTTCCAAACTTTGTGCTTGTAGTGAAGAAACAAATATTATTAACAAAAACATATTATTAAGACAATCTTAAATCATACACGACACATATTGAGTGATTATGACTATGAATACCAATGATTCTTTCATATGTGAATTATAGAAACTCATTGACTTGTCAAATACATGTCCCTAGTTGCTTCTTGACATGCCTAAAAGTTGTGATACAATTATTGAATGTTGTCATATTTCGTGTAAACAAGTATGTGAATTATAGAAAGTCATTGACTTGTCAAATACATGTCCCTAGTTGCTTCTTGACATGCCTAAAAGTTGTCATACAATTGTTGTCATATTTCATGTAAACATGTATGTGAGTTATAGATAATTTTGCATGTCCCTATATTATTCTTGACATGTGTAAAAGTTTTCGTTTAATTATTGAAACATGACAAAAGTTGTCATATTTAAGTGTAAAACACAATGTGATATAGACCCTATATATACAACATCTAAAAGAATTTTAACAAACATAAGAATTAACCAAAACTATATACTAACATACATCTACCCAACAAACATACAAATGTCGGCTAATTTCCGGAAATTCAAATGTAAATTACATTTCAATGGCAAGGAAAGTGGTGTCATTATGTCTGATGACATCACTTACTCATTAATGATTGAAATGTTGGTGAACAAATTCGAGTTGGATGCAAATCATGACTCAGTTGTCGTTTAGGCTAAGCCCATTAGATACAACGACGGAGATTAAAGACAACAACGGCGTTACTTTATTTATTACGTGTGCTTGTGCTTCGCTTATGGTATAATACATTTGTACATTGATCGACCTAGGGAAAATGCAAGTACAATAGCACACAAGGATAATACCGGTCCGGTGGTATTCTTCAAATAATGAAGCTTCGCAAAAATCGACATTAGGGAAGGAGGTCCTCGTCGTAATGCCAACCAGTATGTCGGGAGAATAGAGGAGGATGCATCCGAAGATGATCATTTCTGCGTGGCCCATGGCTAAGCGGCAGCTATCTAGATGCTTTTGGGATCGGGGTAGATGCTTGTTTAGGCGATATGAAAACCTTTTGTAAAGGAAGCTTGAGCGGTTGTAGCCGTCATCAAGTCTTGTACACCAAATGTGCTTGGTGACCTAACTGTGACACTCAAAGATCCATCGGGAACAATGTCGGTTCAATTCATCACAAAGTACTAGAAGAGGATAAGGGTTACGTCAAGTCTATCGATTGTCGGTCTTGTTTTGATACTAAAGAACGTCTCAATGTTCACACAAAACCACATAACCATTACCTTAACATCACTTTGAAAAACATTGTTGAGGTTTACCACAAGGATACCGTTTATCGATGATGTTTAAATTGGAGTTCGTTTTAAATTTGTATCATCTTTATCTTGTATTTCTTTATGTTTTATTTAACCCATCTACTAGACTTTCGTTTTTAATTTGTATCATCTTTATCTTGTATTTTTATGTATTTATTTAACCCATCTCTTGTTTTCATTTAACTCATCTACAAAACTTTAGTTATCGTGACATAACTCGTGATATATTCGTCAACCATAGATAAAAAATGCACTATGTATTTGCTAAACATTTGTGAATAAAGTTTGTTATATAAAAAATTTACTAATATTAAAAAGTGTAGGGTGGTTATGGTAAGTTTTAGTTTTCAATTTCAAAATAGTTGATACATATAATCAACTTCAATATTTTTTTATAAAATTGTGCATAGGTCAAAAGAATATTAATATTGGGCTCGTTTTGTTCGTAATTTAGAGCTCTTCGTGACGGTATTTTTTATTAACAAATTCACTATATATTTGCTAAATATTTGTGAATGAAGTTTGTTATATAAAAATTGTAAATATTATAAAGTTAAAGGGTGACTTTTGTAATTTTTATATAAAAAGTAATTTTTATATATTGATATGTCAAAGTCTTGTCTCACGCATGGCCCATGTCGGTTCACATAAAAGTTTATGTGAAATGGTGTTCTCTCTTTGTGTTTGCTCGTGGCCCAAAAATGTCGATTTCGTTTCAATAAAGAGGCAAGTTGCTTTCTTTTTTTTTTCTTTTTTTTTTTAAATATATCTCGTATAATTAACGGGGTAGCGACACGTGTCCATTATGTATTTACGCACAAGTTTTAAGCGAAATGGGTGGCCTTTTTGATATAGGAAAAAGAGGTCCTCTCAGGACATGAAGTCTCTCTTGGAACAATTTCGAAAAGAAATTGCAAGTTGTAAGAAAAACTAGACATCATTTTTGGTGAAAAGATATACATTAGCTGATTTCTTTGATGATATCCACTCGGGTCAATAATATACCGTAGCTTGGAGATTTTATTTTATGAAACACGTATATGAAGAGGATCGAAATTTCTTTTATCAACATTAGATGTCTGTTTGAGCAAATTTTCGTAGATGCTTTTCAGTCCCTGATCTTTAGGAGCACTTTTAGCTTTTTCTGCGGAAGTCTTGCAGTCGCTCCTACGGAGGTCTTGTAGTTAGTCCTTCGTCTCCAGGCTAAAATAAGAAACAAAACTCCACTGACGTGGCGTAAGCGTCAAGTGTAAACATCTAAAGAGGGCTTTTATTCGGGTTAGGCTTAAGGGTTAACTAGGCTTATGTTGAAATATTTCATATAAGAATATAATAGATCGCTGGCGCGAATTCTTGATTAGGTTAAACAACGGATGGTCACTAAAGTATACCTCGGATCGCTGGCGCGTTATTCGCATAATGGATGGTCACCAAAATATACACTAGATCGCTGGCGCGTCATTCGATCCTTTAAGAACCGGATGGTCACTAAAAATATTTACGCACTTCATATTTTTACAAAGGCAAAAGGGAAGGGATAAGGCATAGGAATATTTATGAAATTGGTGTTAAAGGAATAAAGAAAAATAAAGTCAAGTCTAATACCCATTGTTGCTAGTCACGAACAAACCACAAACCCGTAAATGATTATAGTTACTAAATTCTCTTCACATATCGATCACCAAAGATATATATCATGTCTTAGCACATTGGCTAATCGATATCTCAAACATACTTCATCTTCCTAATAATAAAGCACATAGGCTATAACTGTCATCACATATATATTTTTTTATTTTTTTATTTTTTTTCACATACATCACATCTCCCCCGCACTTCGTATAAGCATACACCACAAAAATACAAATAAGAAGGTGCACTCTCCGTCTTTGTCGAAATGGCACACACGAATGGTGAAGTGTGACTAACTAATAACATCAAAAACAATCCCACATAGCAAGCAATTAGCAACCAACCATTTAGACTTTGACAAAGGGTAGGCTAAGGTTTAAAGAGTATTTTTTTTTCTTGAGTGGATGCAACAAAAAGAAAAGAATGGCTCAGAGGGTGTACTAAGGGTATCTAGCGCTAAAGATTAGGGCTAACAAATGGGTCCATATAAGGGTGGTTAACTAACCGATGTGGTTAGCTAATATATCATTAGATGTAAACTGAAGGCCATTTGATTTTATTCCTAAGGTGCCTCTTTATCATACGAATACACTTATTCCACTAAATTGTGAGGATTTGAGCCTGTTTCATGTACAAAGTCCCTTTTATACTAAACATTAAATAAAGGTAAAGAGAAAGTAGAATTAGAGCGAGAACTTCCCTGAAATTCGCTCTTAAAAGAAAGAAGGCCCACGAAAAGAATTGTGTCTTTGCTTAAGCATCCACGAGCAAACTTCATTCCCTGAAATCACACTACCAACAAGCATAATTCTAAAAAAGAAAAAAAAAAACGAAAAGAAATCTAACTCAATTTCGTAGGAATCACGGTTGCATTTTGCGTATGCAACAAGCCTTTTGAACCACTTGGTGTCCCAAGTGGACGAGTGTAGTCTCGTGAGGGCTTACAGGGAACATACCCACAAAGTTCATATAAAAACCAATACAAGATTATTGTGTTTAAATAGAAAGAATTGAAATAGAAGGATAGTTACGTCGTAACTCCTTGAAGGAGTTACGCCGTAAGTATGGCAAAACCTGGCAGACGCTACTGGAGGGTAGCTACGGCGTAACCATAGCATGGGATTACGCCGTAATTGGTAATACTCTGGAAAGAATCGCTACTGATGATGTGTTAGGGCGTAATCATGGGAATGAGTTACGTCGTAACTGATGGACAGGTCTGGTCCCCGTTTAAGTTACTGATGCAATCTTCTCCGATTCCTGCAAAAATGGTTAAAAACACAAAACCCAACAAAAATAAAAGAAATAAAAAGGATAATTTGGTTTGTCTCTCGAAAGAGCACTTTTCTTTATTATCGAGTCTTTAAGTTAGACTCAAAGCCATGGGGCTTTACGGTGGCCTTCGAACTTGGCCAACATCCTCCTTAGTTGTTCTTTTGTTGGAAGAGGGCTGGTCCCAAATAGATAGAGGAATGTACGGAGTTATGCGATATCGAATCTCTTGCAAAAAATTAGTTTTGGCCCATTTATAGCGAAACTTAGACTCAACTTCCCATTCTAGTCTTGTAGCCCAAAATTTCACTTTAACCCAATTTTTGAATGAGATCCCCTTGTATCCGACCTCCATTCTTTTGTCTCCATCAAAACATGCCTACTTCTTGCGTTTGAGCCAGTAGGGATTGGTGAATTCTCCTCCATTGCAAATCTTTCGGTTAGGATTGCATGTAGACCATGCCTTAGTAAATCCCCTAGACATCATAATAGCCGGCTCACAGAAATGAATAGTCCAATCTACCTCTTCAAACCAATCGGTCATAATATTGTGCCCCCGAAACCAATGATCCTTGATCAATTTTTCATCCTCGAAGCACCACCAAACTTCTGCCTCCTTTTTTATTCTTTTAACAAAAAACCGTCCTACCCCATTGCACTGTTTGAGAAATGGAGAACACGTTGGCAGTGCTAATTTAGAACCCTCTATCGTAGAAGTTGTAGGAGCACAACAATGAAGCCTTCCTATAACAATAGTAATAACCTTTTTATCAGGCACTCCAGGTGAAGTTCAAACTTCGTCGTTCTCCTCTTGAGAAGATTCATCGCTGTCGTCATCATCACTTGAATCGGTCCCCTGTAAATGGCCAAAATATGAAGGAGGAAAATTATCAGAAAAAATTGCTTGCACTTCTTTGGAAACTTCTTCCGCGACAACTTCATCAGGTACATGGCATGAAGTTTTGTCCATTCTAAATACCACTCTCTCATCACTATATCCCAATGAAAGTTCCTTTTCTAAAACCTTGATTCGGGCTCGTGAGGAAGTAAGGAAAGGTCTTCCAAGGATTAAATGTTCTCTTGGGGTGTTTTCCATGTCAATAACAAAAAACTTGGATATGAATATGAACTTGTCGATTTTAACCAATACACAACCCGTGATACCAAAAGGGGTTGCTTTAGTCATGTTTGTCATCTCAATCACCATGCTTGTCTTCCAAAGATCGGTTAATCTTGGTTTTAAAAATATTGAGAGTGGCATGATGTTTATGCTAGACCCAAGATCAGCTAATGCCAAGAGATCATGATTCCCTACGGAACATGGAATGATGAACCCATTCGTGCAGACCTCCTTGATCGGAAGTTGATTAGGTATCTCAGTTGGTAATCTGGGTTCGATCTCTGGCTCAAGGTTATGCCGTAACTCATTACAAGAGTTACGGCGTAACTGTAGACTGCCGCCGGTAGCAGTCGCAGCATCCGAATCAATTGAAGAATGGAAATCATCGGTTCGTAAATTTGCATCTCCCTCCAAAAACATGGCCTTACACACTACCATAGGTTTGATCCCATCAGGTTCATTGTTACTTTTCTTCATCTCTTCACTGAGCTTCTCCACCATTGCTTCTAGGTTTTTTAAAGTTGTATCATGGTTGGAGAGGCTTTTATTTGCATTTTCCTGGATATTGTTTAGCCAATCATCATGTTCTTTTTGCCTTTGGGCTGAAACCTCCATAAATTTGCTAATTGTGTCTTCAATGCTGGGCCTTCTTTCCCTGAAAGGCCCACGGTTGTAATATGGGGGAGGTCCTCCACGATAGCCATTACTGCTTCTATTATCCCCTTGAAACGGTCGATTTTCACCATATTTAACTTCTTCAACCTTGCTATCTTCGTCAATGAGAGGACATTTTTTGTGAGATGTCCCCCTCCACAGCTTTCACACCTACTTGGATAGCATGAACACATTCCATGAGCTTGAGCATGTCCCGACCAAGATTTTCAAGCTTGCTAATAATGGCGATAATTCCTTCAAGATTTCCGCCTAGGCTTCTTTGGCTTCCTCCATCATGCCACTTTTGAGAATGATCGGCCATATTTTGGATGGCTACAATGGCTATGGTAGGAGTCATGCTTGGAATTGGTCCTTGGTAGTCCAACATCTGTCTTGTAGCCACGTTGATACCTTTGTAGAAAATGTTGACCTTTCGCTGGTTGTTTAGGTCATGAGTGGGACACTTGTAGAGAAGATCGTTGTACCTATCCCAAGCTTGATACAACGTTTCATCGCCTTCTTGTTTAAAGTTATGGATCTCCATGAGCTGATTAGATATCTTTGAAGGAGGACAATATCTTTGAATGAAATGTTTCTTTAGGAGAGCCCATGTATCGACTGCCCCGGTGGGCAATCTTTTAATCCATCTTCTTGCTCCCCTAGTAAGAGTCATGGGGAACACTCGGAGCATAACAATGTCATGAGAAACACCAGGTATGTTTAAAAGGCTTGCGATATACAAGACATTCTCAACGTGTTCATAAGCATCTTCGTCTCTGTTTCCCGAGAAAGGGTTAGCTCGTAGCTCCCTCATAAACTGTTCTTTAATCTCGAAACGGACATTAGCTCCAATAGCCGGCCTAACGAGCCCAGACCCTTGTTCATCTCTAGTCAATGCCAAATATTCTTCAAGAGTGAGGTCATCAATGTTTACGACTTCCATGGTACCTGAAACTTAAAAGAAATCGTGAGAAACAAGAAAATTCAAAATAAAACAAAATAGAAGACTTAACGAAAATCCTATTATAACTCCCGGCGATGGCGCCAAAAACTTGATGCGAGTTTTACTTGACTGTGTTTTAATATTTGTAAGTGTCTCGTTTACCTATGGTCCACTTATGCACTCACTGGCGGTGTACCCAAGTGTGTAGTGTAGTAATTGGTAAAATCGAGGTCGTCCCAAGAGCTATGTGAACGGATTCTAATTAAGTCTAGGTGTCACTGGTTTTAATTGTTTTAAGGTTTGAAATGATTAATAAACTAATTAACTAGAAATGAAAGAAAGCAAATATAGGTAGAGTTGTGATCAATAGGGGTAAAGTGTGCTAACCTAGTTACCCCTCCTATCATGTTATGTTTACGTCTAACTACTTTCAATTGATTCAAGTGGGGGTTTAGGTCGCTAGGACAACATTTGGTCAGTTCGTCCTAACCTATCAGCAAAGGCTTCCACCGGAGATCAAGCTAATACCCTTGAAAGTCCAGTTGTTTTTAGTCCCCTAAGCCAAGTCATTAAGTTCCGCTACATGCAAGATTCGTAACAATGAGTGCTCGGGCGCTAGCATCTTAGACACTCATCCCTAACTTCTTAAGTTAAACAAAACGGCAGGTGATCATTTGGTCAGTTTGCACAAGCGAAGAAAGGTCGTCAGTTGGTCAATTCTTACCCTTCCCACTCAATCTACCTACTTAGGGCCAGTTGGTTAATTCTCCTAAGCAACTAGACACTACCGCCATTCAAAACTACCGAAACTAGGGTAGCTACCAACGAACTATGCATGCATACACTAGAAACAATTATACGGAAGCATGTAAATGTAAACAAAACAATTAAGGAATCATAACTAGGCTAGCAGTAAAGGTGCTTAGCTGATCATATTAAAAGAAACAACCAATTCAATGCTTAAAATATTGAAATACATGAAATAAAAGTAAAAGATAAGATAATCGCTAATACTTATCGTTAGGGAGTGATTTCTCCCTTGGAGATGGCTCCGTATGCGCATCAAGATCTGCCTTTGGACCCCTACTCACGTTCTTCGCTTTTGGTGTGGAGTTAATGATGTGAAATGCAGAAATTAGGGCTTATATTTATAGGCGAGATCTAGTTACGGCGTAACTTTAGTTGAGAGTTACGCCGTAACCTTAATAATTCCATAATAAGGCTCTCGTAAAGCTGGTTACGGCGTAACACATGGGATGAGTTACGCTGTATCTTCAATATAGGTTACAAATGACATAATTATGCCATTATCATTGGAAGGAGTTACGGTGTAGCTGGTAGCGGCGTGGAACATCTTTTGACCTAATTGGTTACAACGTAACCCTTAGTTTGGAGTTGCGCCGTAATCTGTTGCTGAGTTGGCCTTCTGAGTCACGCACTAGCTACGGCGTAATGTGAGAGTGGAGTTACGCCGTCGCTTCTTCACAGTGGGCATACTCTAATAAATCTCTTATAAAATCTCCAAATCCGCGTCTCTTTAGCTCTAATGCTTTTAATTTACCTGAAAGTGAAATATAAAGGAAAACAAGCGTAAATCCATATAAATGATATAAAATACGAGTATTATCGGGGGAAATTGATACTTAATATTCAAGACTATTTGATGTTATGAGAGGGTTTCCAATGAACATACCCACAAAGTTCGAAACATTTATATTCAAAAAAACACGTACTTATTTATTTACAATGTACTAAAAATTAACAAAACTTATAAATGGATAAAATGTTGAATACTACGTAATAATACTAATGCTCAAGTATCTTAGTAATGATCCACAAGACACTTAAACTTATTTGATCTAAACACGAACACACAAAAACAAAATACGAAAAATAATATTTTTTTTAACGATTGGTCCAGCCGATCGTTCAGGGGATCTAACCGATCGGTTGGGATGAACCAAAATGAGACCAAACATCCAGCCAAACTAGTTACGGGGGTGACCGATCGGTTGGGAGGTTTTTTTTTTTTTTTTTTTTTTTTTTTGTAAAACAAGTTTTATTTCAAAACTTTTATAGATAACATAGAACAAGAAGATAGAAGGAGACGAATACAAAAACAAACACAACTAAATAAAACACATAAACACATTTTAACTAGAAGAACACCAAAAACAAATATGACAATTTAAACAAAAATAAGCATAAACAAATAAAAGCACGATTACAGAAACTGACAAGCTCATAGACGCAAGCACACACAATTAGTCACGTAAAACAAATTAAAACAAGACAGTCTAAAACAAGATAGTCTTATTCAAATTTAATACAAAACTAACATAAACAAGAATAACACAAACAAAAAGAAACACAAACATTCAAGAGATCACATAACATATAAAACACAAACACACGAAACAAGAAAAACACGAACTAAAAAAAAATTGGGACAGAAACACTCAAACCGGATCGGCTGCCGGTGCAGGCCGATCGGTTTGTGTCATTTTATTGAGTACGAGGCTTCCAGCTGATCGGCTGGATTTCCAGTCGGGCGGTTGGTTGATTCAGGGTGGTTTTGGTGGTTTTTTTCGCAAACATTGTTGAGCACACTTAGAAGGCAAACATTGAAATCAACATTTTTGGAACGCATGAAAAGAAATCCCAACATCAAAAACTTTATTTTAATGCCAAGATCATTAAGAAATTATGAGAAAATAAAGATTTCTTGAAAGAAAACGCAAAGGAGCAATTAAGCAAACATCATGAGCAAACATCAAGAGCAATCAAACAAGAGAAAAGAAACAATCATTCATGAGCAAGAGCAATATATCATTCGAACAAACTAGCAAACAAGCAATAAAATGAACAAACAAACAAACACAAGAATACAAACGCAAGTCCCCGGCAGCGGCGCCAAAAACTTGATGCGTCTCGCGACTACTAGTTTTAAATTATAACAAGGATTACCTAATTAAGCTAAGAACACACGAGCAAGTATGACCCTTTTGTATGTAGTTAGTTTTGGTTGGTAAGCCGAGGTCGTTCACTAGGATTTGGGTGTTTTTAATTGTGAAGAATCTATGTAATAATAAGTAATTAAAAGGTGGTAATTGGTTGTCACGTCCCAAAATACCATATAAGCAACAACTAACATGAAAAATGATGATTATGTGAATTCAATAAGATTAAAAGCAACACTTGTT